>JBBMEG010000018.1:10289385-10325679 GCA_037832605.1 Cyclanthera cordifolia
AAATAATTTAATGAATATATGTTTTTAAATATATAAATATAGGAACAAGACAACTGCTGTGCACGAGCATGTCGAATAAGATTAGGGGTTTTATTTTGTTTCTTGAAAACAGACCGGGAGTTGCTGTAACATGCAAGGCATAAAAAAATAGGAGATTTTTCCTGTAAAAAAAAAAAAAATAAATAAAAAAAAAATATATATATATATATATATATATATAGAGCAAAAATTTGAAAATATTTCATATATAACAGAAAAATAAGCCGTTTATTTAAAATAATTTATTTAAAATAATTGAAATGTTCTTGTCTCAATCAATTCAACGAATAGCCTTCAATAAGTTGTTCAGTTCATAACTAGTATCAACCGATAGAATCAATCAGTTCGGTGATAGATTCAATTAACTATTTAATATTCTTCAATCAGTTATTTGAAAGAGGGGTAATATTGAAATTTTTAAAAAACGAATGAAAATTTGTTATCGAAATTAATTTTTTAAAAATTTTATAATTAAAATAAATGAATGAAATGTTGTTGTATTGAATAATTTTCTTATTTTTTATTTATTTTTATTTTTTATTTTTTGCAAATTAAATGAAATTAGGTAGAAACAAAGAAATGGGTAAAGAAAGGCAAGGAATTTGGTGGTTGATATTGATGGGGGGATTGGTGGTGGATGTAACCCAAACTTACTCTGTAACTACTTATAATCCCATTTGGTTTAAATCTTATAATAAATATTTTATTTTATTCGGTAACCTTTTTGTTTCATTTATTATATTTTTCTTACCACAAGAAAGAATAATACGTTTTGATAATTAATTTCCCTTATTTTTTTCTTACATATAAATATTAATAAAACTTGTTTTATTACTATTTAGAGTTTATTGTTTCTTATTTTATTAAAATACAGGACAATATATTTGTTTGAAAATGATGTGATTCGTCAAATATTAGAAACATATATAGAAAAACTTGCAACTTTTCAATATATAACATGCATTAAATCAGATAAAAAATAATTAAAAAAAGGTATGTTGTTTAATACATATTTAATCTTTATTCAAAATTAAAAGTAAATATTTATTCAAAATTAAAAAAAAGTTTTGATATGTAATATTATCTCGTACTTGAAAATTTGTCTAAATAATGTCGACACAAAAATAATTCAATAATATATTGTTTAATAATTTAATAATAATAAAATTGTGAGTTAAGCAATTAATTTAATAAAAGTCACACCATTTATATATATAATGAATTTTTCATATATTTAATTTGTTAATAATTACGAATCATAAATACTTATTTAAAGTTTTATAAAATAATAAACACTAAATTCAATTTATTTTTAAAACAATAAATACTGAAACTTAGCTTTCTTCGTAAATTATATTTTTCATTTTTACAAATGCACGTTAGCCTGCTCAATTCCAATCACTTCGCGACATTTTTCGAAGACATAATATTAAAAAAAAAAAAACAAAAAAAAACAATACGGCTAGCGCGTGTACAACACTTGGAATTAAAAATTGGCCCCACCACGTCGGCGTTGTCTTTTTACTATATTTTTGTTTTCTTCATAAAGAATTTTAGTTTTTATTATTATTATTATTATTAAACACCAATATTGAATTTTAGTTGTTGTGACCACTTTTTTGAGTTTTACAAAAGTTTAATGTTTCCTATAGTAATTGGTTCATTCGTACTCCGTTTTAAAATCATTAATGTTATATGAGAGAGTGATTAGAATTTGCGAGTTTGTGATGATCTATTGAACTATAATGGTAGATGGAATGAAGTTGCAACCTTTTTTGTGAGGTCAAGACGATGTGGAAATCTTAAAAATGTCACGTCCGAGGACTATGATGGAGGGTTCGATTGTGTGACATTATGAAAAAGATGACATCTTTAGAGTCAAGTCATCATATTGGCTTGCTACTCAACTAATAGGTGATCCTTCAATTTCAAATGGGAATGCTTTGTTGATCTTGGTGGAATGCCCTTTGGAGTTCGTTCCTTCCAACTAAGGTTAAATATTTGATATGGTGTTTATACTATAATTTTATTCATTCTCAATTTTATGCTTATGAAAAGAGGTTTGGAGTGTAACCACATTTGTCCACGCCGATTTAAATGAAGTGAGATTTCTCTACATGCTATTTGGGGTTGAAAATGGGCCAAGGATGTTTTGCATAGTTCCCATTTCTTTTCTTACAATCCACCCAAAGAACTCACGAAAGCGGCTGATCTATTTTTGTGGTTCTTCGAAAAGCTCTCGACAAGTCATATGGAGGAATTTTTTTAATGTACTGGAAAATGTGGAATAGTAGAAATGAAGTTGTGTCTCGTTCTCAAATTGAATTCACAAGGCTAAATTTAGCTAGTACAATTAGTTGTTCAAAGCAAATCGATCTAAGGAGGGACCATATAGGGGTAGATTTTGAAGTCGTTGAGCTTTATATAAGTTTTCTTTACAAAGAGATTAGATTCTTTCATAAGCTGTTATAATTATGTGTTTGTAGAGAAAAATTGTAGCATTGAGTGAGTCATCAAGTGCTGAAGAGTCCCAACACTAACTCAAGCTTAGATTTGTGCGATGGTGTTAGAAGTTCGTCATGACAAAGTGAAAGGTATGTATTGGCTACCCAATTCAAAGTGGGCGAAATGTGTCACGTCCTTAAGCAGTGGGATGTAGTCCTTACAAGCTAAGTAAGATTGATTATAATATTTGTATGATATAAAAGTTCATCGTCAACTCTTAAATGATGATTCTCAAAAAAAATTATAAATAAATAAACGATGTGATTTTTTAGTAAATAACTCAAAAAATTATCATTATCTCCTCAATAACTAACTTTCAAATACTAACCACTCAAGACACAAAAACTTAATAATTTTATTCTAAAAAAACATTAAAATTAAGAGAAAAAAGTGGGGATGAAAACTAAAGACCAATTGGTCACCCACTATTTTGCTTTCCGATTTCTCAGATCTGGAAGGTGACGTCATCAATTCTGACTTGGAAATTCTATAAATAAAGCTCCATTTCATCTCTTCCAACTCGCGCCTTCTCTCTTTTGTAGTTTGTGGCTCCCCTGTTCTTACCCATTCTCCATCTCTTTTCTTCTGTCGGTGATCCACTTTTCAAGGTTCGCCCTAATTTCTCCCAGTCTATGCTGCGTTTTGTTTATCTCTCTACTTATGTTACTGTGAACGTCTCTGCATTGGCTGTAATTTGAATTCAGATCCACTCTTCAAAGGCTTATTTTGATTGCTAGATCTCAAGCTCAATCAATTTTCATTCAAGGATTGTTTGTTTGATTCTACTTTCCGTCTCTGTTTATGTAATTCTGCTGTAGATCTGTTGAAGTTTTTTATCTCGTTCTTCGATCTGATGTATTTTAATGGCTATTTGCTGTTTCGAGTATTCGATCTGTCTTCATTGCCTTCGATTTCGTACCATCATTCCATTTCTTTCAAACGCTATCTTACGTTTTTTTGCTTCCTTGTCTTGATTAATAGCCGTAATTCAAGCGGATGGTATTGTAAAATGATGAACTCGAACTTGGTTAATCATATCTTAATTCGTATTTTCTATTTTCTCAACATTGTCTGTTGCTTATTGATTATCGTATTTATCTTTTTGAATAATGTTGTTGACGATGTAATTGAATTTTGTTTACGTCCGCCATCTCTTGAGCAGAACAATGGCATCTCACATTGTTGGATATCCTCGTATGGGCCCTAAGAGGGAGCTTAAGTTTGCTCTTGAATCATTTTGGGATGGTAAGAGCTCTGCTGAAGATTTGAAGAAGGTGGCTGCAGATCTCAGGTCTTCCATCTGGAAACAGATGTCTGGTGCTGGGATCAAATACATTCCCAGCAACACTTTTGCATACTACGATCAGGTGCTTGACACCACTGCAATGCTTGGGGCTGTTCCTCCTCGATATGGATGGACTGGCGGTGAGATTGGTTTTGATACTTACTTCTCTATGGCTAGAGGAAATGCATCTGTACCAGCTATGGAAATGACCAAGTGGTTCGACACAAACTAGTAAGTCGCTGCCAGCCCTTTTACTTATGGAAGGAAGATCAGTATGCAATTACAACATTTTGATACTTGTAATTTGTATAATTAACCTTGTCGATGTTATGATGCAGCCACTTCATTGTCCCTGAGTTGGGCCCAGAGGTGAACTTCTCTTATGCTTCCCACAAGGCAGTGGACGAATACAAAGAAGCCAAGGCTGTAAGTGCTGTTTTTATATATTTGCGTTGATTCTGATAACGGTTCATAAAAGAAGAGATATAATAGATTTGGGAATGGAAATTGAAGATTTGATTGAGAATATGGGAAATGAAAAATAGTAGTCGTTGAAAACAGGCCTTCAATCCCTGAAACGAGTGGATTTCCGGTATATCATTAACAAAAAGTAACATAATAGTTAGTATTAATCAAAAAAAAACACATAATAGTTAGTATTATGAATGTATTGGCATGTTTCAATGGCTTAAATTAACCTGATTCCATATACCGATTCCATATATGCATACACACATACAGTTATAAATCTTATTTGGGTATAATATATCTGAACTTAATGATTGAGGTAAAAAATGTATTATACTTGTGCAGCTTGGAGTAGACACTGTTCCAGTTCTCGTTGGCCCCGTGTCGTACTTGTTGCTCTCTAAACATGCAAAGGGTGTTGACAAGACCTTCTCCCTTATCTCCCTTCTTGACAAGATCCTTCCCGTTTACAAGTACAGAATCATCACTCGATCTAGAAATACGAGACTGTTTTCTTAAGATTCTGTTTCACATATTAATGATGAATAACTTTTCAGGGAGGTTGTTTCTGACCTTAAAGCGGCAGGTGCTACTTGGATTCAGTTTGATGAGCCTACATTGGTGCGAGATCTTGATTCACAGCAATTGCAGGCCTTCTCTGTTGCATATGCTGAACTAGAATCTACTTTCTCCGGCTTGAATGTTCTTGTTGAAACATATTTTGCTGATGTCCCTGCTGAGGCATACAAGACCTTAACATCTTTGAAAGGTGTCACTGGCTATGGATTTGATTTGGTTCGTGGTGCTAAGACACTTGATTTGATTAAGGGTGATTTCCCCAAGGGACGGTTCCTTTTTGCTGGAGTAGTTGATGGAAGGAACATTTGGGCCAATGATCTTGCTGCTTCAGTTGGTACATTGGAGGAGCTGGCTGCCATTGTTGGGAAAGGTGGTATTCTTTTGCTCATTTGTATTACTACGTTGCTTCATAGTGCTCGATGTTAATATTATTTGAGTGTACTTTTTACTGATTCCGTTGCCCTAAAAAAATGCAGACAATCTTGTTGTCTCCACCTCCTGCTCCCTTCTCCACACTGCCGTGGACCTTGTCAATGAAACCAAGTTGGACAATGAAATCAAATCTTGGCTAGCTTTTGCTGCTCAAAAGATTGTTGAAGTTAATGCGTTGGCAAAGGCTTTGGCTGGTGCAAAGGATGAGGTATGTTCTATATTCTGATGAATTGCTGGAAGGTGTGTGTAAGCTATGTTTTTTGTTGAATTATGTAAATAACAAAACACTCCCCCTACTTGTGGACTTAGAAATTTTTAGAAATGTCTTACAAGTGGAATTAATTTTAAATAGGGAGAAAAATGACATGACAGAGACTCGATCTCAAGAACTCCCACTTTGATACCATGTTAAATTAGGTAAATCACCAATCAACCTAAAAGCTTAAGCTCATAGGTTGAAGTAAATTTAATTATGTCAACTAACATTTTTAGACCTTGATATCTAAACTTTTGTTCGTGGTTTGTCAATTATAGTCATATGACCATTTGTAATTTTTTGTAAAACATCCTGCTTTTATTGAGATACAATGATATAACGTTAGAATACACAGGCATACAAGTAGAGCCCAATTAATCTAAAAAGGTATTTCAATCAAGCAAACGTAGGCCTGAGATCTGCTTTCAAGGGAAGGTGGGTTGCCCATTAATTAAACTAATGGTTTTAAAATCCTCAACCCTTGTCATTTGATAATTGGGAATCGTTCAATTCTATATAATGATGGAAATACTATTTCCCAGTAATGTGATTTTAAATCTACTTGACTTGTCTTGTATCTGACAGATCTACAATGTTTTGGACATTAAGGTTGCTAACTTAGCGTTATTTTTTCAACGTTCTTCTATGACTTGGCTTTTTGAAATTGACGAGCACAAACTGATTGAGCTTACGTTTTATTTTTTCAGGCATTCTTTGCCACCAACGCTGAAGCTCATGCTTCAAGGAAGTCATCCCCAAGGGTGACCAATGAAGCTGTTCAGAAAGCGGTATGCTTCCATTTCTTATGCATGAGGTGTTTTTACCGATCTATTTGTAGGGATTGCATTAACTGATGAATTGCTTTTTTGTTATGCAGGCTGCTGCTTTGAAGGATTCTGATCACCGTCGTTCTACAAATGTTAGTGCAAGGCTTGATGCTCAACAGAAGAAGCTTAATCTTCCAATCCTTCCAACCACCACCATTGGTTCCTTCCCTCAAACTGTTGAACTCAGGAGGGTTCGTCGTGAATACAAGGCTAACAAGTGAGGAAAATTTTAATGCCAGTTTTCTTTGAAATTGAAAAATGTCTTAATCCTAATTCTAATGTTTACATTTTCTGGCTTTCCTATAAGGATTTCCGAGGAAGAATATGTGAAGGCTATCAAGGAGGAAATTAGCAAGGTTGTCAAACTCCAAGAAGAGCTTGACATCGATGTCCTAGTTCATGGAGAGCCCGAGGTGAGTAATTAAAACTCTTGTTGTTGAGGGGGTTGTAATACTCTTTTTATCATTCTCATGTTGTCCATCTAACGTTTCCATCCCCGCTGCAGAGAAACGACATGGTTGAATACTTTGGGGAGCAGTTGTCCGGTTTTGCATTCACCGTCAATGGTTGGGTGCAATCATACGGATCTCGTTGCGTGAAGCCTCCAATCATCTACGGTGATGTGAGTCGCCCAAAACCCATGACTGTCTTCTGGTCTTCTGCAGCTCAAAGCATGACAGCCCGTCCAATGAAGGGAATGCTCACTGGCCCTGTCACCATTCTCAACTGGTCCTTCGTTAGAGTTGACCAGCCAAGGTAAAATAGAAGATGCTGCTTCCACACGTTTAACCTGAACGAAGCTACCGTAGTTGGTTGTTCAATACTTTTTGCCTAATGCTTCTTGTGTATGTTATGTCTCCTAGGTTCGAAACATGCTATCAGATTGCGTTGGCCATCAAGGACGAGGTCGAGGATCTCGAGAAGGCTGGCATTAATGTCATCCAAATCGATGAAGCTGCTTTAAGAGAAGGATTGCCTCTTAGGAAGTCTGAGGAAGCTTTCTACTTGGATTGGGCTGTTCACTCTTTCCGTATCACCAACTGTGGTGTCCAAGACACCACTCAGGTTACTACACTAACCACTAAGATTATCATTACCCTTTACACTTCATAAATATGCTCAATTGGCCAAGTTCTTCATTATCTTGACAGATTCACACTCACATGTGCTACTCCAACTTCAACGACATCATTCTATCCATCATCGATATGGATGCTGACGTGATCACGATTGAGAACTCTCGCTCCGACGAAAAGCTCTTGTCAGTCTTCCGCGAGGGAGTGAAGTATGGTGCTGGAATTGGGCCCGGTGTGTACGACATTCACTCTCCAAGAATACCATCAACCGAAGAGATTGCAGACAGGATCAACAAGATGCTTGCAGTGCTCGAGACCAACATCTTATGGGTGAATCCCGACTGTGGTCTCAAAACTCGCAAATACGGCGAGGTGAATCCCGCCCTCCAGAACATGGTTGCTGCTGCAAAGCTTCTCCGAACCCAGCTTGCCAGCGCCAAGTGAGTTTGTTGCTGACTTTTATGAAGATTGAAGCACATTTTATCTTTCCCTTATTCTTAATATCCAGAAAGAAATGTTTGTTTGTTCCCTAAAAATTGAGTTGCGATATATTTAGTAGCTGTAGTTCGTATCGTCATTTTTTTGAATTTGAGGCTGTAGTTCTGTTCATTCAAATTGCAATTTGTATGAAGCGAAGTGAAAAAGGCAGCATTTGCCATGTTGTGCAATTGTCATGGATTTTGTTTTCTAAACTCATTTGTCTAATGCTAGCTCTCTCTCTCTTCTTTTTTTCATGCGCTAAGTTCTCTGCTAACGCTAATCTCGATCAAATTATATCTTCTCCATTGTAATAGAATTCAAATTTATTTATTTATTATTATTATTTGGTTAAGACTGGTTTGTTTTTTTTTCTTATAAAAATAATCGACAATAATTCGGCCTCTTGATCATATGTAATTAATTTTGAGTCTACGTTTCTCAGCCGACAACAAGTAGGCGCATAGTGTACAATAATCAAGTAACTATTTTTGAAGAGTTTTCGTTTCTCTATTTATCCCTATCGATAAAATTGTATTCTACATTTTACCATCTCTCTCAATTCTTTGAACTCAGATCGAACCTGAAAGTCTTTTGACATGAACTATTTGTGATTTTATAAAATTATAAAGAACAAAAAAACTGCAAATCCCTTGTACTAGCAGAGATATGACAACGAAGAATTGAACCTAAGATTTCTAAGATCTCCAATGAAGTATGCTTTAAAAGCCTAAATCTCAACCAGAATACATGCTATAGTTATAGCCAAATTAAGATCACCACGCCTTGTAATATAAGTTATCTATCGGTATTTTTTGTTTTTCATTTTAGCTCAGCTCTCTACTATATGATAGCATTCTTAACTGCTAAAATATGTTATCTTCTGCTCCTAGGAAAAAGAAAAAACATGCTTAGGAAATGCTGAATATGGACAGCTTAGGCAATGAATATAGAATGGAAAACAGGCAAGTTCGAGTAGAGATTAGATCAGTGAGTTTCGCAGGTATTAACTTTCGTTTAAAGTTTGACGGTTCTCCCTTGAACAGACAGCCATCCAGTTTTCCAGATTGCATACATCTTGAAACCGAAACATCATGATAATACATACTATGCATGTACAAACTACAGCAGCATCAACAAGGCATATAAAAATATCATCTACATCACACAGAAGGTCTATTAATAATTATACAAAGAAGGGTTGAACTATTTTCTTCAGGCTAAATCACAATCACAAACTGAAGTTGAGCACACCTTTGATGCTAGTCGAACGGCCATCCAGAATACCCCGTTTGGTGTTGGGTGTTATCATGTAGGGCTGGTGAGCTGCTCCCAGTTGTAGCACGATGGTTCGAGCTGGAACTTGACGCTCGAAATGGCCATAAACTTGAAAACGGGTTCCTCCTTCCTTGATTTGTCCTATTATTCTCCCTATCTCGGCTGTTTCGACTAACATTGTTGTTTCCAGATGAGCTGGGGCTACCATTGGATCCATGTGCAGGCAGTTCTTGGCGGCAAACAGGGCAGGAGTTGTGCTGGACTAACCAGGGAACTATACAATCTGAATGGTACATATGGTCACATGGCATTCTTCTAGCTTCAGACCCTAATTCGAATTTATCTTGGCAAACGGGGCAGTGAGAATTTGAACGGATATGTCTTTGTGTGATTTTAACAACAGGCATTGCATTGATTGAAGATTGAGCCGCTGGGGGTGGTCCACGTCGGTCGTTTGCTGAAAGCTGTTCAAACAATTCTTCAAGTCCAGGGCCAACAAAGTAATCACCACCATTGCTCCTACTCACACCAATTCCAGGAACCCCATTAAAAAAGGCTTCAATCCCACCATGTCCAGCCAATCTAACAGGAATTTGTCCACCAAAGACCAACCAAGGACCAAATCCTGAACCGTGATCTGGAATTGATTCCATCCTTCCCCTGATATCGTTCCTATCTACTAATCGTTGCCTCATAAAGTTAGAGAAAAGATCCAAGAACCCGAGACGACGATTGTGATATTCATTACCATCAGATCCAAAGAAATCTAAGGGACTTCTTTCCATCATTCCATCGAGTTCTTGAACAAATCCTCCATTACAACCAGGGCAAACCATGTCTCGCCCACGAAGTTGAACAGGCTGCTCACATCTGTAACACCAATGGGTGTTTCCACTCGACATCCTTTGTCTCTCCTCTACACGTCCTCAACCATGAAATTTATCAGTATTTAAGTATTAAGACCGTGAGTTAGCTACATATAGATATCTCAGCATTGTCAAGTTTAATAATCTCTCAAGGATGAGTTTTGTGTGCTTAGTTGACTAACAAAACTCGATAGTCTAGCCGACTTTTATTCTTTTATCTCTCAATTTAATTAAACAGCAAGAAATATGTGCTTTCACGTCACACGCAAGTTTCATTCATCACAAGAAGCAAGAAGAATGAGAAATGTAGTTTGTATTAACAATTTCCAAATTAAATCAATGTTTCTATGATCTTTCTAAGTTCATAGTTTTTAGGTTTGCTTTCCTCTATCTCAAGACTATTTCCATGTAAGCTTCCTTTAGAGGTTGCTCCTTTTTCATCAAGTTGATGGAGATTCCATTCCTGGAACATAATAATGGATAGATAGGAATACATAAATGGTATTCATTTTAACAACTAGGAGAAATGTTTTTTTGTAATCTATTATATATGGTTAGATTAATAAATCCCTTAGCCACATATCGATATTACCATCCCAAAGGTCAATGGTTCGATCCCCCATCTTGTATTTGTTGGACTCAAATTAAAAAAAAAAAAAAAAAAATCCCATCGCGAAACACTTCCATTTAGTCCATATGAAATACCATCATGGATAGGTCTGTTGATTAAGAGGATCTTGGAGAATTAAGAAGTTATGGATTCAATTCATGTTGACTAAATATCCTTGGCAACCAAATGTTGTAGAGTTTAACAATTGTCCCATGAGAATAGTCGAGGCGCCGCGATAAGCTGACTCAAGCACTAATAGATTATTAAATTATCAAAAGATAAATATATATTACATCCTATAAAATTTCTACTAGAAATATGTATAAATCCCCAAGTCCCATCTATTTCCTGAACTTGTATCTCACCTATAGTTAGTTCAACAACAATAATGTAGTAGGGGGTTCAAAGGAGAGGCATCTTAAAGATCAATAATCCAAAATGCTTATACTTAGAACATGAATATGAAAACAATGATGCGCATCTACATATCTTAAGATGTATATTAACAAAAAGTACATTGATGGGATCAAATTTAAGAACATGGAAGAGTAATTTGGAAGCTTGATATGTGACAGAGCATCCTATTGATAAGATAAGGGTAGAGTAGGAACAAATTCACCCAATAAAACATTTTGAAACATTGGAGTAGTAATCAAACTTCAACTCACCTCTAGCGAAAATCCAATTTACCTTCTGAAAATTCCGTTTTGTTAACAATACAGTAAAGAACTTAGATAAACAAATGCTTACCTTATCTAAGGAAATCACCCAAGCAGATCTTCGAATTGAATTGAATTAGTATTACATGATAGAAACTTATAATGACAGATCTATCCTAGATCAAGTGGCATTCACTAAGATCAAAACAGCACAATCAAGCCGTAAAAAAGAGGCGAAATCAACTTGGGAAAAAGTTTTCCCTCTTCCAACATACAAAGAACTCGATTCTAAGAGATACCCATTAATTTTTTAAAGAAACCCAGATAGAAAAACAAGTTTAGGCAGCTGAAAACTTCAATTTCGAACAGTGAAATGCAAAACCCATCAGCAAGAGAGAGTGAAAAAGACCAAGTGAAAAAGCACAGAGCACAATCCAGAAAACAGGAAGGGAGAAATAAAAATGAAAATTAAAACTAAAACCAAAACGTACCTTGAGAATTGAAGAAAAAGGGAAGCAATGTACAGAAGCAGT
Source organism: Cyclanthera cordifolia (assembly GCA_037832605.1). NCBI lineage: Eukaryota > Viridiplantae > Streptophyta > Magnoliopsida > Cucurbitales > Cucurbitaceae > Cyclanthera > Cyclanthera cordifolia. The sequence continues at coordinate 10,301,276 of JBBMEG010000018.1, forward strand.
AGAGGAGAGAAGATGGGAATGATGAGCCCTAAAGCTGGATAAAGTGAATGGGTGAGACTGAAAAAATGGAATAATTTTGTTAGATGACACTCTGTTTGATTGACGCGTATTTCCATTTTGAAAATCAAAGCCAACCAAAATAAACACCATTATTAATTTATTTATTAAAATTTGAAGTTAATCTAGTGAGGTTTTTTATTGAGAAATTGTGAATGAGGTAATAAAGAAATTATCCTAAAAGGCTTGTTCTGATGCGTTTCTACATGAGTTGTAATAATTGATGTGTTTATTTATTAGAACATCTCTGCCCAAAAAAATTTGTTATCTATAAATGACGTAATATTTATGAATGATTTTTTTTTTTTTTGTAGACCATTTAATTTAGTTTTTTTTTTCTGTGGACTTTAGTTTCTAAGAATTAAAATAAATCAGGTAAATAAGCCACCATTGACATTTTTATATAAATTATTATGATTTTAATTTTCTATATATACTAATTGTAGTCTCCCATCTAACGAGAATATCATCTTTATTGAATTTGTCTATATTGACGTTAAATGAGCTTTATTACATTTTGGTTACGAATATCATGTTCAAAGATCCAAATCTATAGTATTTTAAAAATATTTTATTTTGAGAGCTTTTTAATAATCTCAAGTGTACGATGCTTCGATAATTATACCTCAAATACCTCTAAAAATATCATTATGATTTTGTTATCTCAAAAGCAAAAATACATAAAAATATCTGATTTTGATATATAAGGACTAAAAATGTGTGTGTGTTTTTTTTTATATAATTATAAATTTGTTTTAATCTATATTATTATCCATTGTGGTTTTTCTTTTTTGATATATTATTATTATTATTATCCATTATCGCCACTCAAAATTTATTTATTTATTTATTTTGAGATTATAACAATTGGGGGTGGGAATTTGATTTCCAATGATTTGTTAGTGAGCTGTCTTGAAAGATTTTTGTGTTACAACTAGATAAAAATAAGTTTTTTTTAATTATAATTTAACAGTTCTATAGTATTGTTAAAGCGAGCATAACTCAGCTGACACTAAATCACACGTTAGCATTCACTTGATTAGTAGTTTGAGTTTCTTTTTTATTATCCTTACAGAGGATTTGTAGTCCCCTCTCCAATTTTATATTAAAAAAATATTGTTGTATAATATTAAATACATTTTCACATGTTTTTATTGGTTTTGTCTTAATAAAATTTCATAAACTTTTGTGAGAAAATGACAAAATAATATACTTTATAACTAGTGTCACTCAACTATGTATTAACAATCCCTTCAAATTTTCACCCTACATAATATATAAAATAAGCTTTGAGTTGGACTAAATTATGTTTTAAATAAAAATTTTAAAATATAGAAAACTTTCACAAATAATAAAACTGAATTCAATTGAGTTAAAAAAATGATGATTTTATCTAATTTAAAATTAATAATTTTCATCAATTAAAAGTGATGCTCAATCAATTTAAAATTATTTAATTAATTTATGTTATACCAATAATATATATTATCAATTAATCTTTATATATACAAAAGTTGAGTATCTAACCCAAATACTCTATTTTTATTTCAGGTTAAATGGATTAAAAATGATATAATCGAAAGAAAATAGTAAAATTATAATTTTATCTTTTTTTTTTTGTACATTCCTTAAAATGGAGAATTAAAAAAAAAAAAAATCAATAGAAGGAGGGGAAGAAAGAATTGTGAAAGCGAGAGTGCTTCAACTGTGAAAGGAGAAATCTTGAATCCATCTCTGAAACTGAAACTGCATTTCCTCAAATCTCAGAGCTTAGGTTCCTAATCACTTTCACAATCATGGCTATTCTGTTCGCATTCAGCAATCTCTCAAATGGTAATGCCATTTGATTTGATGAATTTCTGAAGTTTTTAAGAGAGAGCTCGGTTTCGAGATCCAAGCTCTGTGGGGACGACAATGGGCGGTGGCTATGGATTGAGTTCGGCTTTTTCTTTGCAATCATGGCAGATGATCATGCTTGCTTTGCTACTTATGGTTGGATCTTTCTATTTCGGCACTCTCTTTGGCAACGACGCTCCTATTTATGTTTCTCACCTTCCTTCCGATTCCAATTCTTCTTCATCAATTGGTACTTTCGTCTCCCTCTGTTCATTTTTTTTGTCTTTTTTAACTTCTCCGATTCTATGTAATTGATGCTTAGAGTTCGGTTTAGATCTTGGATTGTCTATTGTGCACTGGAAGATTTCTGCATTCTGGATTGGGTTTGTAGATGAGTTGTTTTATCTTCTTTTTGCTCCATTTTCTTGATAGTTTAAGCGGTGTATTGAGTAAGGAAAAAAAAATTGAGGGCATATGGGATGTTGCCTTGTTTCTGATAGTGATGCTTTAATTCTTAAAGGAAGGCTAAGCATCAGTTGAGACAGGAGAATATCACTTAGAAGGCAGAAACTTACTAGGGAGCTCTTGCGTCCGTCCTAAAATCTGGACACGGGAGATAACAAAGACTTGTAGAATTAAGCTCAATAGCAGGTTTTGAACTTAAGATCTCCAACGCATTGAGACTATTGTTACCATTTACCACTATCTGTTTTTTTGGCTTATAGGAACCAAATTCAAACTTCCTCCACTCTAGCCTTTTGAATTGGTCTAGTGAGTGGACTATTGATAATTCAAGGAAACTAAGCTCATGATCACTCTTTTTTAATGACAAATTGTGATAAAATTTTGAAAGTCTATTTATCTCTGAAACTTGGGGTATTGTAGTTACAGTTCCAAAAATGGTCCTTAGACGAGCTTTCATCTGGTGGAATTTTGTTGTTTTATTTGATGTCAATGATGCAGCTGAATGTAATACCTACCATATAAAAGTAATCTCTGACATGTTCTTTGCATATCATTAATCTTTCACAACACTCTCCTTTTCAGATAAGCATCTAATCTTCTGGGTTTGTGACAAAGTATCGTGTTTCTAAGAAAAGTTTAAAGGTCCGATATTATTGTTGCAATCAATTCCATGACTCAAGTTTATCACTTATACTGCAGGAAATTCCACATTTCCAAACCGAGTTTCAATCACTTACAGGAACGTACCACTTTCAATTCCAGAGAATGGTCTGGATGTATGTCCATTAAAATACAATGAGTATATTCCTTGCCATGACCTTTCTTACGTACAAGAATTGCGTCCAACATTGGATCTATCGAGAAAAGAAGAACTTGAGAGGCATTGCCCTCCCCTCGAAAGCCGCGTATTTTGTTTGGTACCTCCACCAGAAGACTACAAGATCCCAGTTAAGTGGCCAACCAGTCGGGATTATGTGTGGCGAAGCAATGTGAATCATACACACCTTGCTGAAGTTAAAGGAGGACAAAATTGGGTGCATGAAAAGAACCAACTATGGTGGTTTCCCGGAGGTGGTACTCATTTCAAACATGGAGCACCTGAATACATCCAAAGGTTGAATTGTTGGCTTATTGAGCTTTTCATACTTAGAAAGCTTCAATGTAATTTATGATGAACCTAAAACATTGATTAGGTTTCTTTTCAGACAGTTTTATTTATCAAGTTTTATGTGAATGCAGATTAGGCAATATGACGACAAATGAGACGGGCACACTACGCTCTGCTGGAGTATCTCAGGTTTTAGATGTTGGTTGTGGTGTTGCTAGTTTCTCAGCTTATCTTCTTCCCTTGGACATACAAACAATGTCATTTGCTCCCAAGGACGGACATGAGAACCAGATTCAATTTGCACTAGAGAGAGGCATTGGTGCAATGATTTCTGCATTGGCAACAAAACAACTGCCATACCCTGCAAGTTCCTTTGAGATGGTCCACTGCTCAAGATGCCGAGTTGATTGGCATGAAAATGGTATTTCAATATTTTTTCATGCTCAAATAATGTTTCATTATTGATTACAGCCACTTTTTGCTGCTCGAAGGTCTTATCTTCTGCTATTTCAGGAAAATGACTAATAATTTTAACAAACCATCCTGGTGTATTATATGGATTTACATTTTATGAAAATTATGGCTAGATTGAAGCGTATGTTTACTTTCTCTTGCTGTCAAGTTCTGAAACTTTTTTTGGGTAGATGAACTAGAGTACAAAAGTAACAAACGAGAAGAGGAATTTATTGATCAACTAACACTAAATGTTGCAAAGGAGACCTGAAGAGGCTCTCTCGTTTGTTAGGCAATATCCTTATTTCACCCTGGGCAGCACTAATCCCTAGAACAGCATTTGAGAATTTGCAAATTTATATAAATTCATATCGTGGCAAGATGATGAAATGAAAACCATTACACAATGTTCCATGTTCACGATTATAATTACCAATTTTAAGAAAGCTACTAGGTGCTACTTATTTACTTTCTAGAGTTAAATAAGTTCTTATTCTGTTTCGGGTGATAATCTGATGCAAGACACTGAACTTTTATCAAGGCTGTTGTATATCTTCACTCTGATTTTGTCAATTTGACTGTTTTGAGGTACACTTGGGAGTCATTGAAATTATCCTTCCATATTTATTTTCTACAGATGGTATTTTACTTAAAGAAATTGATCGGCTTCTGCGACCGAATGGATACTTTGTGTATTCAGCCCCCCCTGCCTATAGAAAAGATAAGGATTACCCAATGATATGGGAGAAGCTGGTAAATCTGACAACAGCAATGTGCTGGAAGCTCATTGCCAGAAAGGTTCAGACTGCAATCTGGATCAAACTAGAAAATCCAGCATGCCTCCTCATCAATGCACAAGATAAACTTGTGCAAATATGTGATGGTGTGGATGATTCTAAACCGTCATGGAAAGTACCTCTAAGAAACTGTATTTATGTAACAGATCAGTCATATTCTCAGAAGTTACCTCTGAGACCGGATCGCCTTTCGGTATATTCAAGGAATCTCAGAAAAATAGGTGATTCTTTTCTTCTAAAGAAATTCTCCTAGTTGTGTTTAGTTCTTCGGCTCATTAAACTCATCATTATAGCCGATTGTCATTTAAAAACAGGATCAATCAATTTTTAGAAAAACATTCATGAACTTCCATGGCTTATTTGTGTATTTTCTGAATGCTTTTTCAAAAGAGACATTTAAAAATTTACTTTTGATAACTGTTTATAGTTATTTTCACTTTCTGTTTGGGATAGTAACTTATTGATTAATGTATATCTTATAAAAAAACTTATATATTTAAGTATATTACTAATTGAAGTTATAAGGGCTTAGTCTATATTTACCGGTCCATTTTTTATAAACCCTCTACAACCCCTCATCCAAATTTGCCCCAACTGTTAATTCAAAGTAAAATGAATATAATACCCTAAAGTGGCAAATAACTAAATTGTTCCTTTTCTTTTTTCAGTTGAACTTTCATTATGAAATATTTTAGACTTCCACCTATTTGTTAATTATTTTTAATGATTTATTATTTGTTGATATAAAATAAAAAAGTTAAAATATACATTTTGGTGTGTTAGTTTTTGGTAGAATAGAGTGGAGTGGGTAGGAGTAGAGGGGTTAATGGTAGTTTGGAGTAGTTAACTACTTGTTTGTGTATTTGTGTTACTTGTTACTAGTAGTTGGATAATTAATTACTTGTTTGAGGATTGGTGTTAGTAGTGGTTGAGTGATGTCAAATATATTTGATGTGAAGTTTGATGAAGTGGTTTGATGAGTGATTGTTTACTACAAAATACAAACAAGTGGTTTTTAAGTAGTGGTTTACCTCTCATTTTCTACCAAAAACAGACATAGCGTTCATTACTATTTATTAACAATAAAATTAATTATTAGAGATTATTTTCTGATGAAAAATTCTACTGGCATTTGTTTTAATTCATATTCTTAATTGTTTAGTGTATTGATAAAGTATTATAGTAAAAATAATATTTCTTATTCGTATTTCTAATGCATAGGCTTCTTATGCATAGTTACTGTTCATATTTCCATTGATTCCTTCCATTTATTTCTCATTCTCATCTGAAGTGAATAGGACCGTTGTTTATCAGCAGTAACTAGAACTACACGTTGGCCAGAAAATGGTAAAAAAAATCAAACTTCGCTAGTTCACACCCAAGAAGTATCTTAATTGTTTTAAGTTAGGATTATTTTCTCTTGCTTAGAAATCTGATTGCTCTGCTATGTAAAATTGTCGTCTTTACTTTCAGGTGTTAGTCAAGAGAAATTTGATTTGGATACCACATTTTGGAAAGATCAAGTTAAGCAGTACTGGAAGTTGATGAATGGCAGTAAATCAGATATTCGAAATGTCATGGACATGAATGCTCTCTATGGTGGATTTGCAGTGGCATTGAGCAATTTTCCAGTTTGGGTTATGAATGTTGTTCCTATAAAGATGCAAAATACGCTCTCTGCTATCTACGACCGTGGTCTGGTCGGTGCATTTCATGATTGGTAAATTATTTCTTCTTGAACACCTTCAAAATGTTATCAATAAATATATATAGTTTGCTTGCAACTTTTTGTACTTCAGAAAGAAATGGGAAAATGTTTTTGGGGGTCAAAAGAGGTGTGATCCATGATCAGCTGTCATGCTGTCTTTATGTGTTAGTGTCTAGGGCGTGTTTGTTATGAGATTTTGGAAGGGTATTCCAAACTAGTATTTATTAAATGCTCCTAAAAAATTCCATCCAAACGAGGTTTTGACTGCAATTATTACTTTTAAATACTCAAAATAAATCCTCATTTTAAATACTCTTAAAAACTATATCCAAACAAGTTTTTGGTTGTAATCATTACTTCTAAATACTTAAAATAAATTTTCATTCTAAATACTCTTTAACTTCTAATTATTCAAAATAAATCCTTATTTAAAAAAAAACAAAACAAAATAAATCCTCTTTCTAAATACTAATTTTAAATACTCTTAAAAACTACATCCAAACAAGTATTTGAATGCAATCATTACTTCTAAATATTCAAAATAAATCTTCATTCTAAATACTAATTTTTTGTCGTGTTTTTTGTTTTTCTTTTGATTTTTGTCATTGAAAGTTTGGTTTTCAAATATCTGGTGTATTGTAGGTGCGAACCATTTTCAACTTATCCGCGCACTTACGATTTGCTGCATGCCAACCATCTGTTTTCTCATTATAAAACTGGTGGAGAAGGTTGCTTGCTGGAGGATATAATGCTGGAAATGGACCGCATTGTACGACCTCAGGTAATTAATTTGCTTACTCTAGTTTTTCAAGCTTGTAGCCACACGTAGAAACAAAATCTGAGAAAAAAAAAACTTTTGGCAGATATTATTGCAATGCTGGGACTTTCATTTTTCTGGCACAAGGATTGTGAACAGTGCTTGTTAGATATGTTTTCTCTTGTCACTGTATATATTTATTTATTTTCAATATGTAAAAAGAAAATTAACCTCATTTTATTACAGTCTCAAATATTCAAAATAATTTTTTAATTTTTTAATTTTTATAAATATATTTATCATGCATTTTGCTTCTAACTATGTTTATTTCTTTGAAATTAAAAAAAAAAGGGTTTCTATACAATACTAGTGAAAATTGGAAAGATAAAGCAAGAAACCAAATCTTCAACCAGTCTTTTTATTTTCAAAAACTTACATACAATATAGGAAACAGAACAATTACCAACATTTCTCAACCATAGGAAACAATGCAAAAGTTACAACTACGAACCTTGAAGCACATAAATTTCAATTTTGGGTAACGAATAGATGTTTGTATTCACCTAAAATTTGACTCTCGATCAACTTGTCTATCTTCTCCAGTTGCTTTGCTGATATATGCTTCGTATTGCCTTCGAATAACGACTGAGATAATCTTCATTTACAGGGATATATAATCATTAGAGACGAGCCAACGATAACGTCAAGAATACAAGAACTTGCCCCAAAATATCTATGGGATGCCGAAATGCAGACGCTGCAAACTAAAGAAAAGAGCTCAGAAACTGTGCTGATCTGCAGAAAAAAGTTTTGGGCAATTGTTTAAGTTCTTGGCTGTTGTACAAATGTTCTCTTCAACAGGTTATTTTTTCAAACTTAATGCTCTAAAAAGCCTCATCATTTATAACTTACATGCATAGAAAAAGATCTTAGTAGAAGTTCTTACAACTTTCCTCCTTCCTACTTATGTTTCTTTCCTATCAGAATTCAAGCTTTCTTTTGGGTTCTAATTTATGATTACATTTACAAAGTAGGAAATGAAGAGAAAAGAGAAGATACATTTATTCTAGTTTTTTACTCTCAGTCCATTTTCAACAAATTTGCAAGTTCAGTTAACAGGATTCTTCTTAACTTGAGGATCAATCTGCAATGTTTATTAAAGAACAGTGTTAAGACAAGGTTGAATGAATAGGAGTTTTGGCTGATTCTTGGGCTTCCCTCCAAAGTAAACAAGCTTGCATTTCTCTAGGGGATTGTTGTACGCAAGTCCCATTGACATAACTGCCCTTTCCATGTTTACATATGTTCTTTGTAATTTCTCAAGTACATTAATCACTCCAATTTTTCTTTTTCTTCATCATCCTCCACTTCTGCCTAATGTTTGCTCATTGTTCCTCCTTTCATAAACAGAGCATATGTGTTTGTGGTAGATATTGCATTAAATCGATATTTACTTTTATATTAGTTTGGATGTGCATGAGTATTTATGGAAGCAAAATGTTGGTATATATTTTCTTTTGTATCTCAGTCTGAAATATATTAAAAGGTACATATCAAGATCAACCTAACTGTCTTTGAAACTTTCGGAGGGTACAAAATTTAAAATTTTCCGTATCATATAAAACATAGATTAGGTTGAAACCTAAAGAAATGATAAACATTAAAAAAAAAGAAAGATTACAACGATTGGAGGAGGGAGGATTCGAATCCGTGACCTCATTGGTATATACTGATGCTGCTGAGCTAGTTTTTGGCAAGAAATAATATGCTTAAACAAATGCCCTTCAAGCAAAAAAAAAAAAAAAAGAAGAAAAAAAGAAAATAGTCTAAGTTTTTTTTTTTTTTTTTTTTGAATTCAATGAAAGATTTAAATACGCAGTTCTTTTTACTGTTGTTATGTTTTCTTTTTTTTGTGAGATGATAAGTAATACAGCTACTAAGCACTAATGTTTAGCTCTTGAAGATAAATAGGAGTCATTCCAGTAGGGACTTCTTCTATCCAACAACGTTCACAATCATCTTCTTTGATAGCCTCCTTTGCTAAACCATGAGTAAGTCTATTTTCCAGACGGTTGCATTATTAAAACGAGCACGAATCAAACATCTTTGTCAAAAATAAAATGTCTTCGACCACCATAGCTAAATCAGAATGATCCTGCTTAACATGAACCACCTTTGAGATCACTATAAAATGTTTCGAAAACCCAAATCTCTTGCCCAGTCTAAATTAGTTTTCAAAATTTGAAAGATATTCAAACCAAAGTAAAAGTCATAATTGTTAGAGGGCTTTATGTGCATGTGCAGTATCTATGACAAATTAAATTTTTAGAAAAGAAGATAAATATTTTTGGAGATAATTCTTTTTAAGTTTTGATTTAGTTATATAATACATAAATTTATCTTGATCTTGTTGTACCTACCAAGTTTGGTTAAAAATTCTTGCTAACAATAGCAATATGTCTACTAACTTGCTTGTTTTTGTTCATCCACTATCTTCTTTCTTCTTCTTCTTTTTTTTTTTTTTTTTTTTTTTAAGAAGTTCATCCAACATCTTTATTCCATAACATAAAAGAAAGTAAATGCCTCAACTTCCATTTATGCTTTGTGAAAGCAAGGAGAGAATAATTTATCTCCCAAATCCATTTAGCCTAACTAAAGCTACAATTATGCAAACAACCATTGATTATGGTGCTTAGAATGATTTACTTGTTATTTTTCATTTTTCAATCATGGACATTGATAAAAATAGATTACATTTGAATTTTGATATCTTTTTTTGAGTAAAAATTGGAGAAGGAGGATCACAAATCTTACGTGACGGGTGATATAAAAGGACTCAAACCACTGATCAAGTAGATGCTAATGCATCACTAGTGTCGGTTGAACTATACTCACTTTGGCTTAAATTTTGAAAATTAAGCAGTGATAAATAGTACTTTCAAATTACTTTTTTTGTTATTATTTATTGTTCTATGTACGTCTTGGGTTGGGCTTTTAGGCCGTAGATAAGGACTAGGCCCAAGTTCTTGGGTCAGTGGACCTTGAGTATCTTTTGGGCCTTTGAATTTGTTAGACCTTATTTCTCCCGTAATATATTTGATTTTGCTTACGAAATTGAATTCTTTTTTAAGTTAAAAAAATAAAATAAAATAAAAAATCTTTTGAGATCTAAATAAATTAACAGGGATTTTTATGCTTTGTTGTGAGATTGAAGATTGAAAGCACAACTTTAACTTATTTTATACATTCTTTATAATAAAAAAAAAAAAAAAAAAAGAAGCAATCAATAGTATTCCAAAAGTTTGAAAAGAGGAACAGTTGAACTCATTAATTCTCATTAATAAAAACTCAAATATTAAGGCAAAAAAAAAAAGCCTTTATACATCATATTAAAAATTGAAGGCTGAATTAAAGAAAATAAAAATAGGCAAAATGTACATTGATTACACTGTTCTGAATATGAAGAACCTTTTAGTACTGTAAAGTATAACCTACTTAGTAAACAGGATATGAACTATTTTGTAGGCAAGTACATCTAAACCTTCATAATCCATCACAAAAGCAATCTTTGTTAGGACATGTTTGGCTACGATGCTAAGGAAAAAGAAGAGTGAGGGATAAATGAAGAAACGTAAGAATAAATTAGTAATTGATGTGTCAAACAATGAGCTCTTTCCAACTCACCAAACAAGCCATTTATATATGATGTAAATCTAGAATGATATTTTGAGAATTTTTTTACCATAAACATTGAAGATGAGAGATTCGAACCTGTAACCTTATAGTCATCGAATCAATACTAATGTCGTTGAGCTACTGCTCTTGTTGACAATGAACATCTCATGCACAACTATTTAATTTAAAAATAAATAGGTCTACAAAACGATTAGGCATTTTTCAATATGAAAAGAACTCAACTATTCGCTCGACCTTACCGGGTTTGGTCAATTCGCCCAAGCTCGTGCTCAAATGACTCTAAGAGCGTGAGCTTGTCATACTTTGAGCTTGGACGTTTCTAATACTTATTTGAGCTTATATTTTTTTGATTTCTTTCTACTCACGAATCCATGTCTAATTCTTTCTATAACAAATATAGTGTAGCGGTTAGAAATTTCGTTTGGTAAGAATTAATGTGTGTACCAACACACTCGTTAATACATTGATAAACAAAAATCATTTCCCAAACTTCAAAACCTTGATGTATCCATTAATAATCAAAACGAGTATAATTCAATTGGCACTAATTATGCATTAACATCTATTTAATTAGTGGTTCTAACCTCCTTAAGATTAATAATAAAAACAGAAGTTTTGGAGATAGAGAAATAAAAATAGTAATAAAGCATCAAAATGAAATAATGGTTCAAATTCCAACAAAACAGGTTTCAGTATTTAAAATGACTGATCATGAGCATAATATAAACACAGTATCGACAATTGATGCAAAAAAGAAACATATGTTTGTCCTACCTCTCTGTATCTGTCTGTACTAATTAATTACGTATTTAATATAATTAATTAATTAAGAAAATGGAGCATTCAGGATCTTAACTGCAGTTAACACTGTCAAATTGATTTTTTTTTTTTTTTAATAAATAAATAAATAAATAAAATGAGGTGAGGTGAAAGGGAAGATGGGAGACAAATGTAGAGGAAACCCAAATCCAACAAAAGGAATATAAATGTAAACCAAAAACAAAACCACACACACAAACATCCATTATTTATTTATTTTTTATTTTTTTAATTTTTTCTCTCTATATATTTTAATGAAGAGTCCCATTACAATCACTAACATGTTTTACTCAAGACATAACACTGACTCACTGTCAGTTGAGTTATTAGGTTTCTGAGAATCAGTGCCTTTTCTCCACACTTCTAATACTAATAATAATATCCTTTTAATCTATTTTTTCGCATGTTGGGCTACTAAATTACAAATTCATAACCTAATCTATATAAAATAATATTCCTCATCTTACCCATCCATTCGATCTATAGAGTTATCATCTCATCTATCATTTATGGTTAATAGTAAAGAAACGAGAGACAAAACACAATAATTTATGTGATTCATTAACAATGTGCTAGCTACGTCCATGAATAGAAGAGAGAATGGTTTTTTTAATCTTAGAATGTTGATCAAAGAGGGATTAGAATTTTATGAGAGTTTATATAGTACACACTCTTAAAGTTGGCTTAATGTAATAAATGGTCCAATTACATAAAAGCTTAAATATGAAAATAAAAACTCAACTACAATTTTGTCTAGGGTTTCACGGTGTTGCCTTTGAACCCTGACTTGTTGATGGTACAGTGAAACCTCTAACTAAGTAATGGTGGGAGATCAAAATTCAAGGCATATATCAATATTGGAGGTATGAAATGCTAGTTTGCTTAAAGCAGTTTCCTCTTTCCTTCTTTTATTTTTTCATCTCTTCATAGCTAAACATGTTATAAGTTTAACAAAAAATGAATATATTTATAATACAATTTTAGTTTTTGTAATTTATTATTTATATAATGTTTATGAACTTTTAAACATTTGATATTAATTTATGTATTCTCAAAAAGAAACTTAATATTGATCTTCCACAATAAATTTAAGACTAATATTAATAAAACTTTGTATGATGATTTTTACAATTTTAATATTCAATATGAAAAATTGTTTAACCATATTATGATAGGTCTGATGAGAAGTTATAGGTTTGAGTTTATAACCCCTCAATTGTTGTAAAATTAAAGAAACAATTTTAATATAAAAAACTAATGTTTTAGAGAAAGAATAAAAAATAAAAATAATATAATAAGATAAGTATGAAAATAAAATAAACTTCAAATTTTACAAATATCAAAACAATATTTTATAACTTTATAAGAAAAAAAAAAACTGATTATAAAGACATATTTTAAACTTGTTTGAATCTATAAAAAAATTAAAATTAATATTTAAAAGTATTTATATGACATAAAGGAACATGCTCAAATTACATTAAATGGGAAAAGTTATTATAACCTAACAATAATTATACAAATCCCCTTCAAAAGTGAACTCAAACAACTTCCCTTCGAAATTTATGAAGAATCTACCGCATTCAAGATTATGTTTGGGTGCAAAAATATCAAAAGGTTTGTTTGGTATTGGTTTTATCCTTTAATGAGGCGTTAGTAATTATTTACTATTGAATAGAAACTAACTAGTTTTTGAGAAATAATAATTTACTATTTTTTTCACGAAAACAAAGGGTAAATTATAAATTTAATCAATATAATTCTATGAAAGTTAGACTTTAGTACTTATGGTTTGGAGAAATATATAACTTAGTTCCTATAGTTTGGAATAGAGATGTCCACGGGGCGGGGCGAGACACGGGAATGTCCTCACTTTCAAAATCAATTCTCATTCCCTCGAACGTTTCTTTTTTAGGGGATCAAGGCAGGAATCGGGTTTCATTTTTCAATTTATTTATTTTTTATTTTTTAAATATTTTTTTAAGTAATAAAATCAAATAATTAAATATTTTTAATAAACATCTACCAAGTTTCAATAGGTAATTTTTCAACATATATATTTTTTATGTAAAAAGTAAAGGAATAAATATAAAGAAAAAAAAATCAAGACAGGTCTCCACGGGGAGAATGGACATCTCTAGTTTAGAGAAATATAGAATTTAGACGTATGATTTGAAGAAATATAATTTAGTTCATATGATTTTATAAAACCTAAAAAAATAGTCATTGTTATTTATAAATAGTAGACGAATTAAATATGTAAATGTGATGTATGAATTATGTATTTTTTAATTAATTACTCATCTCACACTCTCATCATTAAATACAAAAATAACTAATTTCTACTATTTTATTAACTATTTTTTAGATTTTATCAAATCTTACCAACTAAATTCTAATTTTTCAAAAAATAAAAACTAAATTATAGATTTTTCTAAATTGTAAGTACTAAAATCTAAATTTTGAAATCATAAAATTAAATTTTAATTTTTATAAAATCATAAAATTAAATTTATAATTTACCAAAAAAAAAAAAAAAAACATTAGGGTTTGTGGGTTGTTGGTTTGAGAAGTGGTGAGTTTTGTTTTATTTGTTTGGGAGGGGGTTGAAAGGTCAGATCAAATGTCTTAATCTGATGACCTCTTTTTTATGCCACTTCCTTCTTCTTCCTCTTCTCTGTTGTGTTGTCAAATCACTTCAAATCCCCTTGGATACCCAACATCTTCCTTTCCTTTCCTTTAACTCTTCACCCAACCTCTTTCTTTTTTTTTTTCTTTTTTTTTCTTTTTTTTTTTTAATTTTAATATTTTTGTTTGATGATTCATCTATTTTCAAAATCAATATGTTTTTACTTTCTCATGTCAGAAGTAAATAGGTAAATGGATAGTATATAATGCATATGTTGCATTAAATCACATGATTTTGTGAGTGTTTGAGAACATATTTTCATTTTTATATACCTTTTTTTGTTATTTTCTTTATTTTCTTTTTAAATTAATCTATCAATTATTTTTTGCTTTCTCTATAATTATAGTCAATTCAATCCTACTCTTTATTTTATTTATTTTCAAAATTATTTTTTATGCTCTTACTCATAATTCTATTCACTAGTTTTTAATCATGTTAAAAAAAAAAAAAAAAAAAAATCATATTCCTTACTCCCAAACGCCTCCTCTAAAATGTTTGAAATCAAGAATATTTTTCAAAAAATAAAATAAAAATAAAAATAGATAAAGAGAAAATAAGGAAAATGGAAGTTGACTTTATTAAATAAGAGATTGATTTTCAACTTTGAATGGACCAATTTTTTTACAGTTTGTTTTTGGCTGAAAAGAAAAGGTGAATAGTAGTTGTATTAATAAAGCATCACAAGTTCCATCAAAGGGTCAATCAAAGTCACTAAATATATACTTGAAATTAAATCAACAATAATATTTGGGTACTTAGACAAGTTCATTGGGGTAACCTTTCCCAAAAGGATATGTCCCAATTATATTATAAACTTTTTCTTCATAATTAACTTTGCCATACAAATTCAACCTACCTCATTATCTTCATATTTTTACAACATTATATATTGGACGGTCTTTGACAAATACCTTAATAAATTTTAGTAAATATCGACCAATAATCAAATGCTAACCGATCATAAAGAATATCTTAGAGTTGCAGCGCACACAAAGTCTATATCTGATGTACTTGATCTCACTTGTCGAATTAAATGTATGGAAAATAAGATACTTAACTTATTTCAAAACACGAATCATACAGATTTTCACAAATAATCAAATTGACCCGATCACATTGACAATCATAATATACCGCCAATAAAATGCTTAACTTATATTGAAAAGTTGCCCAAATTTCATTAACCCTATGACTAGCCACATATTTAATATTATTGACTATGGTGGAGGTTTCAACTTGGTCAAGGTCCCACAAATGATCTAAAGTACTATTTTTAGGAGTTAATTAAGCTTATAGTTATTAGATTAAAGATTAAAGTTTAATGATGGTCGTTTGACCAATACCAAATATATTTGGTGTCACCATATGCCCGTCACTAAAAGTCACGTTTCTACTAGTGCAATTGTATTTTGGCTTGGAATAATATTGTTTGAATCCATCTTTTTTGGTTCGATTCATAGTACATATGTTTTTTTTTCTTGAAAAAACATTGTTACAACTTTGAAAATAGTTATACAACAACCTAAGAGCCAAATATCAATTTAGTATTTTTATATACCCCGGTATTACTGTTCTTAAAAAAATTGAGAGTCAAATACTGATTTTTAGGATAGAACCCATGACACTGTTGTTGAACTGAGTTAACCCCAAACAATAAAATCACTGTGACACCCACCATTTCATTGATTGTAGAATAAAATCATATTTATTATTTAACAAAGAGAAATATAACATCAAATATTTAGTTTGAGTTAATTGGAATATTAATATGAATATAGTTGACAACTTTAGGCTACTTGATGACATGTTTTGAATTTCTCATTAACCACTCATTTATGGAACCTAGTAGAAGGTGGTCTAAGGCTATTCCCAATAATCAAACACATTCAAAGTTATGTAAAGGGAAAATAGAGACATGATCAATGAGTAATGTGAAAATGTATTGAAAAGGAAGCTAAGTGCATATATGGTTCAAATGAAGAGACAAAGAATTGAAGTTTCCACTAAAATCAGTGCAAATAAATTGTATGGCATTTTGTGATGATGCTAAATTCAAGCAATTAAGTGGAGGTCAAAGAGATGAAGAATAACTACAAAGTGGATGTTAATGCCTTTGTTATTATATTCTACTTTCAACCCTTTATGAATACAAGTGGTACCAACCTCACTAATATTAATGCTTTCTATATCTCATTTTTCCCATATAGTTCAAAGTTCTAACCAAAATATATATCTCATAACACTATGCAATATTCTTGGCCACTAATATTTCAATTAATATCTCATGCCTTATATTTCTTAATTCTTCATAATTAAACATAACGTTAGATATGAACATTTTAATATTATATGTATATGAAGTCATTTGGAAAACAACCATGTCTTAACCATTTTAGTATTTATTATGAGTTTAACCTTCTAAAGTTATATAGATATAGAATTTTATGGCATTAATTAATTGAGAAAAAAAAAAGCAACAAACAAGAGAGAGAGAAAAAGGAAGAAATTAGCATATTATCGTAATATGAAATTCCACCTCAAAACTAATTAACAATAAAATAAGTCTACATATTATATATAAAAGTGCTAAATAATCATCGCCTTTTTAATATGAGATTAGTGTTTTCAATATGAGGTGAATATTTCCATTAATACAACAAAACATTAAGGGGGTGTTTGAGCCACCATTAATGAAGAGGATAATGAGAAGAAGAATGGGAAGGAGAATGATTCCCCGGTGTTTGGGCCACCGAGAATCATTCCGCTCATAATCATTTTTTTTCCAAAATTACATTTTTATTCTCTTACTAACTATTTTTTATTCTTCTCATAAGAACTTTTTGTTCTCTTCATAACTATTTTTCACTCACATCATATCTATTCTTTTATATATTTTTTTTATTATCATTCTCTCCATAATCATTTCCTTAACCACAAACACAATTAATCATTCTCCCCATAATTATTCTCTTTCTTATTTTTTCCTCAATTTTCATTCCTCCCACAAAGTTTTTTTATATTATTATTAGTATTTTAAATTAGAAGTCGTATTTGCCAAATCAAACATAGCTCAGCTGGCACTAGAAATGTATTAGCATCTACTTAATTTTTGTAGTGTTGTATGTAGTATTTGTTGTCCTAACTGCCTCAATCTCAATCTTATTAATATATATCGTATCTTTTTCAGAAAAAAAAATTGCATGGGTGTTAGTATGTCAAATGTTGCATGATTTGTTGGCACAAAGGCAACGTTAACTGTATAATTTTCTTTTTTGTGTTGGAAAAAGATTTCAATTTGGTTCAAATGTATTTCTTCAAAATTCATAAGTGTCAACATGCACATGTCTCTCACCTTTCGGCCAATCATTTCCACTCAAAAAGTCAAACCTTCCCAACATTTTCAATTTCCATTACAATTCAAGAGTTGGCTTTTTTCTTTTTTTTTTTTTAGTTGAATATACTTATCAATAATTTTGTGGCTCTAAATTACAATTATATGCAAAAAAAAATTTGGTTCTATAGTAGACTCAAGTTTAACAATTTCGGAAATTGTATTCTGTATGTATACAAAAAATGTATATCAAAATTCTTAAAATATTTCATGTATAAGAAAAAATTGGGACAATTTAATTAAAATGATCAAAATTCACTCACTTCAATCAATTCAATGAATAATGTTTACTTGATCATTTTTAATTATTAATTCATCTAATAACCTTCAATTAGTTCATTAATAGTTCTTAATTAATTTGTCGAGGAGGGATTAAATTGAAATTCTTAAAAATGAATAAAAATTTATTAGGTAAGGATTATTTTTTTATATTAAAATAAAAAACTTTAAACTTTTAATTTGAACCAATTAAGTTTGAACTTCAAATAAGGAATGGTTAGTCATAGGCAATCTATTGTTGTATCTTTAAAATTAATTTTGTGGGCCCAAGTTACTTTGACACTTCTTCATAAATATATTGGGGAAGAAAAAATAGTTCATGAAAATATGTTGTCCCTTATCTACATCTACACGCAAACAAAAACATTAGTTTAACGACCAACATAAATTGTAACTCAATAATATCGAGGGAATTTACTCTCGGTGACATTTATTTTATTTTATTTTTTTAATTTTAATCATAATTTTTTTAACGTGATTTTTTTTTGTAATAATCTATCACTTTCTTCTTCTTTTTTTATGTCTTTTTTATTCTTCTTGTCTTTTTCAATTAGTTAAACTAACTGAAAAATATTAGTGTAACTACTGATTAAATTATATCAACGGAATCCATTGATTGAAAATTATCAGTTGAACTACTGGTGAAGACTATAAACTTAATTATTAATTGAAGAACTGAATTAATTGAAATGATTATCTAATCAACTGATTAAAAGATTGGTCTTTTAATCATTTTACTTGAATTGACTCAATTTTTTGCTATAAAGAAAATATTTTTAAAATTTAGCTGGAAAATCCCCTACAATGTATTTAAGAGATCATCTCTCTCCCAAATATAATTAAACACAAAATGGAAAAAAAAAATATATATATATATATCTGACAGTCACGATTTTAAAAGGGTAAGTATCTCTATCATGTTTTTTTTATTCAACACTATTTAGTAGTGAGAATTTGAACTAATAAACTCTTGGTTATTATATTTTTTATAACCATGTTAATTGAGTTTAATTTTTATTTAATTAAAAAAAAGGAAAAACAAAAAAAAGTCAAGTTTGAATATTTTAAATTTAAATCTTTCAAACAAGGATAGTGATAAATAAAGCTTTCTTTACCAATAAAACAAAGTTGAATAAATTGAGGAGCACACTAACAAAAATATCTATTGATATTGATGTATATTTGAGGTTGAAATGGGAGAGCTGAGATAGGTAATGGAAGAATGGATTTTAATGGACTCCAACCATTTTATTGCACCATTAGAATTGGAGATTTTGATTATGCTGACTGCATTATTTCCCTCCACAATTTTTTTCTTTCTTTCTTTCTCAAAAATAAATAAATAAATAATAATAATAATAAAATAAATATTTGATGGGATTCTCATTAATTTCCCATTTATGGAATTGTCTTTTCCATTTCCATTAACATTACATCTAATTTCCAACCAAAAGAAAGTGAGAAATTGGAACAAAAACAATCATATTGGGAAGACCTAAGAAAATCAATCAAAGTCAAAAGTCAACATAATATGATGATTGCAACTAATTAACAGACAGGATCTACTTGGAAGAAACTAACTAATTAATTTTCTCTAAAAAAAAAAAAAAAAAAAAAGCTTACCTAACAAATATAAAATCTGTCTTGTCTTTGTGTTTCTCCTTCTCCCTCCCAGTATCTAATTTGGAAAATCAAAGCAATATATAAATATATTTCCTTCCATTCATTGTATTTTGTTAGATAAACACAAACATAGTTCGTCAATAAATACAATAATTCAACGATATCATTTAAAAAAAAACTAACAAAGGGAGGTTAGGGTTTACGGAGTATGGGCATCTCCCAAAAGTATGAGCATCTATCTCAAAACCAATTGGTAATGAGAGAAGTAGTTCACCTTTTGTTATATATCGT
Source organism: Cyclanthera cordifolia (assembly GCA_037832605.1). Taxonomy (NCBI): domain Eukaryota; kingdom Viridiplantae; phylum Streptophyta; class Magnoliopsida; order Cucurbitales; family Cucurbitaceae; genus Cyclanthera; species Cyclanthera cordifolia. Next base: position 10,321,245 of record JBBMEG010000018.1, read on the forward strand.
TGGAGGACTACCCACTTTATCGATGTGGGATATTATGAGATCCTCAACATAACATACAACTGTAAATGTGATTGGTGGCTAATAGCATTCGTCCCTTCTCAAAAAATAAATAGTTAGTCTAGGAGAAAAACATAAATAATTTAGAACTTTTTTCATAAATAACTATATTTTATTTTTTAGATTTTAGATTTTAACGATTTTTTAGAATATTGGGATTAAAAAATATTTTAAAAATGTCTGGTTATTTTACTTTTTTTTTTCTGGAAAATACGAAAACACTTAAATTAAGAGATGGAGGCAATATCACAAAATTAGTGGCTAAATAAGTTAAATCAAATGTCAATAGTATATCTTTACGGCCATGATTTAACACATGCATTGGACATTAACCAAATTTAACATTTTAATTATATTAAAAAAATGTGAAATTATAAATTTAGTCAGTTGTAAAGTTAGAGTTTGAATTTTATGATTTAAATTTTTAAATTTTAATGTCTATGATTTAAAAAAATCTACCATTTAATAAATTAGATGTCCAACTAAAGAAAAGTGAATTAAAATTATGCTTTTTTTTTTTTTTTTTTTTTAATTCTTAAAACTAGGCTTGTTAATTTGAATAAATATAATTTATAATTTCGAATCCGACAGAAATTAGAGGAGGATCATTGCCTCCTCCATTGTTGTGGGGTCAGCTCCGGATTAAATTTCCATTAAGTAATGATAAATATTTGAAGAAATCCAAATATTAAATTACAATATTGGAGAGATTCAGCATCATTGCATTTTTGTAATTATATCATACAAATATATATATATATATATATATGGCTCATATTCACTGCATTGATTGATATGATGATATAAAGCATAAGAAAAATATCTATATCTTTTTGCAGTGAAATTTTGGATTTTTTTTTTTTTAATTTTATCATATTTACTAGCTTTCTTTTTACATTACTTGATTAGAATATCAATAATAAAGTTCAAGAGTAGATCATAAATAGATAAAACATAATAATGTCTGAGCACGAGTAGACATTAAAATGGAAACAGGTTACAAAAAGAAATTGAAAACAAATAACCTTTTTTTTCTTTTTTTCTTTTTTAAATAAAAAAATAAAAATAGTTACTGAGAACAAGAAGAATTGGAATATGAGAACTGTAATATTAGGATGGTTCTTATGGTTGATTTGAATTAAACATTATTTCATATGAGGATTGTAATATTTCACTTGAAATTTATAATATTTTTAGCCTTAGATGTTTTTTTTAATGCTTTTAATAATTTTTAGATTAAACATTTATTTGAATTAATAAACATGTTCGGTCAACTTTGATAGAAATAATCATATTTACTCAATTTAATTTATTTAAAATACAATTAGAATATTTTCGAATTAGTCCTAATTTCAGAGTTATTATGAGAAATGATGATACTATAGTATCAGTCGAACTCAAAATACAAAATACAATCATTTTGTAAACACTAAAATACAAAGATTTAACAAACACTAATTTAATTCAGATAATTATACGAAGAAATTAATAATTGTGGCTAATGTATAATATTTTTGGTCCAAGCTCCAATTCCAATAATTTAATTTTCCACAACATAGTGACTTAAATACATTTTTTTGAATACATAGTCAAGGCTTACGGAAACATCTTCATTGAAATACAGTACAAATTCTACATTATTTAATTACAGATATATAACAGATATTGGGTAAGAGCTAAACATAAATGTTGTATATGATAAGTTTTTGTAATAATAGAATATTATATTTATAATTAATATCCAATATTTAGATATAATATTAAAAATATAAAAAATATATATATATATATATATGTCAACATCAAATGTTTGAAGGATTTAATGTTGTGTGTGAATATTAGGTAATATCCATAAGTATGAAAATGTGTGCAAGTTTGGATCTCTGATATGAAATGTAAATATTCATAATTTTGCTATTTTCTTGCCATTTTTTATTTCTGGATCTCGACAGCTTCATGAAAAATACAAAATTTGTTCTGTTTGTATGTCAGATTTTTTTACTGTGGAAACCACCATGCCATTATTCTCAATGCATGCAATAATTAAGTTATCCTTCCGTAAAAAAAAGAAAATCACAGGATTCCAACGGCTACAATTACCCAATTCACTTTTTGTACATTTCTTTGACACTCAAATCGAATAGTCGATACATATACAAAAGCGCCTAATCTGAAAATTGATAAAAGAAAAAATCGAGTATCTCGTAAATCTTATAGTTAAATGTTCCAAGTCTTTTTCCCTTACATGTATTACCCCTAGCTAATTAGTTTTTGTTGTTTTTCATTTGCATTCATTTTTTCAAAAAAGATATATATTTATCTTGCTTTGTTAATTTATTTTTATTTTATATTCTAGCTTTCCATTTAAAATTAAACAAAAAAAAAACTTTTAATATTCTCATTGATTATACGATAAATTAATTAATAGAAACTACAAGTAAATAATACATTGATCGTGCGGTTAATAATATAAGTCTAAAAAGATCCTCGAACATATTCATAATGTATGACCTGAAGATGTTCCAAAACTTTTTAAAGACTTCGATTGTGAAACCATCAGGGACCGAAGCCTTTCACAGCTGAAAACACCTCTTCTTCGCTAAAAGGGGGCTGATTAATATTGTGTACGATCAAGCCTTCCTTAGTGACATTGCAACAAATACAATTATTCTTATTAATTAAATAAAGAAAACTTCTAACCATGTAAGTGATAATAACCTTTTCATTAATATTAAATATTTTGAGTGAATCAGAAAATGAAGTGAAGATTTATATTTTAATATAGAGATTTTTAATTCAAAACGTTTTTTATATACTTGTCTATCACTTTACTCCCTAAATTTGCAAAATAATTGATCATAAGTTTTTTGTTTTTGAATTTTAATTAAAATGATCAGATCTTTATTATTAATTCATGCATCTTTTTCACTTGGGCTTTTGGATGCAAGAGTTTGAAGAACCAGAGAAGTTTTAAACACTAGAGTTATTTAAAAGTGTTTGAGACTAGAAAGAATAAAGAGTGTGATTTTCAATATTTTGACCATCGACTATCAATTCTCTAAATAATCATATTTTCTATAACAACATTTTTATTCTTTCTCTAACCATTTTTATTTTTTTCAACAACTATTAAACGTAACACAAATAATCTTCCCAGAAGATAGCCAAAGAATGGATTAACCCATAACCTGAGCCTATAAGGAAGTGTGAGAACTCTTCACTTTTTTCAACGTGGGATAATAAGATTCTTGACACGTTTTTTCAAGATGATTTTGATTTGGACTTACTAATTTTGAATTGAATCTCAATTTCATTTTTATTGAACCGAATACATGTTTGAACTTAGAGTGACTCACTTTTATCTTATAATAAATATTTGAAGGACTGACTACTTTTTTTAATATTTGATAGCGATATCCTGAATGGAGAGGGAGAACTAATGAATCAGCTAGGTGAAGGTCGAACCAAAGCAGCTCTGTTTGACCGGTGGCTCGGATCCTTCACTATGATATTCATTGAAAAAGAAGACCACTCCGATTTTGACATTTTTCATAATCTCAAGACGTGAATTGAAGCTGGCAACAAAGGAATGGTAGGAGTTGACTCTTTCCCGCGTAAACTGATCTTCCACATGCCCCTTGTTGAAAACCTCACTCGAGTCCATTCCTACAACCATCTTCTTAATTTCTCTTAAATTTTTCTTCCCCTAACAACCTTCTACGTTGTTTAATTAATTTTCCTAAATCGAAAGATAGGAGCTTTCTAATTCTCTTGAATACCACGACTCCTTCGAATCTCTAGATTTCTCAATCATTTCATTCTTCTCTTTCCCTCTTCCCTCTTTCCATCCAAACATGCCTTTATCCACACATATTCTAAACTAATTACACAATCTCATTTGTTAATTATTTTTCAACAATATAATAAGATGACATGGTAAAAAACTTAACCCAAGAGAAAGCAACAATAATGTTTAATACCACGATGGGTGGTAGTGGGAGTAAATAAAAGGGAAAAGTGGGGTTTGGAATTAAGTTCGTAAGAAAAGTAATTAGTAAAAAATGGAGATGAGGAAGTAAAATGCACTTAAAAAGAAGAGAGGGAATAAAAGGGAAAGGGGGAGAGAGAGAGGTGGGGTTATGGATGAGAGGAGAGACAGAGTGAAAAGACAAGTCAAATGTCAAATCTATGCTCTTTGATATCATAAGACAGTCAGTGGGATGTGCTGTCAATCCACTGGATTTGATTTCACCCCTCCTCCTCCTCCTCCTCTTCCTCCTCTCTCTCTCTCTCTCTCTCTACCATTCTCTTTTCCTTCTATTTTGGAGAGCCCAATTTACCAGTACTTCCAAACTTGCCTAAACTTACCCATCAAATT
>JBBMEG010000018.1:10377661-10403057 GCA_037832605.1 Cyclanthera cordifolia
GAACATATTTTTAAAGTTTATATATATACATAAAAATAATGGCATAATTTAAGAAAAACAAACAAAAACAATTTCTAAAAATGACCAATTTTTAAAGTTTAATGGCCAAAATGAAATAAACTATAAATTTTAAAAACTAAAATGAAGCAAATTTCAAATTTCAAATCTCGTTTATTGACAAGCATTTGATTTGTTGTTTTCGATTTTGAAATTAAAGTCTATATCTATTACTTTAACACATGGTTATTATTACCTTGATATTCACACTTTATTTACGTTTTTAAAAAATCAAATCAAACCGAGAAGGTGAGTGACTGGTTGTTTTTATTATTTGGTTTGACCTAAAAATTGATATTTGACTCATTTATTTGAAAGCGGTAGAGTTTGTGATTTCTTCTCTAATTTGCACTAAAAAAACTTTGAACCTCATTTATAAAATTTGATTATAATTTAATAAATACAAACTTAAATTTCCTAAAACAAAAACTAAAAATCAAATAGCTAGAGACTAAACGTAAACAATTATGAGTAAAATGGAACAAAAAGTAAAACTAGTATTTCAACGTAAATTTAAATATATAAAACAAACACCTGTTTCTTTCTAGTGGTGAACCAGTCGGAGGGAACAGAGTTAACGGCCGCGCCGGGGACGACGACGCTGTGGATAAGAAACGAATGGTCGGAAAACGGGATGGAATCGGGAAGATCCGACCCGGGAGGGAGGTGGTAGATGATTTCGACGGTTAAAGTAGTGAGGGGAGCTATGATTCCGGACTGTGGCTTGAACGAGAAGTGAGATTTGATGTGGGGCTGCAGCCGGAAGGCCACCGGCATGGTGTACATGACGTTGCGGAGGGTGACCTCGCCGGAGCATTTCTGGGCCGGTTCGATCCGGATCGGGATCAGGCTGGATGGCTCAATGGTGATGAGACGGTCCATGTTTGGGAGCGTGGATTGTGAGAGGGAGAATGTTTGGGACGTGGTTTAAAAATGGGAGTTTAGGGGAAAATGGAAGGCCGGCGGTTGGTGGCAAACACACTGCCAAATGTGGATGTCAAAAACAATGGAAGACTTGTTCTAGTGCGGCTATGGAATTTTGTGGTTTTTTTGTGTGCATATTCTCTAAAATTAACATTAAATTATTCCAACACGTTGCTATCATGATTAAAAAAAAAAAAAAAATTGCTATGATTTTTTTTTATTTGAGTCTATATATAGGAGTCTACTAAAGGTAATACCAATTTCACGGATCGAACTCGTGACATTGATATTGAACTAAAATAACACCAAACAATGAAACTACTTCGCCAATCAATTCGATTTTAGAAGGTGGATTTAAGTGTATATAGAAAATGAAGATTTACAAATATTACTATAAAATCTACCTCCAAAGGAGTTATTATAACAACTCAAATAATTTTTCATTTGTAATCACACAATTTGACTTTTTAATTAATCATTCAAACATTTATTAAACTCTACATTAATTGCTTCTATTAAATTTCACATTAAAATCGTTACTTAGATTGCTACTAAGAGTAACTAATATCAATTATAGTAGTTATTATATCAAACATTATTAATATTGATGCTCAAACAAATGGTTAATTGATTACTCAACAATAATCTCTAACCTTAATTCTTAAAGGAAGATCATTTTAACCATCATTAATTATTATACTCTACTTCTTCAATTCATTATTTTTTATCCAATCTAAAAAATAAAAAAAAGTGTATGTGAAAAAAAAATATACTCGGAAAGTTTTTTCCAATTGTTGTTTATTTTATTTATTTTTTTAGTATAAATGATAAAAACGAAGACTCAAACCACAACTCGAGCGGTTGACCTATACTTTTAACACAAAGACTTATATTAATTTATGATGATTATTATAATAACTAATTCCCTATAATCTATTTGACAATTTGACATTTCTTTTATGCATGAGACTAATTGAAATACCTTGTCAGACACTCATAGGTTAAAATTGTAATAATAATAATAATTACTATTATTATTTATATATAATAATAATTATTTATTTATTTTTCTAGTAGATGAACATCTTAGTTTATTTACTATTAAATAACCGGTTATAATTCTTAAAAAAAAAGAGCAATCAGTTATAATATTATCAATAATAATAATCTAAATACAATTAAAGATAAATTGTAAATAAATTTCCAAAATGTTATAAAATACATGTAATTAAAGTTAATAATATTTTCGTCGAACATAAACGAACTGAAATTCAAACTAAGGAGACTATATTATTAACTTTAACCTACAACAGTTGTAAGAAGTTTTTGTCAACCAACAAGTTTTTTTTTTTTTTTTTTTTTTATTTTAATGAATAACTACTTTAATTTCTTAAAAAAATAAAATACATATTATGATATAAAAAAATCTTATTACAAAGTCAAATTTTGTAAAATAAACTAGAAGGTAATTTGGAATTGGTTCTTTGCCAAATTTTTTTTAATCATTTATGTTCGTCAATACCAAACGCCGTTTTATTATTATAATATATCTATTCTTTTCATTTTAAATGTCACCATCTGTTGGTGTAACCTTACAATGGATGAAAAATGACATTTAGATTATTTCTTGTGTTATGTCTGCTTAAATTATTTGTATATACAAAAAAAAAAGAAAAAAAAAACAAAAACAAAAACAAGAACAAGAGGTAATAGTGAGATATTTCTTGTCTCTCTATAAACAAGGATGAGTATTTTATTATTTATTATCAATGATTAAACATGATATACTTTAAGCATATGCCTTTGGATGTTTAGATTGACATTTTAAAAATATTTATAATAAGAATTTATTTTGAGTTTTTAGAAGTAGTGATTGCAATAAAAAACTCGTTTAAATTCTAACTTCTATCAAATTTGTTCTAAAATAAATACCATCTCTCATAACCATAAATTTTAATATAACTTTTTTCAACCTCTTCTCTCTAAAATAACAATCTTCAAACAAATATTTTATATGTTCGATATTCTCAATTTCTTATTCTTCATCCACTCCCTCTTCTATCCTCTCCTAAATTTCAAAATCAAAACACCTCAAATATTTAGTCATGTTTCAATATTTTAAAATTACGTCACTATATTCGACAATGAGTTTTTTTTTTGTTCTTTTTTAATTATTATTTCGTGGACTTTTCTTTCCCACTTTTTAAGTCTACAAACTATGGTAATAAATAAATTACTATGTTGTTTTACTATGGAATTATGATTTAGCAAATAAGTGGGTCTTTTTTTTTTTTTTAATTCTACAATATATGGATTGTGTGGTTATTATGGATACATTTTAATACCGGTTCTTGTTGACCACTAGTTCGAATTTGCAGTATCAATTTAAAAGAAAATAGATAAGATTTGTGTTTTTAGATGAATAAGTGCACGATACAATATTTTGAACGACTACGGATTAAGATTGTAATAATAAATAAAAAGAATACAATAATTAGTTTGCATGTAAAGTTGTTTTTTGAATATTTAGAAATGGGGAGCTATTGATTTAAGTTTTACAAGAACAATTATAAAAGTTTTTTTTTTTTTGAGATAGATATTCACACTATATCTAGGCTAATCACGTTTGTCCCTACGCCTGTCACTCGAACAGATATCAAAAGAAAAGAAACTACAGTTACAGTTAGGTCTACAACTCGAAACAATTATAAAAGTTAATATACAAAAACTCTGAAAAAGAGTAATTAAAATACAAAAAAAAAAAAAAAAAAAAAAAACCTAAGAATCTGAAAAGCAATATTTTTCACCCGTAAAGTCGGTATTTTCACTCCAACCTTTTCCATTACTACCGGATCCACTCACTTCCATTTCCATTGGGCGAAATGAAGCAAGAAACAAACCCACGGAGGAAGAATCCATGAATTCGATGCTTGCATTGACGGCGGCGTCGCTTGCAGCCGTCATTGTCATCATCTCAATCAGGTGTTAGCCGCCGCAGATTGTCTCGGAGCCCACGACTATCTCCATTCCGCCACTGTTATCTCGCTCATCGGAGCAATCGGACAGGAGAGCCTGGTGTTTGACCCGAAGGGTGAAGGTCCTTTCACCGGCGTCGCAGACGGCTGGATTCTCAAGTGGCAAGGCGATGGCCGCGGCTGGACTGATTTCGCCGTCACCCAGTTCTCAGAGGTATAATCTCATCTACTTCTTGCCTTTGTTATGTTATATTGGAGTAGTTTGAATGAATTTTGTTGGAGATAGTTGAAATACTCGCCTTGTGGTAAATGTCCCATATTGGTAGGGTGGAGGTTATTCAACGTATATATAAGATAGAGTGAACTACTCCCCTCATAGTCCATTAGTTTTGAGATAGATACCTACACTTTCTAATATGGTATTCAGAGCCCCGGGTATTCGGTCAAATAAAAATGAAACAAAGAACTATTGTGGGTCTCTCTCTCTCGTGCACTCGCTTTTCTTGGTGAATACTGTATCGAAACGTTTCATTCATTTCTTGGATATGCCTAACTTAGTGTCATACCACTAAGTCCTGGAAGCTCATGACTTTGGGGGAAATTTTGATGTCATAATTTAGCCCATGACATTTAGAATTTACCCCATGGCATTCTAAAAGGGTTGGGTTGGCTATCCCATCTACCTAGCCAAAACTTATAGTTTTGGGGTTGAGAAATCTTGTCCATCAACAATTTGTTTTTCATAACTGTAATTTTTTTTTTTTTAAACGCATAACTGTTGGACTTAGCTTTCTCATGATTACTTGAATAATATGTCTCTGCCTACAAGGGCAATAGCTCAACGTCATCAGTGTAAGCTGCAAGATCATGAGGTCATGAGTTTGAATCCCACACCCCCAATTGTTGTAACCTAAAAAAAAAAAGAGAATAAGACGTCTCCGGAAAACTGAAACTGGATTCAGGAACTGTCTTTTAGGCCTAAGAAACACACAATAACTATCTTTATAGAATTTGAGTTGCCGATGTCGGGTTTTGAAGTACTTCACTTTTATGTCTTATAAATTTTACTCTACTGTTCATGTTGGTACCTCTGTATGTCTGTTTCAGATGTGCATGATTGTGCCTTGCTAGCTGAAATGAAACTGTGCATATGATTTGTTTGCAAATATTATTAATTTTTTGGGGCCGCTGGTTATTCATTTTTTTTAATGTTCTTGAAGGAATGAGTGTGTTCGCCCATTTGCACCAGAATTGGAGCACGTTTGTGGAAGACCATTAGGACTGCGTTTTGACAAGAAAACTTGAGATCTCTACATTGCTGATGCCTATCTCGGCCTTCATGTAGTGGGACCTGCTGGAGGTTTGGCAACAAAACTTGTGACGGAATTTGAAGGCAAGCCACTTCGCTTCACGAATGATTTCGATAATGATGAAGAAAATAACGTGATTTACTTTTCGGACAGTAGTACAGTTTTCCAAAGAAGGTAACTCGACACTAAAGCACATTCATGCCTTATTTTAGCAACTGATCTTAATGAATAAAGTCTGTGGAAAGAATCTGAAAAATCTGATTAAAAAAAAAACCATCTGATGAATATAAGCCAATTCTTTTTTCTGGTTTCTGAGTTCTCTTTGTTTTTGCAATGCTTAGCTGAATTACTATGTTTGCGGTGTCACAAATCGCTATTTTAACACTTCCTTTGTAAATGAGAGTGGAGTTTTCTTTTATGATGATCATTGACTTGCTGTGGTACTATTGACTTTATTCTCAAACTTCCGGTTTTGCGAATATTTATTTTTACTTGCAGACAGTTCATGACATCGACCTTGAGCAGAGATAGTACGGGAAGGTTATTCAAGTACCACCGAGCTAGTAAACAAGTTTCGGTTTTATTACAAGGCCTTGCTTTTGCCAATGGCGTTGCATTAAGCAAAGACAATTCCTATGTGCCTGTTGTTGAGTCCACCTCTGGCAGGATCCTAAGATTTTGGCTTCAAGGTTCTGAAGCCGGAAATTTCGACGTCCTTGCTCCACTTCCAGGCTTTCCCGACAATATTAGAAGGAACTCCAAAGGCGAATATTGGATTGCTTTGCATTGTAAAAAGGGAATTGTTGGGATATTGGTTTCTTCAACCTCCTGGTTTGGAAGCTACTATTGAAGCTTCCTGTTGACTTCAAGCAATTGCATGGGTTGTTGGTGGGAGGGAAGGCCCATGCAACCTGTTAGGTTGGGTGAGAAAGGAGAGGTTTTGGAGATACTGGAAGATAGTGAAGGGAAGTCTGAAGTTCATCAGTGATGTGGAAGAGAATGATGGAAAGCTGTGGTTCGGTTCGGTTCTAATGCCATTTATGGGCGTTTATGAATCGAAGTAGGTCGTGTTGAGCTATTTCCCAAGATACTATTCCAATAGATAGTTCGCTCTTGTTTTGCATAATTTTAGTTTTTTGAATACAAAATGAGAGAGGGGGGCCACAAACCTTATATTAGAAGAGATTACTGTTCTTATTTAAATAAGAGTCAAATACCGATTTTAGGATCGAACTCGTGATTGTGATGTTGAACTGGTATATCACCAAACAATAAAATCAACGTACTGCCAATCCTTCCGATACCTAATTTTAGTTTTACTTTTTGGAATAGAACAACTGTTATGTAGGAGATCATAAAAGGGCTTGAAAGGAGTCGGGTTTTTGTTCAACAACGTATGAGAAAGGAAATTCGAACTTGTAACATTCGGTTACATCATTAGAGTTCCGTGGCTGACTAAAAACATTGTGTTTGTTGATCTAACTTTGGTTTAATATATTCAGAATTTGTATATTTCTTCATTGTTAGTGTTGTTTTTAATAGACTTTATTTCTGGTAAAATATTTGTTAGGCTCCTCTCGATATCAAATATTGTCTCATTTTTTTCTGCAATTTTACTTGTCTTCACGAAATTCTTATTCAATTTCGTGGAGATTATATTGAGGATTATTGTAGGAAACTCAATATCAAACACTAATTATTTTTCATTTATTTTTGTAAAAGAGATGAAAAGTATAGAGAATGCATCTATTTTCACTGTTTCTGTAGGATTATGGTCATCCACCACTAATTTAAGACTCTATTTGACCACTATATCATACTATGACGTTTTGTTTAGATTAAGTTTTATTTATTATCGTTATTTGGCTCATATGTTTCAAAATTGGATAATTTCTCATTATATTTTAATAAAATTTAATAATGCTCAACGTTACTATTGAAATAACAAAATAGTTACAAACGACTAAATTAATTTTTAATTTTAATTTATTGATAAATTGATTATTTTACATTTTTAATAAATATAAAATAGATAAAAAACAAGACAAAAAGTTAACAATTTTTAAATGTCTTGATATAAAAGTATTAAATTTTAAAATATTTGAACCACAATAAAATTATAAATATAAGTATTATTTAAATTTAAGGAGTAAAAGTGTCTTTCAATCAAGTAGACAAACTAAAATTAAACCCAAACCGAAAGACTAGAAAAATAATTTTTTTAAAATTTTTATTTAATATTATTATTTTTTCTAATCAAAGCTATTTTTATAACAAAATCTGTGTGTTTCTATCTAAATTTAACTATAAGAATATTTTTAAAATATTTAGTAAAGTTTATAAATATTTATTCAAAACCCAAACTCTTTTTATTTTTGACGGGTAAAACCCTAACCTTCTTACTCCTTCGAGTCTTCTACCTTCCTTCCCTACTTTCCTGTTCTGCTTGTTTCTGTCCACCTTCCGCCATTGCTGCCGATCTCCGTAAGTTCTCCATCCTCATATGCATTATACTTCTATTAGTTCGGTTCTCTTTCTTTTTCTCAGCATTGGACAGCGGCGGATTTCTGTCCTCAAGCAACATCGGCGGATTCGGATACGGAATCGGCGTATCCTTAGGGCTTTTGATTCTCATCACTACAATCCTCTTGGCTTCCTATTAATGCACTAGAACGGGCCTATCCATCACCGCCGTGACGCCGCCGGGCGGCTGGCAGAGGAAGAATCCGCCGCCGTCGACATCGGACTCGATCAGGAGACGATTAATCGGCTAGCTTGTAAATAAATTTGGGAATAAAAATCGAAATTATGCCAGTTTTTAACCCGTAATTTATACGGAAAACTATGAGTGAAAACCACAAGGATTTCGATTTCATGTGCGTGGTAACCCGTATATATGTTTAGGTGTAAATTAATGTAATTTTATATACTTTTTGGCTCTCGTGTTGAGATTTTGGGTTAATGTTAATGATTTCGAGTGCTTTACTTAGCATTGGAGATAGTGAGCAAGACCTCTTCTGAAGTCCAAAAGATTAAAATTGTATCTGAGCAAAGCAAGGGGAAGGTGACACAACTTCTGTTATTGTTTATTATGGGGAGAGCCAAGAAATCCAAAGGACCCAAATTTGCAGTCATGAAGAAGATTATCACTTCCAAACAAATTAAGAAGTATGCTTTCCCTGCTTTCTTTTCAAATGATAACTTTTATCGTAGTATTTTTTGTATATATAATTTTTTGAGTGGATTTGTTTCATTTTTGTTACTTATTTTAGCTACAAGGAGGAGGTCTTGAATCCTAAGCGAAAAGATCTTACCAAGAAAAGTCTCCCAAGAAATGTGTAAGGATCATGTTGAGCTAATTATCTTCTGTTTTTTTTTGTCCACAAACTTTTCCAAGTTTTTTTTGGAGATGTTTTTTTTACATCTACTTGTTGTCTATAATGAATTCATTCGTTTATGGTTGTTAATTTAGTCCAAATGTTCCTTCGGCACTTTTCTTCAAGCACAACACTGCCTTGGGACCACCATATCGCGTTTTGGTAGATACAAATTTTATCAACTTCTCCATCCAAAACAAAGTGAGTGCTTCACAGTCTTATGATGATAGATAATATTATGATAGTTCGATTCTTGTGGAAGTTAAAGTCTATTTACTTACAAATATTTTTATTGATAATTTGATAGTATATTTTGTCACTAGTTTGAACCAATAAGTAATTATCTATAATTTTTTTTTCTTTAAACGTTTTGTAACGTTTCTCATCAATTTTTGTAATGATGGAAAGCATTACATTATGTGAGTAGAAAGAATGATAATGTATGTGCTTATGTATATGCTTATGACCAAGAAATCATGAAATCGAATCATGCACCCCGATTGTTTTCTAACTCAAAAGAAAGAAGGAATTTTTTCTACATGATGATTTAAGTGGTTCTTTTTACTTTCTGGCACAGTTGGACTTGGAGAAGGGAATGATGGACTGTCTATATGCAAAATGTAAGTTGCACATTTAGAGGAAAAATTTTATTTGAGAATTTGAAATATGAAAAGTGATATGCCATGGCACAAACATGCTTATTTGTTATCATGTTGTAGGTACTCCATGTATAACAGACTGCGTCATGGCTGAGCTTGAACGATTGGGTCAGAAGTATCGTGTTGCTCTTAGGTAAATTCAAGTTTTCTTTGTGATGTTCAGAAGTTGGATTCTTGGTTGATAATGTGTGCACTTGTTTGTGTTTTTCTCAATGTTTTTAACGGCTTAAGGCGGCCTTGATTTTTTCGTGTTGAAGAGGCTAGCACGCCTCAATTTTAATTAAAAACATTATAAAATTCCTGAATTTGTGAAAACATATATTGTAAGACATAATATTCAGTACTTACGTAGAGTTACATAAAAATTCACACCAATTATTGTCACTTAAACATAGTTTCTAAATGATATCTTTAACATCACGATATGACAATTACTAGTATGATTGAGTTTTTTTTGGAATAATAAACAATTTTTTGATGTGTGAAACAAAAGAGAACTCCACAAGCACCTATAGTGAATATAGTAAAGAACTTCAAAAGGAGAGGGGAAAGGATAACAAGACAGAAAAGGATCAAAACGAAATGGACGATCCTAAATGTTCAAGGGTTCTTCCAACAAAAAAATATGTAAGAGTAATTTTATGCTCTTTTATTAAGTGGATGACTTAAACAATGCTGATGATTCATGAATGAAATTATGAAACTTATATTCTAATGAACTAATATAGGATCGAGTTATTTTATAAAACATCGAAGGCAAAAAGTTTATAACTTCAAACCCTTGTATTTTAAAGAATTAGTACACTATTCTTCTAATTATTAAAGAGGCTTAGACTTTAAGCCTTAGAGTCTTATCATAAAGGTGTAACACTCTCCTGTGTGAGGCATAAGCCTCAATAGCATTTTAAAGCATTGTGGTTTCTATAATTGTCCATCTATAATTTTGTTGTCACCGGTAATACCAACCACTTGTAATAAATCAGAATGCAAGCAGTAATCAAATAATAGATTGAAGGTTATAAACATTTGTATTATGATGTAAGGAAAGTCTTCTATGATTTGGGACCAATAAGAAGTCATTTTTTTCGCAAATACTTTTTTGTAGATTACTTCTTGTTTCCTTTTTTTTTAATGTCCCCTGTTGGTATTGATTACTACTTTTGAGCAGAATAGCCAAGGATCCACGTTTTGAAAGACTACCTTGTACTCATAAAGGAACCTATGCTGATGATTGTCTTGTTGAAAGGGTGACTCAGGTGAGAACCGGGGCTTGTTTCCGTGATTGAACTAATATAAACTATGGGGTTTTTGTGTCATCGTATGCCATGTTTTATTTCTTTTTGAGTTCAAATATGTTCTTCTAATGATTTGTTTTTAGATGGTTGACAAACACACACACACACACGTATAGGGGAAGTTTAGGATAACTTGTAACCCAGGAAGTATAAATCCATAACTTGGTTCGGTTAATCTGTTGGGACATATGCAGGATCCATGGATCAATTCTTGGAACTTTTCTGTCTGTTTGGCCTCTGATTAGGAGATTAAAAATTGCTATTTTTTCTGAGTGATTTTGAACACTATGAGGACATGTGGGACACTTCAGCCAGTTTTTGTGTTTGCGCATGTTTTGTATGCACTGAAGCATGTGGAATGCCAGCTTAAAAAGGGAAAACAAATAGTTCTCTTTTTTGAGCTGATGTTCTTAAGAAAATAGCATTGGCACATATCTAGTATATATTTACAGTATGGTCGATTACATTTGTTAGCTAGTCAACATTTTTTTTTGAAAAAACGATAACCAAAATTGTATTACACAACATAAAAATTAAGTACAAAAAAGTTATGGAAGAATTAGGCACCTTGCCTTAAAAGCCTTTCACGGGGCATACAAGTAGAATTGTAAAAGATAGTTACCTGGATAATTAGTGTGGTGAAGATTGAAACCATATAGGGAACAAGTGAAGTGGAAACCAACTTCTCTCTAAAAATATTCTTTCTAATAATGCTCTAAAAAACCCTAGTCTCGAAAGCCTTCTACTATCTTCCATCGGCATTGCCCTCCTCAGTGTCAGTGTGGGAACTTCTACTCTCTCTCCTCATTTGACGGTGCTGATTTTCTTCATCTCTTTCTCATCCACTCCTCTTTCGTCTCGCAACAATTCACCATACGCCTTTGCTCTCCCCAATGATTGCAAGGTAGCTTGTACGTTGAAGACGAGAATGGTCACAACACCACAACTTTCGACAAACATGCACGGTCTGATCTCTACGCTCTAGATCCCAACAATCAAGATCCTAGCCAATTCGTGTGTTAATCATGGTTTTATCTGAAAGCGACCTTTATTGGGTCTGATTAGGTTGAGATCGACCTCTTTTGTCTGGTTGTCATCTTGCAGTTACTCCTCGACTCCGGAGATGGTTGGACGTCGAATGTGTATCTTGTGTTTGCTGAGAGTCGTGTGAGCAGTGACTTAGTCTATTGTTGAGCTGGTGTTGTTTGTGCGAGTACTCTTGGGTGGCTGCTCCTTGACACTGGTGTTGACCAAACGAATGTCCAGTTTCAACTTTGCATTCAGAAATCTGTGCGAGCTTGGTGCCACAAAGCAACCTGCGAACCTACCATCTTTCCCTAGTGTCAAATCCCTTATCAGAAGTGTGTTCCTTTTATGAATCGCACATGTTTCTCTCTTTCTCTTTTGGAGCCGACAAGGGATAGATTATCTTCTTTCCCTCTCTTCTTTTCGGCAATATTCGGCAGAAGAGTTCTCCGATTTACGAGTTATATCTTGTGGTTCTGCAGCTGAAACATGGGATAACTATTGGCTACGTCCTTTTGGGCACAGAAATCCTCCCCTCTTAGGATTAAGTTGTATGGAGAGTCGTAGACTCATAAGACTTGTTTAACACTTTAGTTTAATCAATGAAGATTTTTTCCTTTCCTATAAAAGATAGTGTTGTGAATTTGAAGTGGAGACTGAACTAAATGCGTTGTTTTTTTACTGTTTTGGTATCTTGTAACCAAACCTTTCCTTTTGTGCAGCATAAGTGTTACATTGTTGCTACTTCTGATAGAGATTTGAAGCGAAGGATTCGCAAGGTATAATCAGACAATGGTAGTTGGCAGCATGGGATGTTTGGTTTAGATGTAGTAATTTAACTATTTTTTTTTTTGCAGATTCCTGGTGTACCAATCATGTACATAACTCGGCATCAGTATTCTATTGAGCGGATGCCTGAAGCAACAATTGGAGGAGGTAGGCTTAACCTGTCTTATCGTTTAAAACTTACGATCTTGAATTGTTGTTCTTCTAGGTAGATTATCTTCCTATATGGATTTTTGATTTCTGAAGGATTTGCTTAGTAACAATTGTTTTGAACATGGTGAACATCCAAAAACCTTTTTTTTTTTTTAATATCTTGTTAAGTCAAGGTCATTTAACCCAAGGATCGAATTCAAAGGTGGGTGTCTTTTGACTTGTGTCTTATTTCTAATATTGGTGGTGGAGATGAACGTGTATCTCTTTCTCTATTTTGAAAGAGGGAAAGAAACCATATTTTTATTCATTATTACAAGCGTCATTAGATATATTTGTGGGAAGCTCTCGGACTTTGGTATTTTTTTAAATTGGGAAATCGAAGTTTCGCTCTACTATACCTAGGGTAGCTACACCCTTCTTTAAGCCAGGTACCGGGAGACATTCGAAGGAATGGAGACATGGGAGGTGTCTACAAATTAATGTCACAGATAGGTCTTGAACTTGGGACTTTGAGAGAGCACACCTTCAAAACCCAAGCCTTCAACCACTGTGCCACCCTTTGGGAACCGACTGGTCTGTATTAGACATCACCTTTGTTTAGTTCATCTTCTTTTTTAGTGGGCTATAGTAAAATCCTTTAGTTAAGAAAGCTGGAATTTCATAGGTCTATTTAACTAATGGGGAATGTCGAAACGGAGAAGCCATACTAGATAGTCATCTAGCCCTGTTTTGCTTGGTCAGGTATTAGAAGACATCGAAGGAATGGAGACACATAGGTGTCTACAATTAATGTCACAGATGAGTTTCGAACCTGAGACCTTGAGGGAGCACACCTTAAAATTCAAGGCTTCAACCACTGTGTCACCCGTTAGGGACATAGGGCATTCTTTAGTTGTTGTTATTAGTGGTTGTGTTAGGATGAGTTTGGTTTTTAAACTTCGAGCATTTCTTTTGCTAGGTGATTTTAGTATTTCTATGACTGATCATCCTTGCTACGAGTTTTCTTGACAATCAAATGTTGTAGGGTCAGACTAATTGCTCAACCAGTATAATTATGTGCTCATGATCAAGAAATCATGAGTTCAAATCTACTCATCTTCAATTTAAAAAAAAAAAAAATGTGGCTAGGTCTTCATATATTTTATCAGTTGTATTTTGGATCTATTGCACGTTAGTTATGAGAATTTTGTGTGTAGATTTTGATGAAAGTATTTATTTACTCGGTTCATGTTCCAATTTTAAATGATTTGACTTCGAGGATTAATTAATATTTGATATTTTTTAATGGTTGATGCAGCTCCAAGGATGTGATTGTGGCACCTTGCATTTATGGGCAAAAGAAAGAATAGATGAAGAGGGCCCCACCCCACGTCCAGCTAAGTATCTCTATAAGGTTACATTACTCACAAGTCTATGAGCTATTTGCTGTCTTATTTCTATTTTAATTGTTAGGTTTCGTTTTATATCAATGTTATGTAGTTCGAACATCATGTATACTTTTGAGATCCTATACAAAAAAAAAATTAAAAAAAATCAAATAGTTATTGATTTACTTTTTTTAATTTTCTTAATCCTTCATGAAATTCTAGTAAGAGTTTAATGAACTCTGTTTTCATTCAAATGTATTCTTAACAGTTTTATCTTCAAAAAGTTTCTATAAATAATATTGAAAAATATAGGAGAAAGTTTAGGGAAACCAGCAGAGTTCTCATTTTGTTGTCATACAATCTGTAAGTAATTAATTTTTAGCTAGGTGGTTATGATATATTAAATTCTAAATATTTTGATTTCTTAAGATTAGATCTCTATGTCAATTTATGATATTTATATCTTGGATAAGATAAGTTATTTATTGACAATAAATTGTAGCAGCAGAGTAGTGGAACAAACTTGAATATTTAAACAATAAATTAATTTTAATCAATATTGACAATTAGGTACGTTAATTGTATTAAATATATTATAAACAATAAATTAATTTTAATCAATATTAATTTTAAATTTATCTTAAAATCAGTTTTTAACTTTTTTTTTTCTTCTTCTATATGTTGATATTTGATATATGTTGTTGATATTTGATAGTCGATTATTATTTTAGTAGTTGGACAAATTAATTTTCAACTCACCATCATTAAATTAAAAAAAAGTAGTAAATAAGAGGAAATTTTACAAACCTTGTTCATGTGTAGGCCTACCTTCTACTATGTGTAGGCCTACATTCTACCTATTGTTATTTTAATTTATTGATTATTATTTTAAAAGTTGGATGAATAAAATAATATTAAAATATTGTGTGGCACCGAACATGAACTAGTAGTGGTTTTTTGTTTTTCTAAAAATAATAAGATTAACAGCATTAATGTGTAACGATGAATTAAAAAAACACAACAACAATCATGTATTCCTTCATTCACCCAATTCTTGGATTAGAAAAAGATAATTAAAAGAAATAGCTTACGATATTAATTTCCCATTTATTTAATGTTATGTCAACATAATCTCACCTTAAAACACGACATTGTCCTAATCTCTACGAACTATTTGTTTCAAATTTTTATGAGTTATTATAAATAAAATTTTATAATTGTTTTCTAAAAGCTTTAATGAAACGAGTTATTAATATAAAATTTTCTTTTACAACGAGTCAAAACAACATTTATTTTTAATCACTCAAAATAATTATCAATACAATTACTCATAATCATTAATTAACTATGCAGAATTGTTGTTCAACTTTAATTTATCTTATTTTGTCTCATAACAAATTTTCTCATTTTTAATATTATTTCTGATATTTATGTAAGGAGGTGGCCTTCAAACCTTAAAATTATTTTTTCTTTTTCCTTCTTTTTCGTGTATAAAATTAATCTGACCTATATTTTAATATTATTTACGACAAACACGAGGTGGTGGAACTCCAAATTTTGAAAATGTTACTTTTATTATTAATACTTTTGTATAATCAACCATAATTAAATGACACTAGTAATGTAACATACACTCGATCAATGGTTCAAATATTTATAGTGTCTTTTATATAAAGTTTGTAATTTTGTCGAAAAATTTAGTTACCGATGATTTTATGTGATAATCGAGTTCAACTCTATTTCATGTTGAAAATTGAAATTGGTATTTAGTTTCCATTTAGTTAAAATAATGATGTTTTTTATTTATAGTTTATGATATACTCGTTCAATTTACCTTAAAAAAAAATAATATAATAAAATTAGGTAAAATAATGGTCGTTTTCCGTGTCGTATTGCGTTGGAAAGACCCAAACGGATGAGTCTGCTTTAATTATTTTTCAACAACCTCACGTTCCCAATTCCAAAAAATAATTAAAAAAATAAAAATAAATAAAACAACAACAACAATCTCACGTCATATTTCAATATTGTTTTCTAAATGAAAAAAAAAATTATATATTGATGGATCATGTCATATTATATTATAAATTTTAATGGGAATAAAGATATATATATATTTTTTTAGATTACAAAAATCAAAGGTACGGATTCGAAGTCGGGGTAAAAATTTAAATGTATGACCTTATATTTTTTGGTGTATATCAATATTACTGAATTATTATTCTTTTGCAAAGAAAGTTAGATCATATAATTGTATAAGATGTAATTTTAGCTCATATGATTATAAAAGAATATAAAATTGAGTTTATAAGATTTTAAAATTAATATTTAGTTCATATACATCAATAAAATCTAAACTAGCCCATATTATTCATCGTTGACAATGGATTAATTTTGTGGTTACTTGTTCATGTATACACTATTTGATTTTTTACTACCTTTTAAAGATCTTTATCTAACTATAATTAAATTATAATTTTAAATTATAAAAATTAATATTTTACATATATTTCATATCATTTGCATATTGGAAATTGTTTTTTTTTTTTTAATGCAATTTATTTTTAATAAATTGGGACAAAATATTACAAATGCGGATTTTTTAGATTAGACCGTGACAATGAAGTGAATTACTTCCAAACAATGAAATAGACCCATTGTACAAAATTTATGCTTTCTATTTTTATTTTTTTTTATTTCTTAGTTATGTTATGCTTATTCTTTCCATAAT
Source organism: Cyclanthera cordifolia (assembly GCA_037832605.1). Classification (NCBI taxonomy): domain Eukaryota; kingdom Viridiplantae; phylum Streptophyta; class Magnoliopsida; order Cucurbitales; family Cucurbitaceae; genus Cyclanthera; species Cyclanthera cordifolia. Next base: position 10,394,322 of record JBBMEG010000018.1, read on the forward strand.
TAGAAAATGTTTTTCTAAACAAGTGATATCATATATAAAAGATATTTTCAAAAAAATAATATTAATCATATAAATAGAGAGTGTAGCTTCAAGGATACGATTTTAGCATTTATTACAACACATACCTATTCACTTCTCGAGTGTGACATTCGTAATCAATGAGGATGGGAAGAAAATGACGCAATGTTTTCTTTTTTCCTTTTGAAAAATGATTGTGTGAGAGAAAAATGGATTAAACAAATATCATAAACAAAAATAGTATTTATAAATTTAATTTTTGATAGTTGAAAATTTGAAAATTGTCTTTTAAGTAACTCAATTTTAATTGTGTAGAGAAAAAAAACATACATACCATAAATCAACTAAAATGATTTCTTTAAAAATAAAGTTAAAGAGACTGTTCGGATTTTGAAATTGACGAAAGAAGAGCAAAGGAGAGAAGTGGAGGAAGAAGAAAATTTTGAATGATTTGAAATATAAAATATTTGTTTGAAGATTGATATTATAGAAATGAGAGGTTAAAAAAACTTTTTTTAGAATTTATGTTTTTGAGAGAAGATATTTATTTTAGATAAAATTTGATATAAATTTTGATTTGAGATTTGATGAAGGTTGGAGAGAGAAGTATATGGGAGGTCGACGGAATTTGGAGAGGTAATAATATACTAAAAATAATTAAGGAGTTCTCAACTTCACTTCTTAACTCCCCTTCAAATCCAAATATTTCTAAGGGGCTGTTTGTAAACTGAGTTTAAGATAAATCCAGATTTTGGGTTTTATGAAAACCTATTTGTTAAAGGGTTTGTTGCAAGACTATTAAGTATTTGAGAAACTGGGTCTAAGTGCTCCAAGTAAACACTTAAATTGGGTCTATTTCTAAAACCATCAAACAAACAAGCACTTATCTCGAAAAATCACTCCATAAAAACAAATAACCACATTTATAAACCTCTTTCTAAAACCATCAAACAAACATGAATTTCATTACAAACCCTCTACCAAACCATTTAACTAACCAGCTTTTACAAACACATAAAATCTCTAACTCCTCAAACTAACTTCTCATTTATAAACACTCAAAATAAACACTAAAAAATTTCCAAACAAACACCCCCTAAATGATTAAGTGAATAAATCAAACTAAAATTAATTACGTAAATCAACAAATTAAAACGTACAAATCAAATGATTAATTTTCATTTCATTATCTTTACATCTTAATATTAAAAAAAAAAAACAAAACAATGTGGAAAGAACTTAACCTATGGCTTTACTATCCTGTCATAATATATTGTTTTTCTTTCTTTGAGTTCTACTACAATGGAGGATGAATAGCTCAAATCGTCAATGTGAATACAGCTCAGCTAGCACTAGTGATGCATTAGCATTCACTCTATCACTTGTTTAAATTTTCGTAGTTATCTTTGAATTAAAAAATTGAATTTATATGTAGGATTTGTTGTCTCTCTTCGAAAAAAGGATTTGACTCAGAATTGCCCATTTTTAATTCCAGAGTTTCTTTGAATTTGAAAGTTAAATACTAACGAATGTTAAATACATTTATAAAAGGCAATACAAGAAGCACAAATGACAAGTTATAAAAGGCAATACAAGAAGCACAAATGAAGACGCAAAGGTAGAGAGATAGAATTGTAGATACATCTACTCTTATATCCTACCAGATACGGACATTCATCTAAAAATTAATAAGCTATGAAGGGAGTAGCCCATATATCATATAAATGTGTTGAAGAATCCTCTCATTTTCAATTTGGGATAAATGACTACAAGGTGAGTATATCAAACATTGAAAAGGTGATGATTGTTTAACACATTTAAAAGATAAGGTAGACTACTCTTTTGGTAGCCAATTGGTTTTCAAGGTAGAACCTCATACTATCTATGCATCACCTCGAAGGTAAGTGCAACAATGATGGTGTTTTCTTGGTAGTTGGGGAGACTCTAAGTAGGACATTAGAAGTAAAAGGATGGTATTGGCTGAGGAGGGTTGGAGAATGCATAGTAGATGGGTTAGGTCGAACCATCGTCGGAGGTGGGAGGTTAGCTAGAAAGTTCCAATGGTTCAGCATATTATGTTACATCACGTGGATCCTCTCTTTTCGTTTCTAACAACATACAAAGAAAGCTAGGTGCATTATGTCTTTTTCGAAGAAGTTGGGCGGCGAAAGTTTGAGGGCCTTTTTCTAGTCAATAGCATTTTGTTTGGTTTAGAGAACAAGGTTGGGTGTTTGGCTCGGGTTAGCGGTAAGATTTTTTGAGGTTGGATCTTCCTAGGTATTTTAAAGGTTACTAGAATGTTAGTTTCATCGTTTTAGTTACTTTAGGGGATGTTTGTTTTGAGTGTTTATGGAGATTTTATAAACGAGTTTTTATAATCAGTCTTTAAAAATCTTATACAAACGTGCTATTATTTTCAAATTTTTTTCTTTATAATCATTTATAAACAGTCCACAGTTTTACAAACAAACACTCCTTTAGGGATGGTGGTTGATTGTATTTTTATTTGGGCAGAATCTTTAGAGGGTTATTGGTTAGAACCAGAATTGGTGGATAAAGGGAAAAAATTAGGTTGTGGAGGGTGAAATTACTTTATTTTGGATACGATTCTTCAATCTTTTCTTTAGCGGGATCATGCACCTTATTAGTTTTAATGCTTTCAGTTATTCATCAAATCTCTAAAAAATTTACCTAATGGGTCGGTGGCGCGATGATTTGTTGGAACTAAACAAATGTGTGAGGGAGTTATTCTCCTTGTTGGGTCTTCCTGTTTCGTTGGTTAGGTTATAAGTGTTGTTTTAATGGAAGTTGGTGTTGCTTTCGAATCATGGGGGTATTATTGGAAGGAACGTAAAAGTATAAGGGCAAATAAGGAATCTCAGCATAAGGAGAATCGTCATTTTCCTTATATGGATTGTACTTAAGTCACTGGAAGAGCCAACATTTTCCATTTCTTACGACCGAGAGAATTGCAGAACTTCAAAACAGAGAGCTCTGTGAAAAGCTTGCACTCAAATGAAGTTCAACAATGGCGCTAATTTCAACTAGAACCAAGATCTCCAAGATCGTTTCCTCTTTCCCTTCCAAAACCTTGCTTTGTAGACCTTCATTTTCCTCAAATGGCGCCGAGGCGGCTGTCCGGATCAATCCGCTGGGTGGATTCGGCGCTTCTTTTGCATCCTCTGCTGTAGCGTCTATGGAACAACCGAACCCCGTAGCTTCCAGAGCTATGGGCTTCGAAATCTTGGGCGGCAAGGACTATGAGGACTATCGAAGGTCTATCTATGGCGAAATCACTCACAAGGCTTTGCTCGTTGATGCTGTTGGCACTCTCGTTGTTCCCTCTCAGCCTATGGCCCAGGTCTCTCTCTCTCTCTCTCTCTCTCTCTCCTATTTCGTTTCTGAATTCGCAATCGCATAAATGAATGGCTCGAGATTCTTCTTGCATGTTTGATTTCTCAATCGCTCGCGTTTGTTACAGATATATAGGGAAATAGGTGAGAAATATGGGGTGAACTACTCGGAAGGGGAGATTCTGAATCGATTCCGAAGAGCTTACGAGAAGCCATGGGGTGGATCTCGCTTAAGGTCGATTTTCTCATTTGATTTTCTGAGTTTTTTTTTCCTCTTGGATCGGCTTCGAATTAAAGTTTACTATGACTAATTTTGCATTTATTGGCCGTAATGTTGTTGTCTGGATCAATTAGACTTCGTGTTTTGTTTAAGAAAAGTCACAATGCATTAAGATGCAATTAAGAGGAATTTATGTTCACTTGTAGGTTAATATCCATTAAGGTGTTTGTGCCATTTCGATTTGTGGTTTAGAATAATTTTTTGGCCTAATGGGAGTTTTTTCAAAGAAATATTAATGTGCCTAATGTTTTTTTTTTCTCATTGTTTGGTCATTGACCATTATAATTCTAGCTTTACGCTTGTGATTACTGATTACCCATTATCCTAGTCAGTTTTATGAAGTGGTTTTGTCAGAATTAAGTGGACTAAAAAACTTTAAATATTAAAGAATTGGTTGTTTGGTCTATGCTTTCTTGGTTGTCCAAAAACTGAATTGGTTGAAATAATTTTAATCATGGTAAATCAGTCTCAAAAACACAACCTTATTTTAACCCTTTTTTTTTGTTTGAGAATTTGCTTGCTCCTTAATGATGTGATGAGATCTTGGCTATTATGTGCTAAACATTAAGCATTTTGTCCAAGGATAAATGATTAAGAAACCTTTCTAATGAAAAAAGGCTCTCTATATCAGTTTGCAGAAATGGTTGAATATCTTTTTTTTTTTTTTGAGTTTACAACAATTGCGGTGGGAGATTCGAAACTTATTGGGTGTATACTGATGCCTCTAAGCTACTAGTCTTGTTATTGAAATTTTAGATTGTTGTTTGAGTACTTAAGGGTTTTAAATTTTTCGTAATGTTGATATTCTTCCATCTTTAATCCCAACTTGTCTCATTTATTCAACTAATGGTTTTTGAGAACTCTCTTGTCTGACTAATCAAGAGACAGCCGGAAGTTTCCTTAATTTCTTCTTCCTTTCTTTTTAATTAATGCGTATGTGCCCTTATGTATTGCTGCAGATATGTGAGTGATGGGAAGCCCTTTTGGCAATATATCGTCAGTTCTTCCACAGGCTGTTCAGATTCTCAATACTTTGAAGAACTCTACAACTATTATACCACTAACAAGGTTAGAGTTTGTGTTGATTTTTATTAGGTTAAAATACCAATTTGGTCCGCTGTTCCATTTTGGTTCCTAGACTTTCAAAAGTTCAATTTTAGTTTATGGACTTTTAAATTTGTTCTATTTTGATTTATAAACTCTCAAATGTCCAATTTTAGTCTCTCGACTTAAAAAAAAAAAAAATCTATTTTAGTCCCTAAAAGTTTTAAAAAGTTTAAAATTAGTCCCTTTAATAAATTTGAAGTTGGATATTTTTTTAAAATTGGTTCAACAATGTTAATAATTTTAATATAAATAAAGAAAATATGCGAACACATTTCTTAAATTTCTTAAGAAATAAGTTTTTTTAAATAAAACTTAACATAAAATTTCAACTAAGGATCGTTTTTTTTTAAGTCTAGGAACTAAAATTGAACATTTGATACTCAGGAACCAAAATGAAACAAACTTGAAAGTCTAGGGATCAAAATAGAATAAACTTGAAAGTCCAAGACTAAAATTGAATTTTTGAAAGTCTAAAGACCAAAATGGAATAGATCACAAAGTCTAGGGACCAAAATGGTCTCTTAACCTTTTTATTATTATATTGACGTATTGTTTGCTGATAACTCTCGTGCAGGCTTGGCACCTTTGTGATCCTGATGCTGAGAGAGTCTTTAAAGCTCTCAGACAAGCAGGTGTAAAGATAGCCATTGTGTCGAACTTCGACACTCGATTAAGACCTCTTTTGCGGTCTTTGAATTGTGATCAATGGTTCGACGCCGTAGCAGTGTCAGCCGAAGTGAGTCATTCATCTCTTTTTCATTGGTTGTGTTGGATTTGTTTCATATGCTTTTGGTTCCTTTCATGAGCTGGGTTTCAATATTCTGTTTCAAAAGCTTTCACCATTGTCAGGATTACTCACAAACTGCTTTACTTTGAATATATATTTCATGTTCTTCCTAACCTGATTCCGAACAGGTTGAAGCCGAGAAGCCTAATCCGACAATATTCCTAAAAGCCTGTGAATTTTTGGGAGTTAGACCTGAGGAGGCCTTACATGTCGGGGACGATCGTAGAAACGACATATGGGGTGCAAGAGACGCTGGTTGTGACGCATGGCTTTGGGGAAGTGATGTACATTCCTTCAAAGAGGTATGATTTGATTCAATCATTCACTGCAATCTGATGCAGTTTATTCCATTTTTCTGTGTTGAATCAAATTTGTAATCGATGATCACGATGGTTGACGTGCTGCGTTTATTTCGTGTGCTTGGGTGATGCAGGTTGCAGAAAGAATAGGAGTGAAAGTTTGAAAGGGATTTTAGCATTTAGTATAAGCATTGGAGTTGTTGGATTTCAATGGAAACTCTGTGAAATAGATGTACAGGGTTTTGCAAGTAAGAGCAAGCTGAGTGTATATATTGTGTGCTTTGTTTGTAGTTTGTTTTATCTGACTCTTTTTGCTACCAAGCACGCTAAATAAAATGAAAACAACTCCTTTTCTACTTCCATGTGAAGATAAAGTTGGTAAATGCAGATTTATTACATAAGAAAATCAAATTTCAAGTGGAGTTAACTGAACTTCCTGTCTATTTTTAGCAGCTGTTTAGGGTGACAAAATTTTGAGCTTATTTTTTTTGTTAATATTCCCTTAAAAGATAGAACTCCTTTGGACTCTTAGAAGTTGATTTTTGTTAGTCTGTACATGGATTTTGTTCCATTCTGGTTTCTATATCATTATATGCTTAAAAGTGATTCATTTACTAGTTTAGGTTTAAGCTTTATCAAATTTGATTAATTTATATTATAATGCAATTAAAAAAAAAATAAAAACAGAGCTTTGTGGGAATTTAAACTTGTGATTTCTAGATCATAGATCAAAACTAGTACAGTCGAATCATTAGAGTTAGTAGCACATTAATTTTATTTTTTTGATATCAATCCAGTTCAACAACACTAGCTATCTACAATAATTTTTTAAAAATAACCTAATCACCACACTAACAAAACCTAATGACATTGAGTTGATAATAACTTCTAAAATGTAATAGCTTTCTAAAAGAGGAAAAAAAACAGAATTATAAAAATACTTTTACAAACAACATGCATTTAATTTCCTTTCCAGTTATGGTACAGAAGCAAGCTGCTTCTTAAGATCAAGGTTCTCCTTTCCTAAAGAAGTCAACATTTCCTTCAACTTCCTAGAAGCCTCCTCATAGTTTCTATTCATCAGAGCAGACTCATCTTGTATTTCCTGATATCGAATGCGGAATGCATCCAGCTTCGCTTGAGTTCCTCGCAACCTCATCCGAAGCTTCGCCTTTTCTTTGCCATTCTGAATCTCATCCTGTTTGAAAGCATGTTAGATTTCCCTTGAACAGTAATTTAATAAATACTGTAGATAAAATTAGACATCCTTATTTTCTCAGATGCAGCAATACCCTCTCTCAGCTCACCAAAACTAGCGTAGAAGTAGAACCAAAAACGGAAATCAATGAAGACCCAACTTCATAACCATTTTGTTTTTAGTTTTTGCATTCTTGAAACTTAAGCTACAACAACTATGAATCCTATGAGTTTTTTTCTTACTTTGATCTAAGTGTTACATATATTTTTAAAAACTAAAATTTGGAAACTAAAAATCATTGGTAGAGAATTTGAGCAAAAATAAGTTCCACTTACATAAGTTTATGTTTGAAAAACGAAAAAACAAGACAACTATCAAATGACGCCTAAGTGATTGATTCACAAGAAAACCTCCATCAACTAATCTTGACCTTTTACAAAACAGAATTTCTAATCTTGACCTTTTACAAAATAGAATTTCAAAACTAAGGCCCCGTTTGATAACCATTTCATTTTTTATTTTTGATTTTTGAAATTTAAACATTTAACTACTATTCCAACACATAATTTTCATAACTTTGATATCTATATCTTACTTATGTTTTTAAAAACAAAAACAAAATTTGAAAGTTAAAAAAATAGCATCCAAATGCTTGTTTCGTTTATGGAATTTACTTAGGATCTATATACTTGCTCAAAGAGAAGATGAAACATAAGATGAAAAATTTAGGGTTATGGAATTTCAAAAAAACTTGGTTATCAAACAGAACCTAAATTCTTGGAATTTCCCCAAAATTGAAGAGAAAAGTTTTAAACCTATAACCCACTTTATGTGCTAGTTCCATCAATCTTCAAGTACTTAACGCCAATTTATATTGAACAACTATTTAATCAAGAACTTACATCACGCATCTTAGCTTCCAAGCTGGAAATTCTCTTCGTCAAATTTTCCACTTGAAGTTTTGCTTCTTTTAACTGCAACATTAAATCCATCAATATAGCATGTTTATTGTCCAGAAAACTTGGTTCAACATGAGAATAAAATAAAGAAAGACAAGTTATGTCATACCATCTCACTGCTATTATTTTTTAGTAATTCTACTTCACTTGAATAACTTTGCTGTTCTTCAATCTGAATCATCAAATTATCTCTTTCCTTCGTCATAAGAAGCAGCTGGTTTCTGATATTCTGAAAATAAAAGGAGTGAGGTTAGTTGTAAATATTATTTTTACCATAATATATAGGAGCGTGTAGAACCCAAATTGATATGATTTTATCGAAAATTTTCAGTTTCCTAGATTATTCTTTTAAAAGACAGCTTTTCGGTTCAGCTTATGCTTTGGCTCTTAAACAAACTGAAAAACAAACCAAACCAAAAAATCATAAATACTTATAATAAAACCTCAGCCCCAAACTTAGCCTACTACTAGGCTGCCAAAATGAGCATAGTTCCAACAATAATTGGCATATACTCTTATAAGATTGAAGGTCCAAATGCTTATACCTCATATTTGTGAACCTAAAAAAAGAAGAAAAAACTTAAGCCTACCATTAATAAATAACCCAACCCAATAACTTAGCTTGCCTCCCATAAAAATCCCAGCCCAATTACTTAAAAGGTGTTTAGATGTAGAATTATAAAATAATTATTTTGAGTGATTATAAATGATAGATTATTTTGAGTGATTAAAAAT
>JBBMEG010000018.1:10403157-10422072 GCA_037832605.1 Cyclanthera cordifolia
AGGTGTTTAGATGTAGAATTATAAAATAATTATTTTGAGTGATTATAAATGATAGATTATTTTGAGTGATTAAAAATTTGAATTTTAGTAATAATTCATTTGAATGTAGTTATTTGTCGAGGAGTTTGGTAGTTAATAGCTTGTTTGAATGATGATTTTTGACATTTTGTAGAGGGTTGCTGACAATAGCTCATTTTGGATGAGGTTAGAAATAAGTGATTAAAAATGAATTATTATTTTGAGTTATTAGAAATGAATGGTTCTTTTGAATGATTCAATAGCTCGTTTTGATGTAGTTGTCTGAAGAAGAGTTATAAAAATCTATTTGTAATAGCTCGTTAATAATGTTAAACAAACATCCCCTTCAGGTTTTCATTTTCAAACCCTAATACGTCTTTCTCCCAATCTTTGTCACCTTTCCCTCCCTTTCTCTCTGTCTTATCTTATCACAGCTGCCTATTGCCGCCATCATGTCACACCTACCACTGCATTCTTGCTGCCACCCTGCGCCTTCAAATGGTGACTCGCCGAAATTATGCAGATGTTGAGCTCCACAGTGTTGCTGATATTTCTATTCTAGCTGGCATAAACCCTGCTAAAATTGTGCTGGATTAATGAAATGGAAACTTCATTCTCTCATCCCTCACCGCGCTTACTATTTCTGCCCCTCACCTTGGCTCTCTGCCTCTATTGTTTTGCAAACTTTTGCATAAAGCAAAAATTTTCCCAATCCCCCAATAGTATAATGCGTCAGAAAGAAGAGATGAAGACTTGAAAGAAGAGAGGGGCATCCATATGTCCTCCAATAGGAAGGGCCTAAGGGGTAAGATCCCGAGGAATGAACCCAGATGGTAGATGCACTACTGATCCAAAGTAATTATTGGGTTCAACGATAATCTACTGCTCTATCGTTCTTCAAAAATGAAATTACGCTTAACAATTAAGTGATAAGAGTTTGATGTGCTCCAAATCCTACAAGACAGTGTCTAAAGAAAATGTTTGTTTGAACTTTTGGGTCACCAAGTTATGCTCATATCCACAAAAGTACTTTCATATAACTGCTGAATGTAAAAGGACTTACTTGCTGAGCCGCTTCATTTTCAGTATCAGCTCTATTTTTCTCACTCTTAAGGTTCTCTATGACAACTAACTTCTCCATGCTGCAAAAACACAATTCAATAACACATAAATGTAATATAAAGCAAGATAAATAAATGACATTGCAGACAACACATTATTGACTTAAGGATTAGGACAAGAACAAAACAAGAGGACACATTAGATAAACAAATTTAAAGTAAATTACATTAAACCAGCTTCACAGCTTGAGCTCAATGCGTATAAGTCTAACAACCTTTATAAGTAATAAGAAGTATGGGTTACTCCTCCCGTTACCAATTAGTTTTGATATAAAATTTCATACTATCTAATATGGTACAATAGTCCATTAACCTCAAACGGATATTTGGTCCAATAAAACAAAATTGAGATCCAATTCAACGATGGTAGGACCAAAGACGCTCCATCTTAAGGGGGCATGATCTCATGTTCGAAAAGTGAAGAGGTCTAACAACTCTTAACTCCTACAATCTAATATAATTAAATTTTAATATAATTGAACTAGACCAAATTAGGTCTGTTATCTGTATAGTATTGAAACGTATTGGTAACATAGTCTACATAGTATAAATGCACAAGAAAATAAAGATCAACATCCAACAACCTGAATTTGCTTCATTTGCATTGTTGGGTCCGGAGTGTCAGTTTGCTAATTATTAGTGGGATTGTTGGAAGCGCTTATTTGAGGTCGGCAGGATGCAAAGTATAGATGAGCCTTCTCAGTCGAAGGAGGTTCTTTCGCATCCTCCCTCGAAGGAGAGATGCAAAGAGTTGTAGGGAACTCGGATGATAGAATTTTTAGAAATAAGGAGAGGCCAGGTGAGGAGGTTAGGAAGATTATTAGGGTTTTTTTATATCTGTGAGTCTTCGAGTCAACTTCCGAGCACCTCAACTATTCGCATGAGATATACTATTTGATTCTACGATATTTGGATGCCATGAAAACTAGGAAATTAATTCTTAGGTAAGTGGTCACTACGAATTGAACCCATGACCATTTGGTTTCTTAATGTCCTTTTGACCAATAGAGAAATTATTACGTTTAATACCTACTTTGGTAGTTATAATTAAATCACAAGTATTAGTTTGCCAAACAATAATCTGCTTCATATGACAACTGGCTTTCTTAAAAGCACAACTGCCCTCAATTATTTTTAAAAGATACAACAATCTCGAACATAGCCTACACTGCTTAGGAGCTTCTATAATGTAAAAACTAGATGCATGATCAATCAGATCCTCGGAAAATAAAAGGTAAGTTCAGAAGAAAAAAAACACCTGCATTCTTTTTCTGTTCTCTCATTCTCCTCGGAACTTCTTAGTCTTTGCTTAAGTACCACACATTCTTCACGATAAGACTCTAAATCATGCATCACCTATATTGTAAAATAAATTCTTTAATCATTACAACCGTCATAACAAGAAAGCACCGCACATTTAATACATCAATATGCATAATAATTGTAAGTACATCAGAAAAGTAACAAAGAGAGGCGGACAATGCTGTGAGTACACTGTAAAAAGAGAAAAAATGGACCAACCATCATCTCCTGAGTCCAAAGTGTAATCATTCAAAATATGCATGTCCCCTCCCTTACAATCCTCGCTTATTTATAACCACTATATTCTAACTGACTTTCTAACCAATTGCTCAAATTCCCCCTAATTATTTCTAATACAAAAACTTAACAATACATGCCTCTTTAAAGTACTTTGTCCTCAAACAAAGAAAAATAAAAAACCTAAAAAATTCCAGCATTGTTTCACTTTTGATGAAGTAGCCGGCCAAATAGCAAAAAATTAGCCCTTTAATGATATTGGACTTTCTCCAAAATCTCCATTCTCTGCCGCCAATTGACCTCTGTTTCCGGCCAACAATTTGTTCGTGGAAAGCAAAACCACCCATGTTTTCGGTTTTTCCCTTTTCTAACCAAATTTCACGAACCCACCATTGACCGATACTTTGGGTTTTTCTTCCTCGAGCAATCGATTCATCTCCTTGTCGCTTCTTGATTCTTTTCTCGATCCCTCACCTTCACCCGAGCCAAGAACGAACAACGTCTTGACTTCTTCTTCGGTCAAGTCACGGGATGTCGACGTTTTCCCTTCTTTTGCTTTTGTCTTCTCTTCTCGATATCACTCGTCTCCCGCAAATTTTTCTTCGGTTTGGGCCGAAATCACCATTGTTGCCACTTCTTGATTTCAAGATTTGAAGTTGCTTCACCTTTCTTGATTTCTTTCTTCTTCGGCCGCGACATTGGACGTCGACTCTTCCCTTTCTTTATCTTCTGGTGTCTTCTTTTTATCAATCTTTTCTTTTCCCGCTGATTTTGATCGTTTCTTGATCACAATCGACGTCGCCAAAACTTTGATATGCATTTTTTGGTTGCACGAATTTGATCTCGTATCTTCCTTCTTTCCCTCTTCCATTTCTCTTGCGTATTTTTTCACTAGCTTTTTCCTCCCTTGTTTCTATGCCTTTGCGTTCTCTGATCTTCTCTCTTCCCACTTTCTTGCGTTCTCTTCGGCCAATCTTGCATTCTCTAATTTTCATTCTTCCCGCTCCCTTGCAATTCTCTCATCCCATCTTGCGAACAACGCCTCCATACGCTCAGCAAGCCCTCCCCAATCCATGTTAACTGTTACCACACATCGTGTCTCTGATGCCAATTAATATGATCCAAGATCTAGAACATCGTATTATAGAAATATAAAGAAAAAAGTATACAATCTAACCAAGTATTTGATAGGACTTGGAACATCCCTCTCTAAAGAATCATCTCTTCAGCCCAAAGTGTAATCACTCAAAATATGCATGCCCACTCCCTTACAATCCTCACTTATTTATAACCGCTATACTCTAACCAATTGCCCAAATACCCCTAACTATTTCTAATACAAAACCTATCAGTATGATGATCACTACACAATCCCTCATCCAGTCTTTCCCAACACTTGGACAACTCTAATTATCAATTGCACTTTGAAAAGTATAGCTATTACCTCTAACTAAAACGAACAAAACCTAATGCTAGAAGATTCAATTGATGCATCCAAAACGGAGTGGATAATAAATAAAAAGAACTGGCCATTCGATGAACTGTGTGCAACTTCAAACAGACAGAAAACAGAGAACCCATAATAACGAGCAGGCTGTTACAGAAGATATTTTGCCAAGTTGATTCATAAAGTCCATACCTTAGACATTTCATTTGATGAAGATGCCACTTTCAAATCATGCAATTTTACTTTCTCTTCAATTGCTTCAATATAAGCTTTCTCTTTTGATAACCATACTGCTCTTTCCTCCTCCATTTCTAGAAGGGCTTCTGTGAGTTGCTACAAGACCAGTGGAAATGCACCAACAAGCCCAACCATGAAACACAGCACCATACGTTTTCAGAGTAATTCGAAAAATTTTATTTATCAAAGAAGAAAAAGGTGAATGTGCCAATCACAACTTACCATGGCCAATTCTTCTTTTTGTTCCTGCAGAAGTCCTATGAAGCTTTCCAAGTTTTTCTGCTTAAATGTAGCTTCTTCTAAGCTTTGTTTCTGGAGAGATATAAAAGGTTATGTTTTAGAAAGAAAAGAGAAGTTCTCACGAGACTGATGTTCTATTCTTGAAATGAAAGCATAAGCTTACAAGTTCGGAAACATCCTGTACAGCAGTCAGTTGTATGTTTGCTGTTCTAAGTTTTTCAGTTAAAGTTTCTAATTCTGAAAGTAAGCATTCATTTTTAAATATTGCTTCTTCTTTCTCATTGTATGTGGCTTTTAACTGCTCTTCCAGAGAAGCAATATTCGCCTCTAACTCAAAGGCAAAAACCTCCAACTTCTTGTAATCTTCCTGGTAAATATTAGAAAGAAATCAGCAAATCATCATAGAACCCGCGTCTCAAACGAGTTTTAAACGAATAAGGTTGACAATTTGTTTCCTAGATGAAAAAATTATTAAAAAAATTCAGGAAATAATGACACTAATGGATGTGGGAGCATGGTTAATGATAAGACCAATGTACCCAAGGAAATATGAAAAATCGTCTAATGAAAAGAGAGCGTACACTAGGGCAGTTATGTATTACCTAAATTCTCAAACAAAACAAAACTAATTTATCTCACAGCACATGGGAAAAAGTATGCAACTAATCACAATCTAAAATATTACAAGTATAAAATTATCAACCAGTAAATCTCCAGCTACCAATTATTAACTATGAATTCACTTACGCGAGGGATGGCAGAGATAAATTATGGATAGATTGAAGGTCTCCAACACTGCTTCCAAAAACATATTGACTATAGTCCATTAATTATTAAATCATTTATAGACAGATAACTTCGAAGGGAAAACTCTCAACAAAAAACTGTGTATAAAAAGGTACCCAATTGGCAATAATAGAAAGGAGATTCAATGTACTAAAAAAAAAGAAAAAAATAAGGGAGATTCAATGATTTGAAAAAGGTGGCTTGACAAATTTGATGCTTTTAGATAAACGACTCTCCTAAGGTGGACTAGCCCACCTTTAGGAAATTTTAACTTGGTTGCATTGTTCTAAAACTATTTGCAAACATATATTAGTATTAAAGTAATTGCAAATGTAACGTAGAAAAATAGAAAAAAGCGACATTAAAAATAAATCATACTAATTTCGTAAATGTGACATTTTTTCAAACTCAATAATCATTGATTGATTTTAATAACAGTAAGCAATATGTTTACTAACACTAACCTCCAATATTTGTTCATATGGAAGTACAGAAGACTTTGCTCTGTCTGGATCAAGCCCCTTTGAACTCTTTTCAATAATTGAATCGCGCCGTCTACCAGCAATAGAGTCACGTTTATTGATATCACGCTTAAGATGAGAATTTTGTCCAACTAGCCATTTTATTTCTCGTTCTGCTGCAGCTTTCTCGCCCTGGAAGTGTAAGATGTTCTTGAATTAATGACCCCAATTTAAAGTTATTTAGGGAAAAACAGGAGAAAGGTTATCAAACCTCAAGTTTTGTTTTCTCTTGCAAAGCATTCTTGAGCTTAACTTCAGACTCTTTCAACTTCCCTTTTGTTTTTTCAAGATCTTTTCTCAGGCTTTCCTTCTCCCTTGCAAGGGAACTAGATGACAGATATGTTATTTCCTTCTGAAGAGTTTGGATTTGAGCAAGATATTCAGCTTGTTCCATATTCTGATGATCAGAAAGAGCCTGCAGGAAGGCCAAATATTCAAGCACACATCAGTTAGGAGGATTGGAAAGCATACATCTAGATGTAAATAATATTTTCCAACGATAGTTCCACACAAGTTTGAGCTTGTTGTTTCAGTACCTCTATCTGATTCTTGAGATCTTCTGAGTAACTTTGAAGACGAAGCTGTGCATCCATGTAAAAATGTTAGTTGATATAATTAACTTTGCAACAACCTATAAGCTGAAGTTTTTGGATTAGTTGGTAACTTAACATGATTCAACATGAATCAAAGAATTTGTCATACTTTCAAGTCTACTAGTAAGGAGTGTTGGTTGATCAACCTATAAGCTTAAGTTTATGAGTTGATTAGTCATTTAGCATGTTTAACTAAAAATGATAAAAACTGGCTTCAAGGTGCAAGGGATTATAACCACCAATATCAAATTTGCACACCTTCTCTTTCTCAATTTTGGAAACTTTCTGCAGCATTTGGGAGTTCAACTCTTCATGATCATTGATAATTAATTTTTGTTGCACAGAACATTGATGGATCATAGTCTTCAAGTCCTGCATTTTGTCACAACTAATGAGGACTAGATGAAAATCCTTCAGTTAGACAAGAGTAAAAAAGGAAATTAAAAAAAAAAACCACTAGTCTCCAAGAGATGCTCCAAGAATACTTACAAGCAGCGTGTCAGATAGAGCAGAAAAATACTGTGATGTATCATTGACGAGTGACGAAACACTCATAGAAACTTGTCTAGTGTTTTCAATTTCTGTAATTACATCTTGAAGTTCCGTTGAAAATTTTGACAATAAGTCAAACTTTTCTTCCTGAACGCATATTGGCAGGAGGATGGTTACAAATTTACTTGATCAAATAACTAATCAACTCTTAACGTAGCGAAAAAAGAAGTTACATGCAATATATATATATATAGAAAAAGAGACAAAATAATACAAATTCATAAATGTAGATGAAAGTTCAGCATATTTACAGATTCAGGGGAATTAAGCTTCTCGCGAGCTACCCTGGCTTCTTCACGTGCATATTGCAACTCCTCAGATAGCTAAAATGGACAAACCAACTAAAAACCAAGAATAACTACTATATTTATGAACAAAGGAGAATGACACACTGACACAGTTGAACCATACTTACCTCTTCGAACTTTTCCCTAGCACATATATTTTGCTCTGTGGCAAGCTCTACAACATTATCAAGATTTTGCTGACTTGAAGATTTCTCCATTTCCAATATCATTATCTGTGAAATAAATAATAAACTATAAAGGGAAGAAATGAAAAAACAAAAAGCAATCCCAGCATAAGAAATGGCATGACGTTACAAAAAAGAGCATAAATGAACTGAAAGGCTGAATAATGTTAGATATATCATATATGATACATCATAAACCGAGGAGTAGCAATCCCGACATAAGATAATACAGAGAGGATCAAAACACCCGTTCTTGAAGTCGCTTGATAACAAGGATAGCCTCTGATTCCCGTAAACTTGTATGTTTGTCCCCATTAAAGTCCCCTCTTTTGACATGATAGTAATCATCAACCTCGGCAAGTTTCCTTGTTAGGCAATCAATTTTTATGTCACTCATAGTTTTCTACCAAAAAGAAGAATAAGAATAAATAATAAATAATAAGGATTAAAAAGAACGAAAGATAAAAATAATAAAATGCTAATAATAAACGTGAAAAGGAACGTGCTAATCTTGTGGCAGAGAGATTAAATAATACATACTTCACTTTCAAATCTTAACAGCAAATCTTCATATGCTGCTTGGACATCTATTACATCTGTGTTCTGCCAAATTAACTGTATTTTTAATGTCATAACTCCAATTCAAAATATATAGAGCAAAAGACAAGTGGCATACTCCCGCTCTGTTTTTCTTCTTCAATGGCACCTTTCTTCTATTAGTTACATGCAATAACGCACAGGGACCTGAAAGATCACGCCCTTCTATTACATTTTTTTTATCACTCTCACCCCTTTTGCAAGTTCCCTCCTTAGAAACTTCAGTGTCATCCACCAGTTCATTGAAAGGAAGAAGTGGTCCCATTTCACGATCAGATCTTACAGGTTTCATTGCTGAACAAATAGATTGGTTGGACGAATAGGCCTAAATTTTCAAAAACATTTCATACACGAGCATGAGTATGAAAAAGAATGATAGAGATAACCACTTCAATTTTGACCAAAGTAAAGGCAAAACGAATATAAGATGCAATTTGGGGTGTTCTATCCCCAGCTCTTCCACTAATGACTAGGGGTGATTTCGGTTTGATTTTTGTCGGTTTTGTGTCAATCCAATAACTAAACCAATATCCTCGATTTTTCAAAAATTGGGTCCAAACCGATGTATAACAAAGGACAAAACTATTAGCTCGATTTTTAATTGGTTCGGTTCGGTTTTGGTTTGTTTTCAGTTTTGATTTCAATAAAATTTTGGTTTATTTTTCAAATTTTTTGTCTAATTCTCAATTTGATTTTTAATTTTATTCTAAAGACTTTCATTATACTAACAAAAAACAATACTTTTCGTAAGTGTCACAATATTTACAATACTTTTATATCATATTTCACATTTAAATTAGTTTTCAATCAAATTTAAATACAAACCTTTTTTTTTCCTTATTATTTATATATTCAATTCGGTTCGATTTTTTATTGATTCTTCTATCAAGAACCGAAACCGAACCGATATATTCAGTTTTCTAAAACATCAAACCGAATGATTCAATATTATTCTAAAAAACCGAACATATCTATTGGATCGGTTTTGTCGGCTTTCGAACAACTTACAATTTATTTTCCTTATATTTCCGCATTTATCCTTCTCTCCCTTGTTGGTTTTCCTTCTGACTACTCTACTCTTAACCCTTCTAGCTAACATCATTAGTTTATCTCTGGTAATCATTAGCTAAGCAACCAAAATAAATAATATCTCAAACTCTACTAAACTACTTGGAAAGCATGCAATAGGACGGGTTTTCGCTAGAGTTCAAACAGGGAGTCACGCGATATAAAGCAAATGCTGAAATAATATGATAACAATATTACCTCTCTTAGGGGTTTCCGTGAAAGATTTCCCGGACACCATGTATCCCGTCTCTTATCCTACAGTAGGAGGTGAATACAACTTTGAATAGGTGCAATGAAAAGACTAGTAAAAAACAAAGAATAGTAAGCAGAGAATCTAGCTAGAATGTCAGGAAAACATATTGACGCAACACATTTTATTTCTTTTTTATAAGAAAGGAGATGTAAATTAATTATAAAAAAATTTGGGGAATGCACAAAGAAAGTATATGAGATATCTCTAAAGGCCAAGGAAACTACAAAAAAGGTCTCCCAATCGGCATCAATCTGTGAAAAATGTAAATACAAAACTGTAGCTTAAAGTTTTTTTTTATTTTTAACATGATAACAGCACTTTTTCATTGATTAAACGAAAAGAGACAAATGTACAAATTAGAATCTACAAAGAAACTAAAAAGAACAAAAGAAAAATTCAGAACAAAGTCTTAAGAACATAAACAACTGAAAACTGATGAAATCAAAGAAAGAGCGCCAAATACAGTTTTTATTATTTGTTAACCTTTTTAATATCCACATGGTTTTCATCTCTTTTCGAATAAAGCACCATTGAACTCAGATTTTCTATTTTCTTAGCTTGCTCCTGTACTCTCTTCTCCCATTCTGACTGCACTCTCTTTTCCTCCTCCAATTCCAAAGCCATTCGCTCCCTCTCCAGTTCAATCTGACAATCATATAGAAATTTTCAGTATAAGTGCATGCACACCGAATAAAAAAAATAATGAAAGAAACTCATCATACCAATGTTTTTTACTGACCTTCAATAATGTATTTCTCAAGTTGAGGATCTCCTCCCCTAAATGCTCTGAATGGGAACCCTGAAACAAAGAAACATTTCAACAGGGAGACTTTCAAATTAACTACCATGAACAATCATAAGCATTAATAATCAAGGCTATGTCTGTTTATGTCTGTTTTCTGTACATCAAGAGTGGTCAATCACTACTCCAAAACCTTATGTTTGTATTGGATAGTAAACAACAAATCATCAAATGATTCAAACCATCTATCGAACCTCACTGCTACAAACGCCAATCACCAAACAAACAGTTATTTACCCAACTACCAGTGTTTTAAGAGGCACCAGGCACACAAATGGGTAAAGGCTCTGAGGCGCAAGGATCAAAAAAGGCGCGAGCTTTAAATTCGCACACAATACATATATATGTAGATATATATATATAGATATATAGATTATAGATATATTTACCACAAAACATTTATATTGATCTATTAAACAATAAAAATGTAAATGTTTGAAATATCCAATAAATTAAAAAGTAATAAGTAAATAAATTCAATAACAATTAAATTGAGTTTCAAAAGAGTCATTAAAAAAAAAACCGGAGACGCGTGATAATTAAAACATTTATGAACACATATGAATATATAAATATATAATAAATAAAAATGGTAAATAATGAAACATGTCATAATGATAATATTTAAATATATAATTTTAATTATGGAAGGGGCAGAGACACCTAAATTTAAATAAATTCTATTTAAATTAAATATGCACTAAATGTGAATGGTCAAATCAATAATCTCCATCAACAACACACATTAACCCATGTAACTTTTCATATTCTATTTTCTTTTATTTTACACAAACCCTACTTCTCATTCCTTTTCTTCCTAGTCCTCTCTAGCACGTAAGTAATTTTCATCTTCTTTTTCCTCTCTTTTTTTTCTTCTTTTTTTTCTTCTGGTTCTGTCGAGGATTGCAAAAAAAAATGGCGTATGCGCCCAAACACCTCATGACAAAGCGCTCGAGGCGCGCGCCTTAGTGTGCACACTGCGCCTGGTCGAAGCAAAGCACATAAGGTGCGTCTTGCGCCTTTTTGCGCGTTTTAGGGCTTTTCTAGGCTTTTCAAAACACTATCAGCCACTACTAACACAAAACCCCAAACGAATAGTTAACTATTCCAACCGCTACTAACATCAATCCCCAAATGAGTAGTTAATTACTTCAACTACGATTAATCCTTCTTCTCCACTCCACTCCCCTCTTTTCTATAAAAAAAACAAACACACCTAAATGTGTTTCCATTACGATCACTTCTTCTAAGTTATACCAAAAGATATAGTCTGACATTTTTCAAAAGAAAAAAAAAAGATATAGTCTGACCTGTAATTTTGCTCGAAGCTCCTCAATCTCTTTCTTTTGACGCTTCAACAGAGCAGCATCTGTTAATATCTACAAGAATTAAAAAGACTTTTAAGTATTGATGATTGAGCTGGATGAATTAACCAAGGGCCAACATATCAATTCCAACAATGGAAGGGAAAAAAAACATTCGAGTTCAAACGAGTGAAACTAAAGTATAGATCAAAACCTCATTCACGTGAGCACAGTTAGTGACACGTAATGCTCTACTAGCAAACTGGAGAGTGCTCTTTGTCTCATCAGCATGAATCTGTCACCAAATCAAGGAGCTAAAAATAAGGATAAAGACTCAATCGGTTGCTCAAGTGAGTGGCGAAATCTTGGAATCCTATAACCAAATCAAGGTTTAGTATTTTTTTTTAGTTCAACAACAATTGGAATGGGATTTGAATCATAAGTCGTACAAGATACCCCCGGAGTTCTATTCTTTTGCCCAAATCAAGGCACTTTTAAAAAGAGATACTAAATTATTAATGATTGCATATGTAAACATAAAATCAAGAAATCACACTTTAAGCCTTGTAGGGCTCCTGAGCTAAAAACATGATATTCACCCAAAATGGTGACGTCCTTTTTTAATACTCAATCCGAAATCATGAAAAAACACCGGCTTAGTTTCCTTCTGTGATTAAAATATTACATTGAAAGAGGAGAAGCCTGATATCTTCTTTTGACTTTCGAACATAAAATGCACACATTTAGACTCAGCACCAAAAAGGACAGGTTTTGAATCAACCCCGCCGTATTTAAACTACCATTTTTTATAGTAAGCCGTGTTAGAACTACCATAAAGCACCAACCATAGTAATATATTAACACTTTTAAGACTCACTCTCCACTAATCTCTCACCATATCTTTAGATCAGCAAGGAAAATCACCAACTTTTTAAATTTATTTAACAAGAAACAAAAATTTTCATAGAAAAGTTAAAAGTGGTGCTAGAAAGTAACAAATTCAACAAGAGAGTGAAAACAGAAAAATAAAAAATGGAAAACAAAAATTACAAAGAATGTATAAAAGCATTCCAATTCAGACATATATCTTGTAAAGAGAACCTGTTGAAAGGCTTGGATAGAGTACACCATGTCGAGACCTTATGACAAGCTGATTGGAAATGATCAAATCATTCACCAAAGTTCATAGTAACACGTTTACCATTCAATGACTATTGACTTTTCTGTAGTGATACTTGGTTACAACGGTATTCAAAGAGTCTAAGTACAAAAAGGAAAAACTCTCCTGTGATTAAGATGATACCTGTGCTAAAGTGATATTGCATATAATTGCTGTGTTTGCATTTCCACCGAGTGCAGGTTGCAAAATTCGTGTAAGTTTGCTGTCACGATAAGGGACATGGCTCCTGCAACATATATCGTATGAACCATGCATCTTCTTTTAGGCAATATTAAACCATCAATCAACTCAAAAACTAAAGCCAATAGATTTAGATGAAAAATTTTGAAGAATGTCAAACAAATAGAAAATTAATATTAAATGGGGGAGGAAACAATTTCACAAGGGTTTTGTACAAAGGACCTTCTACTCTATCCCATGTCAAATAATGTTAAATCACCCATCAAACAAATAAGTTTAAAAAAATAAATTAAAAAAAAAAAAAAAAAAAAAAAAACCTACCCTTGACTCTCAGCACCTTCACTTAATTTTTTAATGACAGTTCCCAGCGTCATCAAGCTTTTATTGATGTGGGAACCCTCTTTAAGACGAATACCTTCAGCACCAGTTTTTGCAGCACGCTCCGAACCAGCAAGGTCCACTAAATTCTGCAAACATTTAAGACGATTGGAAGAACAAGAAAAACCTATGGAAAGCAAACTCATAAATTGAAATTTAAAGATGATAAAGAATACTGTATCCAAAATGGAAAAGTTTAATAACATGTCCATCATCCATGTCTCAATATTAATCAAACACGATAGAAAATAACAAAATTTAAATGGCATATATTGAAATGTGAAGCCTTATAAATTTTGAACACGTGACTTTGAATTTCCTTCATTCCAATCACAAGGTTTATGATACCCTCTCCTAACCAGCCTGCAATTACCAATTAAGTGATTAGTGAGGCCACCACCTTTACATACTCTATCCTAATTCTAGTTCCCTAATATCTCGCATCAAAGTAAAAAATTAGAGTTGAGTATTCAAATGAAAAGAACATCAGCCCATAGTTCCTGAGAAATAGAGAGAGAAGCATTAAGCAATTCTACTACAAAGGGAGATGATGGGTTCACCATCTAATCAAAAAACTAAAGTAATTGAGAAACGAATACCAGAAGCAAAAGCTTCTGTATACATAATTGATTTTTATAGGAACCGCATACCAGAACTGAGACACGAACAGCATCACAAGAATTTCCAATTTCTCCATCTTCAATTTTATCCCGACTCTCAATTATCTAAATGATTAATGGGTGAGATAGAATGGGAAAAAAGGAAAAAAAAGCTATATGAATGCAAAACTGGACGAATATTGAGTTTACCATGCGGAAAATAGTGTGGGATCTACTACTGTACAAATTCATATTTGTCTCTCCAATATGACGATGTGCTGAATATTTTAAACAGATATTAAAATTAGCAAGCAGTCACTAATAAATATAAGAACAGACAGACAAAGCTTGAAGAAAAACTAGAGATATGATCAATTTCTAAGAGATCGAAATAGAAAAAAGAAAAATTGAAATTATTTCAAAAAAACAAATAATTCATAAAACCATTAAATAAATAGTAATGAATAAGAAATATGATCTCGTCAATCCAAACTGAATTTTCCTCTCCAGGAAGTAGAATAAGGCACTCTTGAAACGCCAATAGGCATTAAAGCAAAGAAGAAAGAATTAAGTTGAACTTCAGCCTCAAAACAAGGAGTTCTAATATATCTTGGAAACGAAATGGAATTCCATTGTGTTCTTAAAGGAGGAAGCATTAAACGTATGCGTATCATTTTTAAAATTTAAATTACATTCTCCAAATTCCATAAGATCGAGAACTTGCTCTGAAGAAGCAACAATCTCTTCTCGCAAACCAGCAACATAAATTCCTCGCTGCAGATATGTAGTAGGAAAAATAAGCTAACATCAGCAAATGTACAAAGAAATTCTGACATAGAACAATACACCAAGTTGAAATTAAGCACCACCTCTAAACTTTCGTGAATTTGCAATTTTCGGTGCTCAGGAACCAGTAAATCATTTATTTCCTCGTTGTAGATTTCCATGTAGGACATTCGCAGAAGAAATTCTCTATCTGCATCCTTTGAGCACAAAGAGTTCACACTTAGACATATCTGTTGAAGATCTCAAATATTCCATATCGGTAAGGTAGAAAGTCCTCTAGCCACATATAACATAAGGTGGGCTAATCCTCTCATTACCAATTGATTTTGAGATGGATGTCCACACATTCTAAGTATATCTCAAATAGTTCGATTGGCCAGAATTGGATCAAACAACTCAAGCTCGATGCTTCAATTATATACATACCTGATGTATAACGTCAAACAAATTGTTCACTGCAAGAGGAATGATTCCAGGTTCAGTGGGTGAGCCTCGCATCGTATGAGTTTTCCCACTGTTCGTTTGTCCATAAGCAAAAACAGTACCTAAATTATGCAAGAAAGAAGAGTAATATCAGTAGTCAGCCAGATATTACCAGCACATAAAACCAATTTTTCAAACATCAACCATTGAATCCACGAACTGCAGATGCCACAATTTCCTTGGTGCGAGCTTGGTAGACTTCGAAAGTGTTGCAATCTTCGCCGAAAATCCGGTCTGCAAACAAGAACGAAAGCAAATTCGGAAGGCAAGAGAAGTGAGACAGTGACCTAGGGAGACGAATTTTGCGAGAAGAAGGGAAATGAGTAGAAACATGCCGAATTCGAACTTGTTAGGGTAATTAGGAATGAAAATGGAGTTGCCGGAGATTCTCCAAGGGCTGCTGACAGCGTCCGCTGCTGAGAGTGGCCTGGCTCGAACGGTAACGTGAATCCTCTCCATTTCTGGTGTTTTCTTTCTTTCACCTCTGGCTTTCGGAGAGAGAGCGCGAGCGAGGGGTTGAGCTTTTTTTGCAGGCCGTGATTTTTTTTGTTTTCCCGCCCTCTCCAGATATCAAATAAATTTATTTATTTTTTTAGTACAAACAAAAAATATAATAATAATAAATAATTTATTATTTTATTATTATTAACAATAATTGAGGATTTAAGCTGATAATATCATGGTTCTCGAGCGTACAAAACTCGTAAACGTGCAATTGATCCTTCCAATTATTCATTTGCATCTTAATCTTAATGATTCGATCAATATAAATATTTTTGTGATTGAATTTTAATCTCTCCCTCCAATTGGAATTGTTCTTATAAAAAAAATATCTACATTGTTTTTAACTACTCTACCCAATATATAACATTATATAATGATATTTTTAGTTCAATAAATAATCAAATAATATAATTCAAATCAACAACGCTCGTCAACCTAACCGACTCAATCTTCAATGGAGATTTTTCCATTCCAAAAATTACAAAAGATCATGCAAAAAAAAAAAAAAAATACCGAAAGGATCGTGAGGTGGACATAACTTAATAAGCAAATTAACGGTCATATTGCAAACTCTATCACAAAATAAATAAGGAATTGCCCTTAAATAACATATATAACGTTGTTTAAGTTACATATCACGAAATTATATCATTAAGAATACTACTAACAACTTTAGATTATAGTCCTACTAAGATTCGAGGGATGGGATATGAGGAACGAGGTCGGAAACACTAATCAAAATATGTCTTAAATCCTCTCATATAGTCATACCTTCCATGACCTTTGATAAATGGGTACCTCTTTATCTCCCATTAGAATGGGCATGTAGATTGTATCTCTGTACAGCTAACACAGATCTCATTCACTCTCCCTCCCCCTCCCACTTCACACATGCAGCGAACCACCAACATTTTATTTTCACACTCTTGTAAAAGGTGAGGTCAACTATGTCCAAAATTATATTTTTATTCTCTTCCTAACTACTTTTTATTATTCCCATATCAATTTTTTTTATTCTCTCCTTAACTATTTTTCACTCGCATCATATTCATTATTTTATTTTTTTCAATATGATAATTCTATTTCTCTCAAACACAATTAATCATTTTCTTAACCATAAGCACAATCAAGTATACTCCTCGTAATCATTATCTTTCTCATTCTCTCCCAATTTTTATTCATCCCATAATTATTTTCATTCATTTTGTCCAAACACACCCTTATTATCTTCATATAATCTGCAAAAGACGAAACTCCATGTAAGTTTAATTAAGGAATTGGAAACGAGCGTTAATAAATCTTCCGTATTGACCATCTTTTTCTTATTACTATATGGTGCATGTTAGAGTTATGAAAATTCATATTTTAAATATCACAATAAGAGATTTGTGAAGATCATCTTTGAAATTTTGAAAACGAATCACCTATTGAAACATTTCTACAAAATTATGTAAAAAATAATAACAATAATAAAACAAAAGTTAATTATCTTAGATATTTTTTGAATTGAGAAATTGTCCTCATGATTTTTTTTTTTTTTTTTTTTTTGTTAGTACAAATTGGGGGACCACAAACCCTACATGATACAAAAGTGGACTTCAACCATTGAACAAGTAAATACTAACGCATCAGTAGTGTCAGCTGAGCAATGCTCGTTTTTGCTCCTAGGACTTTTTTTTTTTAATTCAACAGTAATTTTGACAACAATTAAGTTTAAGATATTATTGATAATGTAGCCTTTTAAATAATATATGTGTGAACTAAAGTTATATATTTATTTCAGATAATTTATTCGATTAACAATTGATCGATTTATAATGTTAAATTTTATGCTTTTTAAGATAAACAATGTTAATTTGTCCTTATGCAATGGAGTTTGGCCTTTTATAATACGCCACGCCATGGACATCAACTTCAGCTTTTAATACTTTATTGATTTGTGAATTTGTTCCCTAATTGCCATGTCCAAATTACTTGAATCATATTTTACTCCTCAAAACTTTATTGTTAATTTTATTGGTATCTTTACTTTCATACAATTAATTAAAAATGTGAAATCGAATACATGAAATTTTGATCATGTACCTGTTCAAATTTGATAATCGGATGCCCACGTATAGAAATCATTCTTGTGTACAAACAAAAATAAGAGATCAACGATATAATTCATTCGATAATTAAGAAATCATGAATTCAAATCTTAAACCTTAATTAAAATAAATCATTCATATAATACATATTTATTAAAGAAAAGACATTTAATAGGACAAATGTTAGGTTTTGAAATTTATAATCATTTATATGTTTGTTTATTTCCGTTAAATAATGACATTTTATCCCAAAATTTAGAAGAAGACTTTTAAATTAAAAAAGGAAATAAAGAAAATAAAAAAAAGGCATAAAGTTAAGATTTGCACATTGAATCATTAGTAATTAGTATTATTCATTTCAAAAGGGATGAGATTAAGTTCAATTAAGTGAATCAAGACATTTTTGAGAAGCTTAGTGGGCTTTGAATAGGACTAATTCCTATGTAGAAAAATGAAGACAAAATATTTATATATTTCCAAACTTCCAACCCCACCAACCTAATCACAATTATATTCATTCCTTAGCTTCCTTTCTTCACACCCAAAAAAAAATAAAAATGGAGGAAGCTTTGAAAGGCTGCAGCAATGGTGGATTCCGGTGAGCCGGTCGGTGGTCGGTGGTTCTTTTTTTATTTTCTTGTTTGTTTTATATTGAAGAATTTTGATGGTCAATTATTGTAGTGTAATTTCAGCGATGATTTTGGTTGTGTGTACAATTTCTCTTCTTCTGTTGCCTCTAGTGGTTCCGCCGCTTCCTCCGCCGCCGATGGCGGTTCTCGGCCTGCCGATCTTGATTCTGGTTGTTCTTTTGTTCTTTGCTTTGTCTTCTTCCCGTCAGATTCCTAACGGTGTTATGTTTTTTTATTGAGATGGGGGAGAAATCTGTAGATTTTGAATGTACAGCGTTGACGATTGTTAACCCATGCAGAGAGAGAGCGGAAAACAGTGTACGTATCGTGAAAACTCTCCTCTTTGTTTTCTTTTTTTTTTTGTGTAAATTGTAAATTTAGCTCCAAGAATTTAGAATCCTAGAACTAGAATTTTGTCTATCATTTGATAAAAATTTAAAAATAATTCATATACTGTTGATGATTTTTTTTTTTTTTTTTTTTTTTTTTTTTTTTTTTTTTTTTTTTTTTTTTTTTTTTTTTTTTTTTTTTTTTTT
>JBBMEG010000018.1:10448655-10463312 GCA_037832605.1 Cyclanthera cordifolia
TTCCTGCTTGCAGCTTGATACCATGAAAGGAAACTTTTCAGCTTCTGTTTCCAATTGCGATGCAAACCGAGGGGAAGGGGAGCTTTCTCGAGTAAGAGATAAAGAATGTATGCAGCAGTTGACAAAAACACAGAAAAATCCTGATCGATTTCAATTTAGCCTCAACATAATTAATGCTTCAGGTCGGGCATACACAAGTCATTAAAGTTCTGAATTATATAACAAATGATTATATTAATCTTATACTTCGGAAGCAAAAACTTTATCATTGCAAATTTTAGAGAGAATTAGACAAGACATCTTGTATAGAACATTGGTAATACTGTAGCACATAAATTACAGACTGCTCCATAGACGGGTTGCAATTGAAATATACCTGTATAATATCAGCATTGCCCTTAGCAACACCAGAAGCCACCGTTCCAATTCCAGCTTCAGCCACTAGCTTTACTGAAACTTTAGCCTTTGGGTTCACCTATTTATTTGATGAAAACAGAAATGAGCGATGGTTTTCATCAAAAATCCAGAAGCATCTCACCAGTCAACCACTTATATATGATGAGTACATCCAGCAAGCCACAAAGAATTACCTGATGAAGGTCAAAGATCAACTGTGCAAGATCCTCTATAGAATAAATGTCATGATGTGGAGGTGGAGATATAAGTGGAACACCAGGTTTTGAATTTCTCAACCTTGCAATGTAAGCACTAACTTTCTTTCCAGGTAATTGGCCACCTTCTCCAGGTTTTGCACCTTGTGCAATTTTGATTTCTAATTGATCAGCATTGACCAAAAATGTTGGAGTGACACCAAAACGTCCAGAAGCAACCTGAGGAAGATAAAATAAGCCACATTTTAGAAAGAAAGTGCAACTAAATTTTCCTTATCGACAATGCATTAATTTCTGACTGTAAATTGGCTATGTACCTCTAGATAGGACAAAGTGTACATTAGTGTTCTTTACTAGAGAGAAACACGATTAGGTCATGGTGTAAAAGTTAAAAAAAAAATAGTAATAATATGTTGAGAAAAATATTAAAATTTTTTTTGATACAAATTATAGTATGATAAATGAGAGGTTAAAAGGTGCTACCTGCTTAATGGCACTAGTAGCAGTATCGCCATTCTGAAGGCCTTTAAGATGTGGCAATGTAGGGGAGTACCCATCAACAACATCTGCTAGAGGTTTCCAACGAATAGGGTCCTGTATAATAATGATATTGGGTATGTCATTAATGTGTAAAAGTACTTTTCCTTAAGCTTAATGCTGCTAAAAGAGTATATAACAACACAGTAACTATAATGAAACGCTGCTGTAAAACCAAACAGTAAACTACCTCACCACCTTCTCCCGAATTGGATTTACCACCAATTCTGTTCATTGCAATAGCAATCGCTTCATGTGTTTCCCTTGATATAGCTCCAAGTGACATTCCACCAGTGCAAAAGCGTTTAACAATCGATATTGCTGGTTCAACCTTTCCCACAGGTATTGGAGCACGTTCACTTTTGAACTCCAGAAGATCGCGAAGAACCTGTAGGATTTAAGGAGAAGTAAATTCAGATGCCAGATAACTTCAAAATATAACTGCTTCGATCTCAGAAATTTCAGTTAAAATCTTCAAGGGAAAGGCAAAATATGTCTTAAGCACTTTACATTCACAGGCCGATTAGCCAAATGCTGCTGATATACTGCATAAGCACTTTCATTTTTCTGGCGCACGGCTTTATGGAGTAACTTCGACATCTCAGGGTTGTTTCCGTGATACTCCCCTTTTATCACACAAAAAACAATTCTTAAGTAACCAAAAAGAGCTAAAACCATGTACCATCACACATGAGAAAATAAAGGGAACAAGTGTGAACTTGTAATTAACTTCTAATCATAATGATAAAAAGAAAGTAGAAGGCCTTAATCACACAGACTCTAATCAAATCTTGAATGAAGTTTTGGCAAGTCTGACGCTTAGCACATACCTCCTGGTCTGAATTGTATAAATCCAAAATTTTCTAGTCTCTTAGCTGTATCCTCGGAAAATGCTTTCACCCAGAAAGACAAAGTCTCCCTGGCCAACTGCAGCAGGGTATTGGAAAATAATTTAGTAGAAAGAGAATAACATAGTGACTGAAAATCCTTAAATCCTACATTAAGTGTTTGATAATGCCAGTCACACTGGGTCAAGCTGTAAGTTGAATGCAACAACCAATTTCAAGCTACTCAACGCAACTTAAGAATAATAACACAATCATAATTTTCTTATCAACCAAAAGTCAAGATTATCTTCCTCTATTTTTTTTTCTGAAAAAAGTCAAGACTTGCTTGTAGCACGCCATTGGGAGAAGTTACCCTCCCAAATGAACCTTGATTTTTTGGTAGAACACAACACCTTCATTGAAAAAAGGGAAAGAATAACAAATGCATTAAAAAAAACAAGCCCTACAAAAAAAATAGTTCAAGAACTAACTATATAAAATGACTCCAATCCAACAAAAATCAATCCAAAATCACAACTACAAAATGTCTTAAGTGATCGAAATTTACAAAGAACTTTTAAACCTTGTATCCCCTCAAACTCCTTGCACGAATTCTCCACCTCCCAAATCAAATACCCCACAAAACGCCTGAGAAACTAGCATGCACATGACTTTGCCCTTCACTCAAATGGTGAACTCATAACTCATAAGCACCACTTCCGTCATAGCATAACAATATCTATTCCAAAAAAACCATAACCAAACGAATTCAAACACAGAACCCAAAAAGACTAAGCAAATTGGTAACCCCACAACAAGGGAGATCATCTCTACCTAGTGTCGGCAAAGAATACACCATTCAAGTACAGGGAAAAACGTCTCTAAACATGGTCTATAGTATTGACCATGTGAAACTTGTCATACAATTGTTTTGCCTACCTAGAAACTTTAAAAGAGAAGTAGAGGCATAGGCAATTTGGGGCAGGGAAGCGACATATGGCTAATCAAAGAAAGAGTTGCAAGACAAGCCCCTAACAGCATCAAGGTCCATGGGTCCAAAACAAGTCTATTCTCCCTTGAAACATATGTTGATCGAGAATATGAGAAAGAGGACTCGCCACATCAAAAATACCAATAGCCTTTTGAGAGAGCTATCTCTCTCCTGAAATCCCACAATTGAAACTCTCTCCAAAACGAACCACCCTCTATGGTCCCTAACTTCTATTTATAATCAAGAAACCCTAACTAATTAGTAATTACCATTATGCTCTTACCGTTTTTTTTTTTTGAAAACCCAAAAACTAAAACTTCGCTTCACTATACTCGGGGTAAGTACACCCGTCCCTAAGCCAGACCACCGGGAGATATCGAAGGAATGGAGATATGGGAGGTGTCTACAAATTAATGTCACAGGTAGGTCTTGAACTTGGGACTTTGAGGGGAGCACACCTTTAAAGCCCAAGTCTTCAACCACTGCGCCACCCCCTTGGGGGCTCCATTATGCTCTTACTACTATTCTACTTATATTACCAACGAATATCCTTCCTAGTACTCGAAACATGTCATAGACATGCAGCTTTAATTCATTGTCTCAACCCTTCTTGGACTTTTTGCTAAACAAATCCACCTAAAATGCTAAACCAGCAAATTTTTTATCTGAACTTGAAACAAAACCTAAAAAATAGTTAAGACGTAAACCTACTATTCATTTATATAATATTTCTGATACAAAAAAATAGAAACAATATAGGATCAGCAATGCTCATAGCACAAAACTCATAACCTCATGCATGAGCCATATATCGTAACATAGATACTCACTGCAACTGGTATGTAATATAAATATATTCAAATTATATACTAGCATTTTTAACTACCAGTAACGAGTTATTTCCTCATAAATGAGAAAATTTCATGTTCACCTCAGATAACACTACTTCTTACCTCATCAAACGTTAAGCCGCCAATTTTTGATATGCTCCCACGAAATGCAAAATCTACAACCTCACTTCCTAAGCCATAGATCTCAAATATTTGTGCCCCACAATAGCTACACATGTAAAAGAAGAAACATTGTCAAAAAAAACTTACTAGGGTTTCTGGCAAAAGTAAGAACACAGAAGACAGAAAATGGGAAAGGATAGCTAGTATACCTTGATAGTAAAGAAATACCCATTTTGGAAAGAATTTTGAGAAGACCAGACTTCACTGCCTAATATATCAATTGAGTTGGATATGAATCCAAAGCATAACAACAACACCGTTCAGTTCAAAAGAAAATTTTTTAACAATAGAATCAAAACTAGACCAAGTTAAGGATGTATTAAAACATAATACATCATGCCATTTAAATGTCATGTGAAAAAAGGGGTCAAACCTTGGTAAAGTTCTTTTGAGCTTGTTCAATTGTTACAGTAGGCATCTTTCCATTCCGCATCATATTGACAGTCTTGTTGCTAAGACGCCAATGCCGACAGGTTTCCAGAGCCAAGTATGGGCATATAGCACTGAAAAGATGATTTTAGGTTGTAATATGCTGCTGCTGCATTTTACTCATGAAACCATTTATGTCTAATGCTCAAGGAAATAAGCTCTCCAATTAAGCAAATTTAAGAAGAATTCTATTCAAGCTAATTATTAAAAAAAAAAAATATATATATATATATATATAGGCTTGAAATCCAATCCATCTATCCGCCTCCCTCAGCCTCATAAACTCCAAACCTAACCTTATCATTATATATTAATGATTCCTCGAAAAAGTTAACCTCTCACGACCCAATTAGACCAACTTTGAACCCTCATCTTTATTACCAAACCCCACTAATAATACCTCGTTTTTCAAGTCTTCAATTAAAGTTACCTCTTTGTTATACTTGTACCTACAGAGTAAAGAAATTTGAATAGACTCAATTGTGCCCTGATGATCGTTGTCCTTTGTTGATGACCAACTCTCTCACTAACGACCAACCTCTTGTCCTCTGCCCATTCCTTTGCTACTGAAATTTCTCACCAAGAGGCAATTTACTCTTTTTCAAAAGCATATCCAATCAAGAGTTTCGTTATTCCCCCTCAACCAAGGCTAGTTACCAAGAAAATTAAGACAATCAAGAGCTTCATAATGA
Organism: Cyclanthera cordifolia; assembly: GCA_037832605.1. NCBI lineage: Eukaryota > Viridiplantae > Streptophyta > Magnoliopsida > Cucurbitales > Cucurbitaceae > Cyclanthera > Cyclanthera cordifolia. Next base: position 10,453,756 of record JBBMEG010000018.1, read on the forward strand.
ATCAGATGATGATTTGGTCTTCAGAGTGAGCACTATTGATTCTTCTCTCTAATCTAGCATTAATCAGAACAGTGAAGAATTCTACCCCTCAGACTTCAAGGAATTCTCGGATTCACCCAGTTTAGAAAAGACAAATGCTGAAGCCAAAGTATCTATACCAGATAAGTTTTCTTCTATTGTTGATTCAAGTGGTTTACAGTTAGGAGAGGTTTGGATTGAGATTGTAAGAGTATTTAGAATTAGTATTAGAATGAGTATTTATTTTGGGTATTTATAAGTAATGATTGCATTTAAAAACTTATTTGGATATAGTTTTTAAGAATATTTAAAATCAGTATTTAGAATGAAGATTTATTTTAAGTATTTAGAAATAATGATTAGTAATAATTGTGGTCAAAAACCTTGTTTGGATGTAGGTTTTAAAAGTTTTTTTTTTTGAAACCGGGAAATCGAAGCTTTGCTCCACTATACCCGGGGTAACCACGCCCGTCCCTAGGCCAGGCACCGGGAGACATCGAAGGAATGGAGACACAAGAGGTGTCTACAAATTAATGTCACAGATAGGTCTCGAACCTGAGACCTTGAGGGAGCACCCCTTCAAAACTCAAGCCTTCAACCAACTGCGCCACCCCTTGGGGACGGTTTTAAAAGTATTTGAAATTAGTATTTAGAATTAAAACTTATTTTGAGTACTTAGAAGTAATGATTACAGTCAAAACCTCGTTTGGATATAGTTTTTAAAAGTATATTTTTAGAAAAGGACACAAAACTTCTCATTAAAAGAAGGAAAAGTACAAGAGCAATACAAACCCCAGAGGGGAAGTGAAAGAAAAATTAACAAGAAAACCAAAATGCAACAGGTAAAAATATTTATTTTTAAAAGTATTTAAAATTAGTATTTAGAATGAGTATTTATTTTGAGTATTTAAAAGTAATGATTGCAATCAAAACCTTGTTTGGATGTAGTTTTTTTAGGAGTATTTGGTAAATACTAGTTTGAAATACTAGTCCAAATACTCATACCAAACATCACCTTAAGGCTGTTCCTCCAAAGTTCTAATTCAAGAAACCAAGTTGCCTCCAATAGATCAGAAGATTATGAAGTCCTTACTCATTTGAGTCCATATTAACATAAGCAAGGAGCTTTTTAAGATCTGGTTGGTTTATCCTGCTGGGCGCTCTTCATTTTCCTTGGATATTCTCCTACAATACAAGTCAGAATGAGATACAGCTCACCCTTGACCCGAATCTAAACAACAAAGCATGGTTTCTATGGATCACTACCATTAAGGCTCTCCTTTACGATTTCTAGTGGGAAAGAAACCAGCAAATTTTTCAAGACATCCATCTTCATTGGTCTCCAAGAATTGATTCTGTCAGAGTAAAGGCTTCTTCATGGACTGTATCTTCAAATCTCTTTGCCAACTACTCTTTTCAGGACAAATCCTCCAACAGCTGTTTTATCTAGTTGATTTTACAGTTTTCTCTCTTGTTATTGTTGTTTCTTTTCTTTTTGCGTACAGACTTCTATATTTTTTCACAATCTTATTGAAAAGTTTGCTTCTTGTTTCAAAAAAAAAAAAAATCAAAAGCTGTTTGTTCTCTTTTGAGTGATGCTCATTATCTTTTGAAAACCGCTTAGTCCTATCCTGATCTATTAGATTTCCATCTCTTTAAATGTAAAAATAATACAATAATGATTCTATAGATTTCCAGAGAATGAAATTACCTTGCACCATATCCAATTAAACAAGCAAACTGATGAGTACTAAAGCACTGAGCAGTATCAGCTACTATTGTAGCTGACATTCGCAAGCCATTTTGAATAAGATGCTGATGAACAGCACCAACAGCAAGAAGAATTGGAATTGCTGGGCGAGTTGCTTGCTAGAAGAAATGTACAGCATAAAATAAGGAAAAAGTCTTCAATAATAAAAAAATTGTAGTACTAAATGAAAAAGAAAAACAATTTTATTAGCCGTTTAGAAAACAAATAAGAACATTAGCAACGCATTTTCAGTTTTTGTTCCATGCACATGTGAATCAATTATCAAATGCACATACAGAAACTAGAATAAAAGAAAAAATGAACATCAGCTTACTTCATAGCTAATGTGCATAATAATTTTTGTAATCCACCTAAGGCGGATGGAAGGCACCTTCATTTTTTTTTGTGCGTGTGTTAAGCACTTCATCAAGTACATTTTTTATAGGTTGGAAACTATATTTTGATTTGTAATCGTGAGTATTCAGGCAAGCTTATGTGCACCTCAACTATTCTCGTATGACGATTGTTTGACCTTTCGACATTTGGTAGTCTAGAAAACTTGTAAGAAAGTAATTCTTGGATAGGCAACCACCATGAATTGAACACGTTCCCTTTTAAGCATTTTATGAGTCTCAACAAAACTATATAGACAAGAATTCTTTCATATAGAAACAAAAACCAGAATGGTACTTACAAGTTCGTCCGTACGATCAGATAGAACAAGCAGTTGAGATCCATTACGAACAGCCTCATCAGCAGCCTCACAAAGTCTGTTTAGAATTTTTTCCAGAGAACCATCAACACCCTTACGTATGTCAAAAAATGTTGGTAATACTTGCGCCTTCAAGTAAGGATCCTTTAGCAATGATTCAAGCTCTCCTTCATTTAAAACTGGACTAGACAAAGTTACCTGGTCGAAATTCAGTAGGCCATTAGAAAACCTGGAAAAATATTGTGTTCGAAAGAAAAGCTCTATGATTTTTTTTCTTTACAAGATAACAAATTTTCATTGACAAAATGAAAAGAGGCTAACGATCAAATTACAAACTCCAAAGGGGAGAAGAAAGCAGATAAAGATCAAAAAAAAAAAAATACAAATAACAATCGAAAAGAAAGAAAGCAAATAACCGAAAAACTGTTCATGCCCAGTATATATATATATATATATATAAAATAATAAAAAAAACATTAATAACTAATGCGGGCATGACTATGAAGAATGAAAAAAAATAAAGGTTTGACAACCTGTGAAGCATTCTCAGGTCCTATGTCTAATATATTGCGACGCTTTCCAATATTGACTTCAAGAGACATGACTAGTCCTTCTCGAAGAGGGTCAATTGCTGGGTTCGTCACCTAAAAGTACAAGATAATGATTTAATAATAATAAAACCATAACTATAAACACAAACAAAAATAATAAGAGAAGCAGGCAGGTGCATTAAATGTCTTTATAAACTATTTAATGGCTTTAAATAAAATGAAGCCAAGCAACCAGCAGAAAACAGAAATAAGAATGTGTAGTTTAATTTCAATTTGTTAAGATTTGGGAGAAGGAAATGATGATGCCAGATGACGGATTGGGAATTCATCATGTCAATGATATATGAAACTACTAGGTCATTTTCCTCAATAATGTTGTTCTATGACAAGTAACACTATATTAAGATAAATGTCACATTTATTTTCATTTTTTTAGAAAGAAATAGAAGTAATTGTCAATATGAAAAACACAAACATTATCAAAACACACATCTGAAATGCATTAGACCCATAATCTAGAGCGTGCCTTTTGTTTCCAGATTTCAGAATTAGGCCATGTCTAGGAACCACATCAAGTAAATGTGAACAGTAATGGTTAAAAAACAGCATTGAATACAACTAAATTAAACAAGAGAAAAAATAAGTATACAAAAAAGTAAACACCACATAAAATTATATTGAAAAAGAGAAAAATTCATTTCTATAGGAAACTAAAAATCTGCAATTTAACTAAAATGTTTGAATCTTTTTTTAAATGCAGCCACGCTCATGTAAGTTACGTTCGCAACCATGCTGTTTAGACACGAATATATCTCAATAGAGATAATGACCAGCCTGATAAAAGCATGACAAGAATATCTTCAGTTTTTATGTTCAGTAATTTTGTAATTGGCCAAGCCATCACCTGCAAGCTGCCGTATAATAATGTTTGGACACGACAAACGTAACAACAAAAGACGTTATAGCAAATTCCTTTGTAGCTACCCTTTTTCTTCAAGCCTTCTTGATTGGAAGGCTTTTTCAGTTTTTGTACGTAGTTCTATGGGTGGGGGATCTCTCTTGGAGGTTTCTTATCATAAATTTAAAAGAAAAAATTGCAGCCCACAGCAGATTAAAATACATCCACAAGTATTTCTATAATCAGGAAAAGAAAACTTCCAGTGAACCTGTGCAAACCGTTGCTTAAAATAATCATAGAGATTGTGTGGCTTCTGAGACAATATTGCCAGCGGAATATCATCTCCCATGCAGAACGTAGGTTCCTTTCCTTGAGCAGCCATACTCTCTATAATCATTTGGACATCCTCACTGGAGTAGCCAAATGCCCTGATTCAACAATTTGAATTGATTAGAACGAATTATATGTTTAACCTAACTAAAGTACACTAAATAATTCTCATTTTAAGAAACCAAAAACCACCCATATAGGGCTCTAAGAACTCCGAACTTGTGGATGAACTCTGAGAACCCTAAACCATACAAAGATGAGCATAAAAATGAGTAACAAGAATTACAAAAAGGAAGCAAAGTGTGTATAGTATAGTTTTCATTTCATTCAAATCTCTCTCTTTGTATACTTTTTTATTACACTTGTCCAATTCTAACAGACAGACACAAGCAGTAAGTCGATACATATAAGAGAACTAAGACTTTGAGAATAAATTCTTTCAATGAAAAACAACCTCAATAGCTTTAGAAACCAAATCATTACTAGAAACTAAAAAAATCACACAATAATAGAAACTTTAAAGGACAAAGGGATGTTAAAAAAATGACAAGCTACTTGAGAAGATTAGCTGTCCCAAGTTGAAGGTCATGCTTAACAACCTGTACATTTCCACATTAATCACCAAAGTTAAAATTTTGGACGATTATTACAAAACCATATAGTTCATACTATCCAGAACAAGACATGCTATATAATCTGCCTGTCGTCTTAAAAGAGATAATAAAAAGAAACTTACTGCTGGCTTCTCAGCAATTTATCTGTATCCAATATTGTTGATGCAAGAAAATTCTCAGGCTTCAAGGTGCGCATATTTTCCTTGATCCATTTTCCATATGGATATGATAAAGCTACGCGTTTCTTAACTTCGGTATTCTCAAAGACCTGCAATTGAAATAAATTGAATAAAAGCGTTACATTAGAGAGGTTAGAGGAGAAAGAAAATATAACTTTTATGATAAAAATAACTCTCCTATGGAGACGGATATGGTTTAATAAATTGTATTGTTGGTTCTTCATGTAGTCTTTCAAAGAAGTTCAAAAACTATTCTTCATCAGTCATTTATTTGGGGTGAATTTCACTGAGTGTAACTTGGATTCTTAATTTGTTGATCGCATAGGTTCTTTGACTTTTTTTAACTGGTATTATTTTCCTGGCAGTTTCCTAAGCACAAAGCTTGAAGGGAGAGCAGAGTTTTAACTTTTTAAGAGTAGAAGTGAAACTGCAAACTTAGCTATATCTTACCTGCTTGCTTATCATGTGCTTTTGAAGAATGGGGAAAAGAGTCTAAGAGAGAAGTTTGAAGATAGGGGAAAAGTGTGAGGGTGAAGTCTGAAAATAGCGTGAAATAGTGGAAGAAGAAAGAAACAAAAAAAAGAAGAAGAAAGATAGGGTTAAGGAGAGAAGAAACACAGCTGAATTGGATTCCACGGTTGGTGTTTTAAGGGCCAGCAGATCCGGGAGATAGATTTAGTAAGGAACTAAAAATTGGAGGAAGGAAGAAGGAAAAATGGAGATGTAGGGTGTTGACTGTAGTAGAATCCCATTTTCATTGGCGTTCAGTCAGTAGCGATGAATTGTATCCTTCTATAAGGAGAGAATTAAAATTCTTGATTAAGTTGGTTACATAAAAGGAAAAAAATAAAGAGGATGGCCATTAGTATACTTTCGTATAAAGTCGTTAAAATACTAATTATGTCCCTATACTTTAGCTCTCATTCATTTTAGCCCTATACTATCAAATATCCAAAAATAGTTCATATATTTTACATAAATCTTACAACTAGCCCATTAACCTTAAAATTAGTGGAATAATAATTTTGAGTTTTTTATATAGTAATCGGGATTCATTGAGATAAAAATGAAAGAATACAAGAGCATACAAAAAGAAGCCAACAAAAAAGGAGGAAGCCTACAAGAATAGCTTCAAATCCAGAATAATCTAATCTAATGAGTCAAAATAGTTCTGTCGCCATGACCCACATAAAACATAGAATCTAATGATGGACCACACATCATTTGGAGATATCTCCGTCCCTCAAAAGATTTTATTCTTTCTTTCACCCCCAATGTCCCACAACATAGCGCAACATCGATCTGCCACAAAATCTTTCCTTTCTCCCAAAATGGTTGAAGCATTTGATAACCATCTCACAACAACCCCTCTGCCTGGCGAAGGAAATATCGAAGTCTGAGAAAAATTTGTCCCAAACCAACAAGGTTGTCTCTCACTGCCACATAACATGGTTCAGATCCTCACCCACCTGCAAAGACTACAACACCAAGGTCTCACCCAAGTGGGCACCTTCCTCACCATCCTATCTATAGTGTTCACCCTTCCGTGTATAACTTGCAAGGTAAGAAACTTGACGCTTTTCAGAATTTTCACTTTCCAAACTGAGTCAAATACTGCAACCCTCCCACCAAGGATATGATCTCTATGATTTCCAATGTCTCCCTATAGGAAAATGATGCTTGGAACACACACGGAGTAAAGAATTTGGCCTCAAAAGAGACAACACCTCGAGCACCAACTGAAGTTTCATTAAGGACAAATGAAAAGGATGAGGGAATGCTAAACAAAAAGGTTTCTTCCCCCACTCATTTATCTTCCCAAAAAAATCTGTGTCCCATCACCAACCCAAGAGAGCAAAAGGTAAGAATAGAAAGGGATACTCGCTAACAATGCATTTCTAGAGATTTCTGGAACATATACCATCTGAATGTGTTTCAAAATTTTAATAAGGGAAGTCTAATAGAGACTAATGTTTTTGAAAGAAAAAATAACAATTAACTAACAAATAGAAACATCTTATCCAAAAAAACTAATTAGTAGGAACAAACTTTAGGGGGTGTTTATAAAATAGTTTTAAAATGGGGGGTTGAGTTTTAGTTAAAAACTAGTTTTAGGTTTTTTTTTTTTCCAGAACTGGTCTGGATTAAGGGGGCAGGCATTGCAGCGCCACGTGGCACAAGTTGCAATTTTTTTTTTAACTTTCCTTTCTCGCTTATTTATTCAAATATATTTACAAAAAAAAAAAAAAATATATTTAAAAATATTCATAAATGTCACATCATATCACATCCCAAACACTTTTCATAACTCCTCCATCAACACTCTACTAAAACCTTCAAACAAACAAAAAGTAATAACACCTGTTCTAAACATTCTACTAAAACCTCCAAACAAACGAGCTATTACTAAACACTCAAAATAACTCCTCCAAAAAAACTCAAACAAACACCCTCTTAAGATTTATTGGAGCACATGGACTAACTTTGAACATTTGAAAATATATGGACTAAAATGAGATGAAACTTGCCTAAGAAAGGCAAATATCTAAATATAAATGAAGAAAAACAACTAAATTAAAGAAACAAATAAACTACACGGGACAATTGAAAACATTCCAATTTAGACTTAAATACTGAACCAAGTAAGCATCAAAATGGTTGGAGCGTTTTGACCTCATCACCATAACACTTCTCAATGGCACTCTCTTTCTTATCAGTTTGGTCTTTATTTTCCTTGCTATATTTGTAAGAACTTGAAGGCTTTAGTTATCTCCCATTAGTTGGTTTTTTTTGTATTTTTTATATTTTTTATATTTTTCCTTTTTCTCCCTCTTCCTATGGGAGATTATTTCGTTTGAACATTAGAAGCTTGTTTCTTTTCAAAAAGAATTAAATACTTAGAATTTAAGAAAGCAACAGATTGAGCATGTTAATTGTTATACAATAAGATAACTGTCTGGCAGTTCCTATCATACGCCACTGAACCAGTGATGGCCACAAGTAAAAAACAAGGCCTCATACACCCTAACTATCAAACTATACACAATGAAAATTTTAAAACCAGCAAGAAATTAAAAACAAACCTGTCCAGTCTGCAAATCAGCAGCAATCATCATTCCTGGACCAAGGCGGCCTTTCATTGTAACTTTAGACTCATCCATTGGTAAGACACCAACCTGATAAAGAAGATGGCAGTCAATAAAAAATTAAAATAGCAATAGTGCCTCCAAAAATTCGTAAGAACATGTTCTCATTACATCACAAGAAAAATGCTTCACAAATGTGAAAGTGATTGGATTCCACATTTTAGATGCACGTAGGAAAGAACTAAAAAATGAATAATACACGAAAGTTGAAACAACATGACCTTCAATTGAAATCCTATCCATAATTCGACCAACCACCAAACAACAAAATTGTTTGGGTGACATCAAGGCCAAGTAACAAGAAGGTACATACATCTAATCATACTAAAATTGGTTTCAGGTCAATTCACACCTGACGTCAAAAAGTTGTGCAACTAAAGCAAATAGAAGATGGAGAACTCACCTCAGATGCAACATAAACAAAGTTATCTGATGTCCGCCAATACCGAGCTGGCCGCAATCCATTACGGTCAAGACAGGCACCAACCGTTTTTCCATCACTGCAAAACATCAGTTGCAATAACAAAGAACATCAGCACGAACCTGCACTTTTTCGAAAAATGGGAACAAGTGTTTCCATTGATATGAATTAAGTTGAAACCTAAGAAGAGGATATCTCTACAAGATACATAGTAAACTTCAACTTTTAAAAAGAAAATACGCTCACTTTTAGCATCATAACTACCAAATACTTAATGGAAAACAATTTTAGATATTACCTGAACAACAATAAAGCAGGTCCATCCCAAGCCTCCATTTGACCTTTGTAATAGTCGTAAAAGTCAACAACCTAAGAAAATGTTTGAAAAGCAACAAAATGTTATATCCAATGCAATTTTAATCTGATTATGCAACTAATGAAGACTGGTGAAAAGATAGTTGTGAGATTAAGTTAAACTTATACAAAAAGGCAGAGGAAGAAAACACCCCACTTATTAAGAATCCCTTCTTACAGAAGAACACAGAAACATCAGGGAAAAAAGCAGTCCATGAAAATAGAAATCCATCCTGAGAAAAAAAACTAAATAGTCTAACCCTAAAGGGATCTAACATGTACTGTAAACTTGATTTTAAGAATAAGGCATCCTGTGAAAATTCAATTTGATGAATGGAATGTGTGCAAATGTACATTACAGGGAACAAGGGAGAAAGATATGAAATGACAAAGGGATTAGATCAAAAGCTATGGTACCTCAGGATATTTGATCAACAACGTAGGATGGTTCTTGTAAGCCTCAGGAACAAGGATCATGAGAGCCTCTTGAGGAGCACGGCCACTTCTTATTAACAACTAAACAAGTAAAAGACAACAACTGGTAAAATATGGAAATGGTGATGTACAATAAGACTAAGCTGATA
>JBBMEG010000018.1:10478541-10493558 GCA_037832605.1 Cyclanthera cordifolia
TTTCTTTTTATCTAATTGTTTAAAATTTTAAAAAGTTTAAAACTCAAATTATAAACAAAAATTAACTGAATCCAACCTGGAAATCGAGTTTTAAATCTTCTTATTTAATTTACAAAAAAAATCTTAACTAAAATATTTGTTTAACCACCTTATCCTATTTGGTTGAACAAAAAAATCTAAATTAAGGTAGCTTCGACCGACACCCTACGCTTTTCATGTCGGTCGACCGACACCATAGCCTTTTCATGTCGGTAAACCGACACCAATGGCTTTTGGGTCTGTCCGACCGACACCAATGGTCCAACGGAAGATTACTCAAAAATCGCAAACCATATCTTAATAGATGAGGAATTTTGAAAATATAATCGTTCTTCTGTTTATATGGATTTTTTTTTGTGCTCTCCAAACGTTAGTTTTTGTTTTTTAGGGGATTAGGGCTTTGCATCAGAAGCAGAGAAAGAACGGAGAGAGAGTTTTCAAGTAGAGAAAACGCGAGTTACCGAAAAAAATAAATTGGGAACTCGGGTTGGTGGAACTAGTTTTATTAAAGAGAAAAAATCGAATGTCAAACACCATTTAACAAAAAATGATAACTCGAGTTTAGAAAAACAGTGGGCCAAACGTGCCTAAGTCTTAAAAACAAAAACTGGCCCCATACTTTAGAACCTATATCCAGAGACGAGATTTTGAAATTATAAAATTTACAAATTATTTTTAAGTTTTTAAAATGTTACTAGTTGCAATGTCCCTAATATTAATTAAAGAGAATTTAGTAGGGATATTTAAGCTGTGTATTAATTTGTATGGATATATAAGCTGTGTATTAATTTTGGACATGTATTCAAAAATAATTTAAATTATTCAAATATTCATTTATTTATTTAATACTTTACTTTATAATAATTCCTTAGATGTCTTTTTCTTTGCCGTAATTTTATTTTTCTCTTTTTTCTCAGCCATCATTTTCATTGTCTTCCTCCATAGATGTCGTCGATGTTCTTCGCCTCTATTCAAACCAGAGACCCACGAAATGAAAAGTCGGTTGCCTATGGTCGTTCAACGATAACCGGAGATGTGTCGGTGGCCGGAGTTGCGTCATGGCCAAAGTATTTTTTTACCCAAGAAGATGACCTGAGCGATAAACCCATGAAGTTCCTCAACAAATTTTTTTTCCTTTATTTTCTCCTTAGTTTCCTCCATTATTTTTTGCCTAAATTATTAATAAAAAAAAAAAAACATAATTTCTTTCCTTAACTTTCTCCATAAATTTTGGCTCAAATGATTGAAGATCACACCCTAATCCTAATTTTGAAAAAAACTTAATGTACATTGAAGATAGAAAAAAACATATTATTAGAAAAATATATTGTATTATAAAACAGTATTAATAATACATTTATGATGTTTCTATTGTATTATATAATATTTATTTGTTTTACTTATATAATACTATATATATAGTATTGTTATTAAATTATTATAGTTAACATATTATGTGGTATCGTATTATAAAATCAAATATGCATTGTACTATAACAAACAACATAGGTTGATCTTTATAATAAATTATTGTAGTATAATATCATACTAGTTCGTGTAATTAATAAATACAATATTAATACAAACAAATATGAATATAATTAAATTTTTATAGTATGTGTAGTGTATAAATACATATATAATACTTTATTAATATAATACAATATCTTTAATGACATTTTTGTAATTAAAATCAACTTCATTTTAGGGCTTATTCTCTTTATAATCACTGCCAGCAATTTTGAACTTCTAAATGACCTCATTTGTGTTCGAGTTGCAGAGGTTACCATCCTTCATCGACACCGACGATGAAGGTCGAGAATTCGGCAGCGACGGTGATGAGCGAGTTTGACGGCGGCGGTGAAGGGCAACAAGTTTGACAACGACTATGAAGGGCGAGGTCGTGTTCGACTGCAGCAATGGTCAAGATCGAGGTCGATGATGATGATGGTGAAGGTCTCTATAGTTCGATGTTGGAGCTTGCAGACAGCGAAGCTTGTCGAGGCTACACCGGCATTGATGGAGGTTGGCGACGACAACATGACTTCAACAAATGTATAGATTTCTTATTTTTAATGTACGTAAGATATACTTTGTCTTTTCATAATATATGTATTTTCTTTTTCTTTAATGTTTAAAAATTATTGTTAATAGTTTAAAAGCTGGATACCCGTAGTTAGATGACTTCATATGCCTAAGGATACAAAACTCCCTTAATTAAATTGTAAAAAAATAGTGCAAGTAACATTCGGAGCTAGGAATTTCAAACAAAAAAAAACCATTGGAAGTTAGGATTTAGAGAAATCAATGACTTTCACCAAAAAGTCTCGTCTTTCTACAAAATTGAAATCAACCACTTTCACAAAATTGTTCAAGGTGTAATATCAATATAATATCTTGTATTTTAAATTTCCTTTAAAGCATGTACATATATATTTGGTTGTGATTTATATATATAATTAATGGCTAGCTAACTAACATCTTAATTAATGAATTAATGGACAATTATAGCTTTTTTTTCGATTTAGTCATAAAGTTTAATTAAATTATTTTTTGTCATTCCTGTATTGCAAAAATCTCAGCAACTACATAAAGCAATCATCATACATTTCATTTGTGTTGGAGATGGTTGGATATACACACCTTCCGACCATTGTCCCTCATTCTAATTCATCTATTGTGTATCACTGGTTTGCAAATATAAGCCTTGATTGAAAAAAAAAAAAAAAAAAAAAAAAACAACGGTTAATTGGGAAGATTCTTCCAAGATTTTAGGGTATGTGTGAGATTTTTTTTTTTTATTTTTTAAATTGGTAATTTTCAGATTAAAAAAAAAATGAGGGTTTTGGTATATTTTATTTATCAACTCATAGTTGGTTTTGAAAAATGACACCAAATTAATTTTGATAATAACCATCTTGCCAAAAAGATTTTGAAAAGTAGTCGTTTGCTACTCTAAATACACCACATATTTATGAGATCGAAGCATAAAGTATCTCTAGTAAATTGTATTGTCGTTGACATATTTTGTAGGGGAGTTTTTAATGTATGGCACACAGAAAAAATAACAAAGTTATTTAATGTACAGCAAAACTTAGAAAATATTTATTGTATATATTTTTAAACTATTTTGATTAGTTTTTGGCTAATAATATTTTTGGCGAATTTTTTGACCATAGATCCAAGATCACAGCAGATCTTGTAAAGACCAGACCTGAACTAAGGTTTCGAAAAAACCCTTCTCATACTAGACAAATTGAAATAATCAATTTCATTTAATACAAACTAGAAATAGTTCAAAACAAAGTAAAAAATAGGATACCAATTTAAACGTCAAGTAAAACATAATAAAAGTTGTATCACATATCTCAAAAAGTAAAACAATGCGGAATGGATAACAATGAAGCAAACTTAAGACACAACAAGCTCATGACCAATCTAGCTCTTTATTAGACATTTCTATAAAGAAATGGGAGTTATTAAACTTAGTAAGAATCACAGATCAGTATCAATATAAGCATGAATAAAATCAACAACATAAGAAGAGTACATCAATGAATATAACCAAATAGATGAATAATGTTGTCGAGTAACATGTAAGTCATGTTCACTTACCCAGTCTTATGATTAAATAATAGTGTGTTTAGATATTTACAATGATGTGATTATTTGTCAGATCTTATGATGATCAAGTCTTTCTCTAATATCTAATTTAAATAATGTTAAACTTTTATAATTTGCAAATCTATCATTTATGTAATATTCATCAATTGAATAATCATTATTTATTTGTTGAATTATTACTAAGTCTTGGATAATTATTAATTAAAATATTATTTTTATCCAACTTTCTTTTATATTATTACTAAATTGTAAGTTTAATCTAAATTACAAGAAAAAAAAACCCTTACCATTAGTCTTGCTATAATATTTTTTTAATATTCTTTTCTTAAAAAAGCAACATCTATTCACTATAAATTTAAGAGATATGTATATGCTTACATTTTAAAATTTAGCGTATGGACTAATTTTGATTTTTTATTTTAATTTTATCGAATAACTTAATAAAATATTAAGTGCAAAGCTCATCGTGATTTTTTTTTTAGTTCAACAATAATATGTAGGACGAACTCATGACTTTTTTTTTTGCCAAAGCGAGCATAGCTCAGTTGTGATTACTGATGCATTAGCATCCACTATATCAGTGGTTCAAGTTCATATTACTGCAATACTACATAATTGAAATGAGAGATCTTGTACAAATGAAACACACAATTTATTTTAAAAAGCATCCATATAAATAAAATGTAAAAAAAAAACACATACAACTCTTTTACCAAATTACGCATACAAATAAGTTAATGATGAGAATTTCTTTACAACATTTACGTTCAAACGAGCTATTTTTTGCAATCTTTCTATAAAATCCACATTCAAATGAACTATTTTTACAATTCTTCTACAAAAATTTACATCTAAACAAGCTATAAGTTGCAACAACTCTACGAAAATTTACATCCAAACCAATTATTAACATTAATCATTACTTATAATTATTTAAAATAAATTTTCATTATAATCACTTAAACTATTTACTCTTCTAGCCCTAAATAGGTAACCAAACACCCCTATAAACACCTCCCATGGTTCATGATTGGGTTGATTGAGCACCTTTTCTATTAAATTTTGTTGGGATAAAGTATAAATTTAGTACTTATGATTTGAATAAAGTTATAGTTTAGTTCATATGATTTAAAAAAATTAGAATTTCACCTTTAAGATTTGATAAAATCTAAAAATTAGTTTATGCCATTCATAATTATCAATGAAAAAACTATGCAGAAGTTAGTAATTTCTGTCTTTAATGAGGAGAGTGTGAGTGAGTAATGGATTGAACAAAAAAACGAAAAATTTCATATATCAAAAGTTAAATATACTTATTTAAATTATCTACTAATAATATGAACTATTTTAAAAAAAATTTCAAACCATATATTGAATTTTATTTTTCCAAATCATAAAAATTAAATTTCCTATTTTTTCGAATCATAGCAACAAAATTTTAAAATTTTAAACTATAGAGAGTGAAATCCAACTTTGTTTTAAACTATAGGATCCTATTTTTTTTGATTCAGTCATTAGCATGTCAAGTTTCGGACACGTCGACAGGTGCAAAAGAGAAACGGATTCGTAAACTTTGAGACGTCGGAAATTTCACTCCCGTGCCTACCGGAGCAATACACGACTCTCTTTTATCATTCCAGCTATATGCCAAAACTCCAAACCCAGATAAATATCAATTCCTCACAAATCCTTCCCCAAAAATCCCCCCCATTCCTTCTACTCCGTTCTCGTCCTCATTCCCGCCATGGCCATGAAGAGCAACGATGCCGACTCCGAGTTCTTTCTCGACCACTTAGACGATGTTGATGACGACGACGACCTTGAGGTCTCCAAAAGCATGGAGGATCGCAGCAACAGCGGCTTCAGCGATGACGACGACGCTCCCAACGGCCTCGGAACTCGGAGCTCCACTTTCACTTCCCAGCCATGGCCTCAGAGTTTCAGGTGCGCTTCGCCGTTTACCTATTCGCCTCTTCGTTTTGTGTTTTGTTCTCTTGTTAACTTCTGCGGATTATTATCTCGATGGTTGAAGTTTGGATGGTTTATTTGTTTGTTCGCATTGTGGATTGTTTTTATTTGTTTTTATTTGTTTCTGTGAAGTTTATTTGTTTTTGTGTTTGCTTAAAATGAATGACTAATGAGAAGAAAAATACTTGTAGAACCGGTTGGTGTAGCTGGTAATGGCTTCGTTCTGTTCATCTGGTATTCTGAAGTTCATTCATGAACTTTGGTGTCTTTCATTTTCTTACTCCTTGGTTCCACGTTCTTAGATTCTGACTTGTTCAAGAGGAGTTTTAGTCAATTTAAAATGCGTGTCAATAATCAAGCTAATACTCTCTACTGGAATATGCTATTTGTTAACTTTGATTCACTCGGAACTCATCGTTTATGGTACAGAGTCAAATTGTTGAGCAAAATTTTACTATTTTCATTTCTGAAGTTGGGAGCATTGATTTGGATTATTAACATAAATTTTTAAGAGATTTGCTTATAAGTTCAAACTTTTGAGCGGTTGGTACTTGGGTGCTGTTGTTGTTTATCTTGCATTTTTTTTCCTTTGGCAGAGAGACAACAGATTCTTACACAATCACGGCTTCACCAGGTTTTGGAATGTTCCGCGTTCCAAGTATATTGCAAACAAGTTTGCATAATCTTAGTAGTAGTTTAGACATGGATGCGAAAGCTCCGTTGTTATCTGATCATGGTGGCGCTGATCAAAATGAGGATATGGACAAGATGTCAAGAATGCAATCATTAAGGTCAGAGACAGCCTCATTTCCAAAGCAAATGACTGGTGAATTACCTATTGGTCATGGGTGCAGCTTCACTCAGACTATCTTTAACGGTAGCCTATGTTTTCTGTTGCATTGTACTTTTTCATGTATACGTTTCCTCTGAGAAATTTCTCCTCGTTTTTGTGTAGTTAGTCCTTAAGATGAAATGTGAAAAGCGAAGCAGCTTGGTGGTTTTTTCAAAATTTTAACAAATATTTAACGTATAATAGTATATATATATATATGTATTTTTTTATTCAATCTCTCTTTGAGACAGGAATCAATGTATTGGCTGGAGTAGGACTTCTCTCCACACCTTATACCGTACGAGAAGCTGGCTGGGCCAGCTTGGTAGTGTTAGTTCTTTTTGCCATCGTTTGTTGTTACACAGCCACACTTATGAGGTACTGCTTCGAGAAGAAAGAGGGAGTCATAACATACCCAGATTTAGGAGAAGCTGCCTATGGAAAATTTGGACGTCTTTTTGTCTCTGTGAGTTTTCTTTCTCATTATGCATGTTTCTCCCATATATGCTAATGCCTTTTTGCTCCTGAAATGTACACTAGTGTCCAATTTGTTACTCTGCTGTTTTATTTTGTGGAAAGTAGAGATGTTTGATATTTTGTGGTTTCTTTTGGGTGAGAGAGAAATCATGGAATTTTTAAGGGGGGTGAACAGATCTATTGAAGATGTTTGGGCTTTCATTAAATTCTATGTTTCTCTTTAGGTCTAAGATACTAAATTGTTTTTAAATATGAGTTTGGGTTGACAACCATTTTTGTAGAGGGTCTCATTTTTTGTATGCTGTATTGCTCTTTCATTTGATTATCAATGGAAATTTAATATTTCATCAAAACAAGAAAAAGAAACCATTATGGAATGACCTAGTGGTCAAGAAGACCTTGGAGAAATAAGAGACGATGGGTTCAATCCTTGGTGGCCACCTACAAAGGAGTCATCAAATGTTGTAGGGTTAGGCGATATATCCTGTGAGAGTAGTGATAGTCGAGGTGCGTGTAAGCTGGCCGGACACTCGCTGTCACGGATATCAAAACATTACTCTGAGGTTAGGTGCTTATGAGATATCAATGTTGGTAACATGCATCAGCTATGAACTGATTCTCTTTTTGTTCCATGACTACATAGTTTCCGAGTTTGATTGCATCTAGATCGGTGTTTTCAAAGCACAAGGTGCGTCGCAAGGCAATACTCTCCTTGATCACCTCAAATCAAGAGGCAATAAAAAGGTGAGGCCTGAGTGAAGAGAGGCGCGACTAATAAATGCATAACTAAATAATATATTGAGCATAAATTAATATATAAAACATATTTTATTCTCATAAAATTTCATTTTCATACAAAATAATACTTAAAAGTAAAAGAATAATAAATAAAAAATTATGTTATTATAAGATATACCATATATATATATATATATTAAATTATCCTTTGTATAAAAAATTAAAGTCAACCGAAAGGATAAAAAAGATAAGATTCTACATCAAATAACTCTAATAAAAATTAAACATATCCTCGCAAACGTACATTTATATATATATGTATATATTTGAAATAGCAATTAAACAAATTAATTATTCTTAATAGAGACTTCGCATGGTTGTTGGGCTTTATGAGCTAATTCTACGTCATTTTCGTAGGTATAAGTTAGCATATTGATAAATAAATAAAACTTTAACAAGACGCACGCCTTCGCCTGAGGCGAAGGTGATACATGGCGCAAAATGGCGAGGAAAGGCGATGATTTGATTGAAGGCGCTTGCCTTGACTTTATAAGAGGCGCAATATCCCTTATGTGCAAGACGATGGCTATAGGCAAGGAAAGGCGATGACATTGAAAGCACTGATCTAAATTCATATTTTCTTTAAAAATGTTTTAGTTCTAGTGATATTATATATTTCTCATGCATGCATACATATATAACTGATGTTTGCTTCTAGAATCATTGCTAATATTATGTTTTCTGGAATTTTGATGCAGATCATCTTATATTTGGAATTATATGTAAGTAGATCTACGATCTATCCTCAAAATTTTATTTCCAAATAGAAAGATATTTCATTTTGCTAAACTTAACTTTGTTGTTCTCTTCACGTACAGTGTTACTGTGTTGAATTTATTATTTTGGAAGGAGACAATCTAACCAGTCTTTTTCCTGGAGCATCGTTGAGTTTGGGAAGCATTCAGTTAGACTCTATGCATCTTTTTGGAATCTTAACTGCACTGATTGTTTTGCCCACTGTTTGGCTGAGAGATCTCCGTGTGATCTCATACCTGTCAGGTAATGTATCATATATTAGACTAATATTTATAGTCTATGATGGTCACATAATTTGGATATTCTTATGAAATCATCTACTTAATGCCGATTTCAGCTTGTGGGGTCATTGCAACCATCTTAATTGTACTGTGTTTAATTTTTCTTGGTACGATTGGAAGCATTGGGTTTCATCAAACTGGCGAAGTAGTAAACTGGAAGGGGGTTCCTTTTGCAATTGGTGTGTATGGATTTTGTTACTCTGGCCATTCCGTGTTTCCAAATATATATCAATCCATGGCAGATAAAACAAAGTTCACAAAGGCGCTAACAATATGGTACATGTCCATGTCAAGAATTGGAATGCCTTTTTAGTTGCTATTTAACCGGCTGGTAGTAATTTTTTTAATTCCTGGCAGCTTTATTTTGTGTGTTCTAATTTATGGAGGGGTTGCCGTCATTGGGTTTCTTATGTTTGGCCAAAGTACATTATCCCAAATAACTTTGAATATGCCAAAACACGATATTACTTCTAAAGTTGCTGTGTGGACGACAGTAAGTGTTCTGTTGTTCTTTTATTTGCCACCTAATCTTGTAAGCAGTATGAGGTTTGCCATATTTCTGAGCGATCTTTATTCTTTTACAGGTTATCAATCCATTCACCAAATATCCTTTTTAGATAGGGGCATCATTTTAGAAAACCAAGTGGCATATTGTTTTATCTTTGAATCAATAATTAAATTTGCTTCCTTGACATTGCTTAAATATGCACTGTTGATGAATCCGTTGGCAAGAAGTATTGAAGAGCTACTTCCACCTAGAATTTCAAATAGCTACTCTTGTTTCATTCTTCTAAGAACTGTGCTGGTCGCTTCTTCTGTTTGTGTGGCTTTCCTTCTGCCCTTTTTCGGTAATGATTTCTTCTTCAAGTTGCCTGTTATAGGTGTGCAAATTGTTAGCTCACATATATTTTTCATGATAGAGCTCGTTGATTAAGCATTTAACTTTACATAACTGTATAGAATTAGATGCATTTAAGATACTAATTGATAAAGCATCTAACTGCGAAGGCAAATTGCTAAAAATTTCCATGAGCAGTTTTATCTAAACATGGAAGATGAATTGTGCGTAATTTGAAGTAAATTGCCATTTATCTTGATTGTAGGTCTTGTGATGGCTTTGATTGGCTCCCTTCTCAGCATACTGGTGGTAAGTTCTGGTTGATTCTTTTTCTTGATGTGATTAGATTATTGTTCTCCATTACTCTTCGAGCTAATTAGTTGCACTTTATGATTTTTTTTTTGAAATAGCACCATATGAATGTTAATATGTGAGATTTTAAATAGTCAACCATTGGGCTGTTAGCTGTTAAATTGTTAGTTAGTATCTATTACGTAACTGCCAGTAACCATGTGGAATTAGTAATTTTCTTGTAAACTTGAGAAAAAGGAGCCGGACATTTCTTAGGAAAATTTTGGACAAAGAAGGAATTCTTTGTACCTCCAATGTGGTACAATCTAGCTAACTTTATTTTCAAGAGCCAAGGATTTCAAGAGTTCCTTGCTCGCCACTTTACAACAATAGAATACCTAATACTATTAGAAAGTGTGAGCATCCATCTCAAAACCACTTGGCTAATAGAGGAGTAGCTCACTTTATCTTATGTATATGTTGAAAAATCCTCACTTTTCCAATGTGGGACAAATAGCCAGAAGGTAAGTATCTCCAACAATCTCCAACATGCCCTCTCAAGATGGCACAATTTTTGGGAAAGCCATCTTGAACTAGATCCGATTTTGTGCCCCACCCGCTTTGGCTCACTCGCTTGAGTCGGATCAACTTTTTTGAGATCATTAAATGTCCGCTTAAGTCTTTGCCCGTTTGGGTGTGATCCTCGGAATTTTGGGGGTCAATCACCTAGAGTTCTGATACCATATTAGAAAGTGTGAGTATCCATCTCAAAACCAATTGGCTAGGAGAGGAGTAGCTCACCTTATCTTATATATATGTTGAAGAATTCTCACAGATGAGTATCTCCAACAATCTCCAACAATCTCCAACAAATACAATGTTCATAATAACGACCTCTATGAAGGCTACTACGATTAATATGAAAGCTACTAACTCTTCACACACATGTGTCTTAGCCTTATACACATGCCTACCCAATCTTAGCTAACTATCCCCTGCCCTCTTCTTCATTCTTCGAACATAAACTTTCTTGATCGAGGGTTTATCAATACCTGCCCCCAAACAACAACATTGTTCTCAAGGTGGAAATCTAAAATTGTGTTTGAACAAACGAAACCGACTCTCACGTAGCTCCCTTCGGTAAATACCCATCCCAGTGGATTAACACCTCACACTCGCTTGCCAACTCTACAGATACCCGCATTTTCAACATAGCCATAGGAGTAAAGGAAACTGTCAACTCGACCTCCAAACCATCAAGAATAGGAAAAACGGGCAACGAAGACCCCACAACCTTACGAAGAACGAGTATGTGATGAAAGAATTCGAACATGATTCGGTAACTCCAAGCGGTAAGCAACCTTGCCTACCGTTTCCAAAACACGAATTGGACCAATATACCTTGGGGCCAACTTCAGATGCTTTTAAGAAACTAACATCAACCGACAATAAGGACGAAGCTTCAAATGCACTAAATCCCTAACATCTAACTGTGCATCCCGATGTTTAGCATTAACCACCTTCGACATGTATTGTTGAGCACAATGGATGGAGGCGTTAAGTGTACATAACATCGCATCTCTATCAACCAACAAGAATCAATTGCTGACAACTGACTAATGCCCATTATCATATCTGTTAAGACACCAATAATAATATGTGAGTTAGGATCTCTTGTAGAATATAGGAAATTTGGTATTGTTGTCTTGGTATAGACATTGGGAGAGAGGAGCCCCCTCGAAAGGCTATTGGGAGAGACTTAGCTCTCTCAAAAGGCTAAGGGTTAGGTATCGTAACTCTATTATCTTAATATAATGCGCTAGTTATTATTCTCTTATTTTTGTGCATTTATCTTCTCTTGTATTAGTTCTCTTGTCATTGTTAAGACAATTGGTGTCTTAACAAATTGGTATCAGAGCAAGTTCTTTCCGGGGCAACCATTCAAACAATGGATCACGATGACTACGACAAAGCCTTGTTGAAGATTCAAGTATCCGTGAACCAGCAAAAGCAATTTTTTGGAGAAAGTAAATGAGATCTTAAGGCACTTCGAGAAAGTTTTAAGAAATTACAAGAAAGTTTGAAGGAATTCCAAAAGAAAAAAAATGGTGTTTGACATCCAAAAGGTTATACATAACAAAGGAAAAGAGGAGGATGATCAAAAGAAGAAACTAGAAATCAGTACCAACACAACCCAAAAAGTAGGTAAGCAAAGTCAAGGAGTGGCAACAAAGCATAAAAAGCAAGGTAAGAAACAAAAGAAAAAGAAAGGAAAGTGGAAGAAGGTGGGCAAGAGAAAGAAAGTAAAAAAATGTAGAGGAGGGAAGACAAAGCTATCTCGACAATCAATAAAGAAGCAGGAGAAGAATGTTGAAAAGAAAAATAGAAACATGAAGAGGAAAAAACAAAGAGAAATGGGTAAGATTCATGTGTTAGTAATGGAGATGGAAGTTTGGAGAAGGAAAGAAGAAACAAAAAAGAAGAGGTGGGTTGGTGGAGAAGGAGAAAGAAGAAGAGGGAAGGTTTGAGATTGGAAAAAAAAAAAAAAAAAATAAGAAGAAGAAAAATGAAAGGATTTTACAGAAAAGGGAGAAAGAAGAGGATAAAAATGAGGGAAAGGATGGACATTAATTGAGGATGTGATTTTTTGAGGCGAAAATTAGATGTGACCTTTTTGATGGAAAAGAAAAATGCCTAAGTCATGGGTTGATTTGTGACATGTATGGGGCCCATTTCTTTTTCTTTTGGTGAGAAGGGAATTGTAGAGTTTTTTTTTTAGGATAAGTAGATTTTTTATCCTTCCTCACACCTTGAGGACAAGGTCTATTTTTAGAACGGGGGATATGTTAGGCCCCTAGGGAGGATAGTTTTCGAATAATAATATAATATGTGTAAGGGTAGAATAGTAATTAGTACTTAGAGTTTTAGTATAAATATGTGAGTTAGGGTCTCTTGTAGAATATTAGGAAATTTGGTATTGTGGTCTTGGCTTAGACATTGGGAGAGAGTAGCCCTCTATTGGGAGAGACTTAGCCCTCTCGAAAGGCTAAGGGTTCGGTATTGTAACTCTAATATCTTAATATAGTGTTCTAGTTGTATTCTCTTGTTCTTGTGTACTTATCTTCTCTTGTCATTGTTAAGACTATTGGTGTCTTAACAATATCCCAACAAAAAAGAGGAGGCCGCACATAAACTACTTCAAATAGTGTAATACGTGCAGATGTATGATACGAGGTATTAAAACTAAACTCAGTCTGTGGAATACTTTTAGTCCATTGCTTCGGTTGAGTCATTGTGAAATAACGTAAATAGGACTCTAAACTTCGATTAACAACCTCTGTTTGTCCATCCGTCTGGGGATGCTAAGTCGTGCTCCGACGCAATTTCATATTAGAAGTACGAAACAATTTCTCCCAAAACAAACAAGTAAACATCTTGTCTCGATCTGACACAATACTTCAAGGAAGGCCATTTAGTCGAACCACTTCCTTAACGAACACTGAGCAATGGACAACGAGGTATACAAATGTCTCACCCAAACAAAGTGAACATATTTGGTCAACCGATCAACAACCACCAAAATACTGTCATACCCTTCTAACTTAGGCAACCCTTCAACTAAATCCATCGAAGTATCTTTCCATACACATCCGGACCTGGTAAAGGTTGCAACAACCAAATAGTAGCCAAGGAAAGATGTTTAGCCTCTAAGCATGTGGCACATCAACTGACAAAAGCTCTTATTCGAGCCTTCATTCCAACCCAATTCAATTCCAACCTAATTCACTCCCTTGGCCAATTGTTGATAGGCTTTAAGAGCACCATGATGACCCCCGTAGACAACAAATGAAACTCTTGCATGATTAAAGGAATAGTAGGAGAGTCAGGGGGTACTATGAGATGACACTTATAACACAACAACCCTCAGCGCAACTCAAACCCTTTTAGAGCTTGTTGGTCGACCACCAAAGCTGAATACACTTCATTCAATTGGACATTCTCTTTTACATGCTGCTAAAACACATCAGTATTCACACCATAAGCAGAAATCAAGGGAGCAGAGTTGGTCTTGACATTTTAAGCATCATAGATTTTGGTTAACAAATAAATCCAAGTCAAGTGAGTATAATCATCAATGAATGTAACATACTGTAGGTTATATTAGATTATTTATCTTGTGAATATAATAAGGAACATTATAACTTATTATATTGTTATTTTATTATTTCTCCTATTCTAGTTAGGAAAGGTTTTCTATTTAAACCACATTAGTTGTATCATTAATTGTGTGACAATAAAGTAAAATTATTTTTCCCTTTCATTGTTTTTCACATGGTATCAGAGCTAGAAAAAAATAAAAAGAAAGGAAAAATAAATTAAACCCTAATTTCTGCACAGCTTCAATTAGCCAAAACCCTAATTCCTTCAGCCAGTCGTCGCAGCCGCTCTACCAGCCGTCGCAGCCGCCCATAGGTCGTCGCTCGTCGCAGGTCGTTGCCGGTCGTCAACTTCATCTGACCAGCCGTCGCACGTTGCAGGCAGATCCATCGAGCAGCTCGGCCGATTCGTCGCAGGTTCACGCAATCCGTCGCAGGCAGAGCCGCCAGTTCGCCCAGTCCGTCCCAGGCAGAGTCGTCGGTTCGCGCAGTCCGTCGCGCCAAGGGTCGATTCGTCGCAGGTTTGTCGTCGCGGGTCCGATTCGTCGCGCCAAGGAGCAATTCGTCCGAAATCTGAATCCGAATCTGTGAGTCCAAATCTGAGTCCGAATTTGAGTCCGAATCTGAGTCCGATTCTGTTCGTCTTCGTGTTGTTGCAACGCCTTCCAGCAGTGTGTCTCAAGTTGCAAACACTAGCCGCACCAGGTCTTCTTTCAAGATCAGCCGAGCAGTTTAGTTTTGGATAGTAGTCATGACAGAGGAGAAAAGTCCAGTTGTTAAGCTTCCTACTAATAGCCTGGCAATTCAAATAACATTCATTCGACTAAACAGCGACAATTTTCTTCGTTGGTCGCAAATTGTTCGGATGTTTATCCGAGATCAGGGCAAGATTGGGTATTTGACAGGAGACAAGGTAGCTCCACCAAAGGATGATCCGACTTTTCTCATATGGGATT
>JBBMEG010000018.1:10500802-10541987 GCA_037832605.1 Cyclanthera cordifolia
GTGTTCTTCGAAACAATGAGCCAGATTGGTTGCACCTTCAATTCGAACTTATCTCCTATGAACAAAGGCAAGAGAAATTCAAAATTTGAGAGGTAATTCTTCCATGTTTCAGCCTTCAGCAAACTTTGTTTCTACTAACAAGTTTAAGACCCCTGGAAGCTCCAGCAGCACAGCAAACTACAAAACAAATAACTCCATTCAACAACCGAAGAATGTGCCTCCCCAAGGATACTCAAACCAAAAAGGAAAAGGTGGAAAATGGAAGGGTCAGGACAGACACACTCCTTACTCTACAGAAAAATGCCAACTTTGTGGTAAGATTGGCCATATAGCTGCTGTATGCTATTATAGGTATGCTCCAAGAAACAACTCTTCCAACTCTCGTCAAGCTACTCAAACAAACAACTCCTCCACCACGGCTTTAATGGCTTATCCTGAAACCTTACAAGATGAAGGGTGGTACCTAGACAGTGGAGCCACAAATCATGTCACGGCTGATATGGACCGACTGAATATACAAGGAGAATCCTCTGGTAAGCATACTATATCTGTTGGAGATGGTACACAAGTACCTATCCTTGGTTTTGGCAGTATTTATCTTAAAACTAAAGGTCTAACCCTTCTACTAAAAGATGTCCTGTATGTTCCCATGATGAAGAAAAACCTGTTAAGTATATCCAAACTGACTCATGATAATGCTGTTACAATTGAATTTGACAAGAATTTTTGTGTTGTTAAGGACACCAACACCAAGGGCATCAAGGTTCTAGGGAAGCTTGAAAAAGGTCTGTATCGGGTTGTGCATTTTGGAGAAGATAACTGTCAAAATCTTCCTAAGACCATTAAAGCTGCTGATTTTGGAACAGGACTGAACACCACTCCTGCTGCTGCCTTATCCAACAAAGTGAATTTGACTCAAAATTCCTCCTTTTATTCTGCTTTTGTAGCTTGTAAAAAGGGCATTTGGCACCAAAGATTGGGCCACCCTTCTAGTCGAATTTTAAGTCAAATTCTGTTAAATTGTAAGCACTTGGTGAAAGGCAATGAAAATGTCTCTTTTTGTGAAGCTTGCAAATATGGAAAGGTTCATAAACTGCCCTTTACTACATCTCTGTCCCGAGCAAATAAACCTTTGTCTCTCATTCATATAGATCTGTGGGGGCCCGCACCAGTTGTGTCTAACAAGGGGTACAACTATTACATTGCCTTCCTTGATGACCATACCAGATACACATGGATTTATCCCATGAAATTCAAATCTGAAACCACAGCTACATTCAAGGACTTTCAATCTCTAGTTGAAAGGCAGTTTTCCACCAAAATCCAAACCATAAGGTGTGATGGTGGGGCTGAGTTCAAACCTTTAAGCCAACTATGTCAGCAACAAGGTATGAATCTTCAAGTTTCATGTCCCTACACAAGCCCTCAAAATGGAAGAGTGGAAAGAAAGCATCGCCATATAGTAGAAACAGGGCTATCCTTACTTGCTCAAGCCCAAATGCCTTTGAACTTTTGGTGGGAAGCATTTCATACATCTACCTATTTAATCAACAGAATGTCTACTCCCACGTTGACCAACAAATCTCCCTTTGAGGTTCTTCACTCAAAGATCCCTGATTATGCTTTTCTAAGAGTCTTCGGTTCAGCCTGCTACCCTTATCTTAGACCATTTCAAGTACATAAACTCAACTTTCACACGGAAAAATGCCTCTTTATAGGTTATCATGATCATTACAAAGGTTATAAATGCTTAAGCACTCAGGCAGACTCTACATCTCAAGACATGTCCAATTCGATGAACAACAATTTCCTTATACAAAACTGTTTCCTTCTCAACATGTCTCTGATTGCAGGAATGAAGCTGCAGTTTCAACCAGCTCTCTCCCACATTGGCAGTGTCAACTTCCTATGGTTGTTAACATACCAGTGCAGCCTTCCACTCCTGATTCCAGTCATGTCCCCTCTGATCTTGTCTCCTCTCCTACTGGTGACAGTCTCACAGGTGATACTACTACAGGTGATACCCCCCACACTACTGAATCCCCTCAGCTGACCACTCACACTGATGACACTCCTGCTGCCCAACTAGATCCCCTATCTCCCTTACCAATCACTCAATCCTCCAATGGCATCAACACTCACTCCATGATCACTCGTGCCAAAGCTGGGGTGACTAAACCAAATCCTTATTTCGGTGGAATGTTATTCAAGGATCCAAAGACAATAGATTGGTAAGTGGTGGAACCTACTCTGTTTAAGCATGCTCACTCTGTCCCTCAATGGAGGAAAGCAATGGATCTCGAATTTCAAGCTTTACAGAAACAACACACCTGGACTCTAGTGCCTCGCTCTGCTGGACAACGCCTTGTGAGTACCAAATTAAATGGATCTTCAAAATTAAGAGGGATGCTAATGGTGCCATTGATCGATACAAGGCCAGACTTGTAGCTCGCGGTTTCCTGCAAAAGCCAGGCCTTGACTATGGTGAGACTTTTTCCCCAGTTGTAAAGCCTGCAACCATCAGACTCATACTGACTTTGGCTGTAACATGGGGCTGGTCCATTAGACAACTGGATATATCAAATGCTTTTCTACATGGTACGCTTCATGATGAGGTTTATGTTCCCCAACCTCATGGGTACATTGACTCTAATTTTCCTACTCATGTTTGCAAACTGAATAAGGCCCTCTATGGCTTGAAGCAGGCCCCTCGGGCGTGGTATGAAGAATTACATAAGTTTTTGACCAACCAATGCTTTGTTCAAACCACAGCCGATACTTCCCTATTCACCCTAAATCACTCAGCAGGCACAGCCTATCTTCTGGTCTACGTTGATGATTTGTTGCTGACAGCCTCCTCCCCCTGCTTACTTCGCCATGTTATTCATTCCCTAGCTACAACTTGCCTTTTCTCTAAAAGACATGGGCGAACCCCACTACTTCCTTGGCATCCAAATCACTCATACTGACAGAGGCCTACTGCTGACACAGGACACCTATGTTCAAGATCTTCTTGTTAAACACCACCTGCAACACCTTAAGCCTGTGCCTACACCCATGATTTCAGGAAAACCGTTGTCCAAATCTGATGGAGAACCCTTAGCTGATCCTCAACCTTATAGAAGTCTTGTGGGTTCCCTTCACTACCTCTAACATACCCGCCCAGACATTGCCTTCTCAGTCAAAAAACTCAGCCAATTTAATCAGGCGCCAAACACAAGTCATTGGAAAGCCTTAAAACGGGTGCTACGTTACCTGCAGGGCACTCAGGGATACGGTCTGCATATTCAGCCAGCCTCATCCCTTCGTCTGACTGGCTTCTCTGATGCTGATTGGGCATCTTGTCCGGACGATCGCAAATCAGTCACTGGAACGTGTGTGTACCTTTACAACACTCTCATATCCTGGTCGTCCAAGAAACAGGCTGTTGTTGCACGTTCTAGTACCGAATCTGAGTACCGTGCTCTGTCTCTAGTGGCGTGTGAACTTAAATGGCTGCTCACTCTTCTTGCTGAACTACAGGTCCCTCTTACTGCTCCCCCTCTCATTTGGTGTGACAACATCTCGGCCAATGCTCTCGCTCACAATCCAGTGTTTCATGCTCGCACTAAACACATCGAGGTTGATGCTCACTTCATTCGGGATCAAATTCTGTCAAACACCATGGCAATTCAACATATTCGCTCACACGATCAGCTAGCTGATTTACTGACCAAACCGTTACCACCAGCTCAGTTTCTTGCTTTGCGAATCAAACTCGGACTTCAGAAGCTTCCCGTGCCTCGTTTGAGGGAGGATGTAACAGTAACTGCTCCTTAATCTCCTCTCTTCTACCTTACTCTCTGTCAGAACTTTCTTCTGCTTTTATACTGTTAGTTATTGCTTATTGTAGTAGCTAAAGTTAGTAAGGTTAAGTTAATCAATGTATTTATTACTTTCACCAACTCTCTCCTATATATAAAGAGAAGTTCCTAGTCTGTAAAGTGTGTGGAAAATATATCAAAGACGTTTGGTATTCTCTAGACTCTCTCCTTCTTTCGTTCCTCTGTTTTGCTGTCTCTCTCTGTTTTCGTTACTTGATCAACGTCCTCCCTCCTCCCCATTGTGGCAGCCATTAATGTTGATTACAAGTAATGCCACTCTTGCGCCAGCAAGGGAGAGGGAAAGAGAAATTTGCCAATTTTCTAGTAGTGAGGTTTTAATAACATTTATGTTTCAATTATAAGTACTCTTAGACGTGTATGAACAAAATTTCAAAGTTGGAGTGTTTCATAGACCCTCAACTTGAGGGCACCTTTCGTAGAATAAGGAGGGAAGCAAGAGAAAGAATGGTCAATCAACCAGGTAGCTCTTTGCGTGATGCCCCCTCGTGATAATATGAATGCTTAAGGTTTAGAGAAAGAACCAATTCCAATGCACGACCTTATAAATGAAAATATATGTTCAAAAAACCACAAGCTAACCTTATGTGATTATAACCGATGATAGGGAGAAAGCTAATCGAGCTTACGCTAACCCATAGATAGTCTGACCATTAGTCAACCCAACTATTAGAGCCAGATTTTTTAAGCTAAAACTCGTGATGTTTCAGTTGTTACAGATCATTGGGCAATATATGGATTAACTTAAGATGAACCACGTCAACACATCAAATCATTTTCATGGGTTAGTGATTTTTTCAAGTACAAATATTTCAGCAAAAGACCTTAAGATCACCTTATTTCCACATTCTTTTCGAAATTCCACATCAACACATTCTAGATGTTTTAAGGGTCGCGTGTTTTAAGCTCATAAAATTTTAGATAAGTAAGCAACACTAATTTACTTAGTTAAGATGAATAACCGTCATGTACTTCAGTTTTAGATAAGGTTTTACACAAGCCTAATTTCTCACAATGCATTAGTGTGTAACATGTTGAAGGTAAGAATCTTATTTTTTGGGTCAACTTAAATCTTATGTTCAATTCAACCAAATCTTGCCGATTATTAAATCAATCATTTATCTTTTAAGAAATATCAAGTGGTTTACCGATAATATTTGACACATGTTCTTCTAAATGTAGGTAAATGACATCTAAACAATGTCGCACGTGAAAATGTTTCCAATACTCAAATTCGAAAAAGATTGTTTTCTTCTTTCAACGTTTCGACACTTTTCTTTTTTGAGTTCATTGCCAAAAGTAAATTGAAGAGTATTACTTGTGTAAGAATCTTTAATCATTTAATTAACGGTTCAAAAGCTACTCTTAGTTCTTGTTGTTCACTAAATACTTTCTCTTGTCTTCTATATGGGTGTCTGATAGATGTTTTCAATGTTCGGGATATGCCATCTTTTTCCTTTTGGTTAATAAGTTGATGTTTTTATCTCAAGAAATTAGACATGCATGATACAGTTTTACAAAATGGCCACACTTATTACCACTAGAAAGTTATAACGTGCGTTGCACGTGATTATCTTTTTTTAATTATATTTTTATTGATTCTAAATAGTGATAAGCAACATTTAAAAAAAATATATATACTTGAAAAGATTTTTTTGTAGTTCAACAATAGGTAATTGAAAATTTGAATTCATGGCCGTATAGAGATTAGTCAATTGAGCATATTACTAATATAATTATTATTTAAAAAAGATGCATGTTTGTAATTTTAAATGTAGCTCAAGGGTAAAATCATCAAAAATGGTTTTCCACTCAAGCCACACTTTAAGGTAGTATGATATGATGCAAATCATTGATGATCCACACAAATAGCTTTGACGGTGAAACGTTCTTCTTGATGAGCAGCAAAACACTAAATCCCCTTATTGTATAACATCTTCATATCATCAAATAATGGAGTTAAATAGACATATATGTCATTTTATGATTGCTTGGATCCATATTTTATTGCATTTAGCATCAAGAATTTGCTCTTCATGCATAACCATGAAGGTAGATTATAGTCATCAACATAACTAGCTAACAACTATAGCTAGTACTTTGGTCACTATGTAGATTGATGATGACTCTTATCGAGAGAGCCATTTTCCACCAGAAAAGTGTACACTCGCAAAGTTGAAGCATTCTAACTCAATAGTAGAAGTAGCTTGGATATTGGAGAAACATTGGTAGATGCTATTTTCGGCTTTTTGTGAACACTAGTAAGATTCTTCATACCATTTATACTCTTTTCCCGATTTTGAGATTTTTGCTAACATCTTAAGCGTTGATACAAGTTTTTCTCTTTATATAGCTATTGCGAGTACTTATTATTCATAGGTAATGGTCTATGATTGTTAATATGTTTTTTTTGAAAGCATGAGCTAAATTCCTTTGACATGAGGATTATGAGTGTTTTGGATGTTAGATGTGCATTTAACTTGTGAATGAGAGATGTTGGGCTAAGCGTGAATGTTGTATGAATTAGTAGCATGTTTCAGTCGATCACTCATTCATGTTTTCTTTTTATTTAGAACAAGAGAGAAGTAATTAGAGAAATACATTCAATGCTCATTAGTTCACGTTAAGAACATGCTTACGATTTAGGAAGAGTCTAATGATAATCACTTCACTAGTGTTCATGTACTAAACTTAGTGTTTAAGAAAATTTAATTGAAAGTTTAACTATCTTTTGTTGAATGACTTAAGATAGGACATAGGAGTAAAGACATATTGAAGAGTTCACTTTCATAAAAAATTCACAAGTATTTACATGTTTACTCACTAACACAAACCTTTAAACCGAGCCTATCATTTGTTGCTTTTTGAAATCTCTTGTTAAATTGCCATTTTAGTGTTACTTTGTGTTAATATCTTTCTCATATATTTCGAGTTAGGTTAGATTGAGTTCTCGAGTTATGATTGATCTCATTTTTCTTTCTAAGATTCAACTCATAGCATATAAATATGTAAAAATAAATACAAAAATACATGATACTTTACTTAAACCTAAGTTACATAGCTTATTAGTGCATGGTCTTTGCTTTGTTTAAAAGCATGTTTATCACTAATATGCTGAGAAAATATTTTATTGATTAATTTTGTACGTATGTATGTGTGTGTGTGTATATATA
Organism: Cyclanthera cordifolia; assembly: GCA_037832605.1. Taxonomy (NCBI): domain Eukaryota; kingdom Viridiplantae; phylum Streptophyta; class Magnoliopsida; order Cucurbitales; family Cucurbitaceae; genus Cyclanthera; species Cyclanthera cordifolia. Next base: position 10,507,857 of record JBBMEG010000018.1, read on the forward strand.
TATATTAATATTCTAAGTCCGTGTTATGTTGCATTGAACGAGCCAAATTTTGGTCCAACCCCGAAAATTATAAAATCATAATCCAATTTAACACAAAGAAAATCATAACCCAACCCAACCCTTACAATTTAGGTTGGGTAATTCAAATTGTTTGAGTTGTTGGTTTTTTTACACTCTATTGATATATACGTCTCTGTCTATGGCTAGCCTTGTAGTCATCGCTAATTATGTGATTTAAGACTTTTTTAGTCTCACCATCATCATCTTTGTGGAGCCACACCACTTGCTGTAAACGTGTTGCATTTGCACAGTTGACAACCTCATTCTTCACACGTTACCTGAGCAAGCTCCATTCACGGGAGAGACTGACTTATGCTTCAAATTATTGCCATATGCTTGAAACTTGTTTTTCGTCACTCCACCAATCCCTTACTATCAACTTTTTTCCCGTAGTCGAATGGTGTTCTCCGTATCTCATGCCATTTCCTTTAGTCTTTTCGTTCAACATCGTTTTACTTCTTTCCTTTTCCATTCCAAAAAAACTAATTTTTCATCCTTTTTTCCCATTTTCAATTGTGTGCACGTCTCTGATGAAGAGCTAATTGTTCTTTGACTCTTTTCCTACAAGAACCTCTAGTCAACTTCTGCTCAACTTAACTGTTACTCCTCACAAATCCTTTAAAAAAACTGATGAAGCTCTATGAACTCCTCTAGCTATCGACCTATTAACTGCCCTTTCTCAATCCTCAGAAGAGGATGAAGCAAGACCTAAAAATACATCTTATGGTGCCCACAATTGCTCAACATGAACTTTTCTAAGGATGAAGCAAGACCTAAAAACATATCTTATGGTGCCCACTATTGCTCAACATGAACTTTGAAGAGACCTTTATAAACCCATCAAGAAAAACCATACAAAAAGTCTCTCTAAAAGTATAGAGAGATAACCTCATCTTACAACTTTTTTAATTAAGCTAAAGGTTAAAAAATCAAAATATTTATAAGTCAAAAGAACATGATAAAACCTAGAAAAACAAAATTGGGTGAATTTCAATTCCAAACCTCAAAAAAAGAAAATATACAAGTAGTCAATTTTAGAACTTTGCAAAAGTAAGGTACTTTGGTTCTATAGAAAACTATTCTCAAAAGCCACAATTGATCAGAATTTCCAAACTATTCAATCTATATTTACAAAGAAACAATGTACCCAACACCAAAAACAATTCAAATTCTCTCCTATTAACTTGTAGCACCTCCAAAATCAGTTCCCAAACGTTTAGGATTGAGAAATGAAGAAAGTGGACATGGTGAAGTTACAGAAAGAAGTGAGAAGCATCAGCATACACAAATAGGAGCAAGAAGAAAGTGGTAGCATCAAAATATGATTAAAAAACTGTTTTTTTTTTTCTCTTCTATAGAAAAGGACGTAAGGAGGAGGTTGTAATTTGGAATGGTCTAAACTTCAGGTTTCCTTCAACGACCAACAAGTTTAATTTCCAAATTATACTTTGTTTTTTCAATAGCTCTTTAGATTCAACGTGGGCTTCTTCAAAAAGTTTATTTTCTTGAATTTATTTTTTCCATTCCCCATGATTTTATTTACTTTACCAAATAATTCGATAAAAAAGTCAAAAAGGGCTTGCTATTTATCTCCACGCCCCTTCTGGGTAGGGTTTTGTTTTCGCTGTTCTTGGATGTTCATAGCATCCGGATGTCGATTCATTTCTGAAAGTGAATACCCATCTTGTTATTCTTCTTATTCTGGTTTTGTGGTATTTGATTTCTGTTACGGTTTTTAGTTTTGGTTTTTTTTTTTTTGAGCTCTTCGATGAGTTGAAATCTGTGAAGTTTTTGATGTTTTTGGATTGAGGAGTTGCTTATGGGAAGTTTCAGGGAACTGGGTTGGAGTTATTTTGTTGGAATTTTAAGGGCTTGTTTTTGTTCAGTGGTTTTCTAATTTTGTTATTGATCTGGTGGTGGTGGTGATGATGATGGTGATTAATGGGTAGTAGTAGAAGAGTGAAGATTGGTGCAGACGATATAAACAAAACCGTGAACGGGATGCCTAGCTTCGTTTCTTCGATGCCCACTGCAAATAATTCCATGTAATTTTCAATATTCTTTAATTTGAATTATTCATGTACTCTGTTTGAGTTCAATGTTTGAATTTAATTTTGCAGTAAGCGTACTTAGCTTTTTGATGTGTCATTGTTTCTTCTTTTACTAACTGCTCACTTGAAAAACTAATTGTGCTGAATTACTTCATGGGGAGGGCATTGGAGCTCAAGACTTTATTAGTATCTTTGCTTTAATATCAATGGGGACACTGTTTAGTTCCATTTGTTTTTCTGTTCTTTTTTGAGAATTAAGGAGACTTTCACTAGAACATCATCGACCAAGAAAAGCCTATTACTAGGCCAAATCTTAAAAGGTGACAAGAATCACGCTTCAAGGTTTTGTCCAACATCGAATAGCAAGATTCCAAAGGAAGCAACCCAAGAACTATCATGACCCGTAGATAGGGTGTTTTACGATTGACTTTGGGGGTAATCTATCAATAGGACCCCATCGAAGTTAAAGGTAGATGTTAAGCACTCGAATGAGCCTTCAACTTTCCCCGAACGAACAAATCTCTACCGATTTAGGATAGCAACTTTTGTCTTCTAACTCACACTTAGAACGAAGATCAATAAATACACTTGAGACCACTCTAACAAACAACAATAGGAACCTAGCTAAACAATAGTCAACTAACCTAATGGCTGAAAACAGAGTAAACAAACCCCAAAGGCTCGTACCAAAGCCATTCAAAAGAGCAGAGAAACAAATCGACAAGTTCCTTGAGGCAAAGTTGAAGAATTGTTTGGGGCCACCCACTATTTTAGAAATTGGACATATGGTCTCATGAGTGATCGAGCCGAAAAAAATGACAATGGATCGAACTAGATCGAATCAAGCTGAACCAAACTTGATCGGTCCATAGTGGACTGATGGCTTGGTTCTCAACTCCGTTTTGGACCCAGTTTGGGTTGTGTGTCCCATCCATTGCACCAGTTCAAACTCACAAACCTGTAAAACTCGAGCCCCTCGCCAATCTGAATTCACTGCATGAAGATGGAGACCATTTGCTTGAGACTGAGCTTCTATCGTGGTCCCTTTCACCCCATCTACCTTTTCAAGCCTCTTCCTTCGAGTTTGTAACCATTTACTCAAAACCGCAACAAAAGCTCTCCCCTAGTCGAATGGACAGATTTTCCAAACCCAACCTTTGAGCGCTCTAGCTTGGAAAAATTGCCCATAATCCTCCCTTTCTTGACCCTTCCAAATGATTTCCCACCATCTTAAACCAGAATCAAGAAAAGGCACGCAGATGAATCCATTCACTCCCATAACCCAAAAAGAAAGAGGACGCTTCGAATTCGTGGCCGTTATATCAGCTGGATGTTAAGAATGCGTTTCTACATGGTGACCTTGAGGAGGAAGTTTATATGGAGCAACCAGTGTTTTAAAAAGCCCAAGGCGCACTAAGGCACAATGGCCCTCTGGGGCTTGATGCCCAAGGCGCACCTTAAGGCGCGGGTTTTTTTACTTAAGGCGCACTATATAAAAAGATATTAAAAAATATACATATAGGAATTTATGCACAATCAAAACACTTTTCATGAGGAAAAATAAACTTTTAACCAAGAATACTATACAAAACAAACATAAGATTCAAATATTAACACTCATTTCATTGGAAGAAATGAAGTTTAATTCTGGAAAATATATAAATCATATATAAACTCAACTATAAACCTTAGAAAGAAATGAAGTTTTATTAAAAAAATGATATATAAACACGCATAAGTGATTTAAGACATTTTGATATTTTAAAAAACTTATCTCGTGCTACGAATGACCTAGTACGGGGATCTTGGCACGCGCCTGGGAGCGCCTCAGGGCTTTAAGCCAGGTGCGAAAAGGCGCGTGCCTTATTACGCGTGCTGCGCCTTTCCAAGGCGAGGCGCAACACATGCGCCTAACGCCTGGGTGCGCCTTTCAAAACACTGGGAGCAACCACCTAGGTTTGTTGCTCAGGGGAGAATACCAAGGTGTGTAGGCGGCAAAAAGCATTGTATGGTTTAAAACAGAGTCCTCAGGCGTGGTTTGGCAAGTTTAGTCAGACATTGAGTAAGTTTGGAATGAGGAAGAGTTTGTCTGATCATTCTGTGTTTTTTAGACGATATGAACATGTTATTCTCTTGCTAGTAGTATATGTTGATGATATAGTTATCACTGGGGATGATGTTCTAGGTGTGGCTTCATTGAAATCCTTTCTTCATGGACAATTTTGTACTAAGGATCTTGGAACTCTTAAATATTTCTTAGGTATTGAAGTTATGAGGAATAAGACATGAGTCTTCTTGTCTCAACGGAAATATGTTCTAGACTTGTGACCGAAATAGGAAAGTTGAGTGCAAAACCTTGCAGTACACCAATGATTCCAAATTTGCAACTAGTTAAAGAAGGAAAAACTTTTTCAGAACCTGAGTGGTATAGAAGGATGGTCGAAAAATTAAATTACTTAACAGTTACAAGGCTAGATATATCATATCCTGTTAGTGTGGTCAGGCAGTTTATGTCGGCTTCTACAACAGATCATTGAACAGCTGTGGAACAGATCTTAGGTTATTTAAGTCTGCACCAGGTAAAAGAGCACTGTAGAAGAATCATGGACATATGAATATTGAGTGTGTTTCAGATGCCGACTGGGCAATATCTAAGGAAGATAGGAGGTCAACTTCGGGATACTGCGTGTTTGTAGGAGGTAATCTAGTCTCATGGAAGAGTAAGAAGCAGAACGTGGTGTCTCGATCTAGTGCTGAGTCCGAATATAAAGTCATAGCTCAAGCAACGTGTGAAATCATGTGGATAATCCAACTCCTAGATGAAATTGGAGTAAAGACTATTGTGCCTGCAAAGCTATGGTGTGATAATCAAGCAGCGATACATATTGCTACAAATCCAGTATTTCACGAAAGGACCAAGCATATTGAAGTAGACTGTCATTTCATTCGAGAAAAGATTCAACTAGGTTTGATATCAACGAGTCATGTAAAGACTTGTGAGCAGTTAGGTGATCTCCTGACTAAAACATTGAATGGAACACGAATAAGCTACCTCTCTGACAAGCTGGGCATGACAAACATATTTGCTCCAGCTTGAGGGGGAGTGTTAGATGTAGTATGTTAGGCTTAGAGTATTAATATATTGTATTAATCCCGTTAGGCCGTTCAGTAATTAAGTTTAGGAATAGGTTTAGGAATAAGACTCTATGTAAACCTATATATATAGGTATAAGGTATTCACTCTATCAATAAAGTTAGGTTGAATTATTCTCAAATCACTTTACATTACTAATGCCAAATATTGGTGTATGTTTACCGGTCATGAAAAAAGTTGGTTATATGTAAAGATCAAGAATAATTTATATGTTTAGTGGATGCACTTCAACTCAAATAAGTTGCCCTTTTATATTGATTTAATTTATTCCATTACACAAATAATAAAGCTTGCTAAACACATGGGTATTTATGTATGTATGTATATTCTTTTCTTGACACTTGTGTTGTGTTTCTTTGGAAACTTTTTATTCACATCACAATACATTTCAAATTTCATTTGCTTTGGTTGTTTAATTGTTATAAGAATATGTGATTTGGACCATCATAATCTAGAGGTTATGAGTTTAATATATGGTGCTGTCTCCACTTAGGAACTAATTTCCTATGAGTTTTCTTGACAACCAAATGTCGTAGGGTTAGATGGTTTGTGATACACCTCCGATCACTCGGGTTTACGAACGGAGGTGGGTTTGGTAGTGTTGTTCGAAGTTAATCTGTTTTGTGTAGGTGATCGTTTAACTGCTTTGGTTATGGTTTGTTAGGGTAGTTTATAATATCTGGATAGCTATAAGTAGGCTCTGTGTATTTTTCTTTTAGTTAGGAATTAAATGAATTGTAATGCTTGGCATAGTATTGAATAAAGGGTGGTTGTTACGTGGTAATATATGAGTACTCTCTCTCTCTCTCTCTCTCTCTCCTGGTTTCTTCTAGTGAGAATAGTTGAAGTGCACATAACCTAGTTCAGACACTCACGAATATATTAAAATAGAATGTGGTTTGAAGCATGTCTAACTTTCATCTCATAAACTTTATTGAAGTTCATATGATGCTTTATTGTGTCTTATCATATTCATTTGTTAAGTTAAATCTTTAATCAAATGTCAAGTATACCTTAAAGACATATTTGCATGGTTAACTCACATCCTTGAGTTCAAGAACTATTTTACTCTTTTAGACCCCATTTATTGATTTATGGATGCATTGTTGTGCTTGATGCATCCCTTTAGACCCCAATTATTGATTTATGGATGCATTGTTGTGCTTGATGCATCCCTTAGTTTCCTTTTTCTTGCTAGGAACTTTTGTTCACCTTTTGGATTATTCTTGGATTTTTTTTCACTCTGATGGTCTTTTTCACTTTGATTTTCAGGGGTTTAGAGGGAAGCTCTATTCCTTCATCTCGGATCCCAGACTTAAGAATACTCGAGCAAACTCTTGGATTTCACATAGATGATGTAGAACTTACTAGAAGTATGTATTATTTGGAACTTCAGGCCTTTGATTATTTGTCCAGTTCCAGAGTACTTTCAGTGATGATTTGTTTCTATGTTCTTCACTTTTGATTTTGCATTATTAAAACACAATCATTGGATGCTGAACCTCTTATTATTTTGACCAAGTTATCTTGTCTAAATCCTTTTCTATGTTTCTAGTTGACCAAGATATGGTTCGATTAGCTTTCCCCTAACAAAGATCCCTTAGAACATACCAGAGTCTTTTTCCATCACATTCCCAGCTTTTTTAGCTGACTGTCTTTGTTGAACCTTATTCATTTTCCATCTATTTCTATTTCATATGCAATCTGTCCATTTCTTCTCAATTTGATCAGATATGTAAAGTCTTCTTGTTCAATAACCTCCATACCATATGATTCTTTGCTTAGATTTTTTTTCCAATTTATAACTGAATAATGTGTAAATAATTTTGCATGCAAAAGGATTGATGAATTAACATAGAAAAGCAAGAACTACTATTTTCTCCTGGTTCACAAAATCTAAATATCTGAATCTTCCTATTGTTGTTCTTCTACTTGATATATTCTCTTACCTAAATGTACTTGCTCTAGATCCTTCGTATAATCAGATAAAGTCTAATAGTTCAGCTCTGAACAACAACATCCAGTTTGGTTCTTTAATCAAGGTACTGTTTTATCTTTTCACATTTATTATTATTATTAATACAAAGGTTTATTTTGTTTTTCTTTGAACTTGTGTTTGATAAAAGTTAACACGCCCCCATATGGAATTCAGTCACTTGGATCCACTGATGCAAACTTGGCAACTGCTCTCATGGGGTCTCAAACATTGCCATTACAGAAAGAATCAAATCCAAAATTGGTTTCTACATCTGGTCCTCGAGAAAACTGGGGAGAGTCTAACATGGCAGATACGAGTACAAGAACTGATACCTCCACAGATGACACAGACGACAAAAGTCAAAGGGTAAAGTCCCTTGAGTATGTTATCAGATTAGTTTTACGTGATTCATTTTGGAGATCTTCTGTTTTGTTTTGTTTGAAATTTTAGAGATTGATACATACAAGTTACTTGTTATCAATATTATAATTTGAAGCAATTCTTCCCTCATAGTGTCTATTGATCCTTCGACTTTGTAACTTTGAATTTTATACATCAACGAAATTGTTTTTATCCAAAAAAAATAAAAATTAAAAAATATATAAAATATGAAGTTCAAGATAACTTTGGGCTTGATTGAATAGAGCAGCTGCAAATACTCTTGTTCTTTTTCTCTCCCTCCTTGCAAGTTGTGTGGGGGGGATGATGTCTTCCCATGAAATTCTTCACTGTTTATGATTGAAACAAAGTTTCTACGCTCATGCCTGCCTTTTTCATTAAGTTATGTGAATGTCATCATCAAACCAGAATGCAGGGGCTAAAATCTATTTGATAATTTTGTGGTAGAATGTTTTCATTATCTCAAGTTATAGTGTCCATCTTGTTGTTTAGTATTCTTTGGTTGTTAGCTTATGCCCTTTTCTTCTATAGCTTGACAAGGATCAAGGAAACTCACTTGCGGCTTATGATTCTAACAACAAATCAAAAGAGAAATCAGATCAGAAGGTTATATTTTAAACTAAAAGATCTGTACATTCTTAGCTGAACATGTTGATGGATAAATTGCAGCTTGTTCAAGCAACTAATATGTTGTTTGACATTCGTTTCAGACCTTACGAAGACTTGCCCAAAATCGTGAAGCTGCTAGAAAAAGTCGTTTAAGGAAAAAGGTAAGCTTCAATTATCATTGATTTATTTCTCTAAAATTGTAAACCATCTAGTACTGGACTAGCTGTAACTTTTCTGGAGAATTTGGCTTCAATGACGGTTGCAGATGTCCTGCTTTATAACTGATATTGACTTAGTTGTTTAGAAATGTTCAGTGAATTTGATCATATTTTGCATTGAATTTCAGTAACATTTATTTATGACTTTCCATCTCTTCATAGGCATATGTGCAGCAGCTAGAAAGTAGCAGGTTGAAGCTTACTCAGCTCGAGCAAGAACTCCAGCGGGCCCGTCAGCAGGTTGATTTATCGATATTTTGTGCTTGATCATCATTGTAATTATCTTTCAATTCAGTTGGAAAGTGCTGAGTTGCATGCTTACTCAAATCTCACATCCCAATTTATGCAGGGTATATTTATTTCAAATTCTGGAGACCAAGCACATTCGATGAGTGGAAATGGTATTTGAGTTTTCTCAGTTTGCATTTTATGGCATGGGACTTTTTTAGTTCGTTGGTTATGGAGTTATCCTGCTTTGTTTGTTTTCAATTCAATTCATCACGAGTCAAATAGACGCAAATGCCTAATGTTGGCTGTTTTTGTTGCTTTTATCACTTTATAAGGTTTTGATAGGAATGCCAAAAAAAAAACTAAAACTGGCGTGATACGTATTTTATTTGATTCTCTGTCATATCTTTTCTTGTTTGTTTTTGTAGGGGCCCTTGCATTTGATGCAGAATATTCACGTTGGTTAGAGGAGCATAACAGGCAGATAATTGAGCTTAGAGCTGCAGTTAATTCACATGCGGGTGACATGGAACTTCGAACTATTGTTGATAATGTGACTGCACAGTTTGATGATATTTTCAGGTTGAAAGGCATTGCAGCCAAAGCTGATGTGTTCCACATCTTGTCAGGAATGTGGAAGACACCTGCAGAGCGGTGTTTCCTGTGGATTGGTGGCTTTCGTTCATCTGAGATTCTAAAGGTACGAAATTTTTCATATTAGTGTGTTAAAGTAGAACAAGAAAAATGGATAGATTGGTGCATGCTTACGTTGATCAGCAGTCTTCTAAGAACCTGAAGTTCAAAACTAATTCAGCATGTACCACTGGCCACTAAGTTTAACGATCCTTTGCTATTTACTCTGCTAATATGTTATGATAATTCTCATAAAAAATGTGAGAATAAACCCAATTTATGGAAATTGTTCTAGAAAGGGCAAATAGGGTGGTTATTGTGTGAGGCGAGGGGACCTATTTTATATAGATAACGTAAAGAAAGGGGAAAGGGATATGTTTTTGGGAGTATTAAAGTCTAAGACTTGAAGGAGAGGTCTGGTGAAACATCAGTAGGCACGTTCCATTTATCATTACGTTACCTTTGTGTTTATCTTGTAATTGTTGTTCTTATCTCAGTTATGATTCTGCTTGAATTTAAGGTTCTAATTTTACTTTCAGTATTATTATTCTCTATATTTTGTGTTTGGAGTATTTGTTGGTGATTGTAATAGATCGTTAGGAATTGGAGTCCTAACTGAAAAACCCTTTATGATGATTGATATTGGATGGTTCTAGTTATTTGAATATTTATATCCTTGCTTGACCATAGTTATTGATTCTTCATTTATAGACTTTAGGTGTAATAATAAGCCTTCAAAATTTCCTTTTCCCCGCCTGCTGTCTTATTTCATGGTTTCATTTTGATTCCTGAACTTCGATGGTGGTACCGTTTTGGTCTCTAAACTTTCATGTCCAATTTTAGTCTTGACTTTCAAAAAGCTTAAAAGTGGTCTCTGCTATTAATGAAGTTTTTTTTTTTTTTGAAAAATGCTATTAATGAAGTTAACTCTCTCCTTATAAGTCAATGAAATGGATTTTAAAAAAAAAAGCAATTTCTCTCCTAAACCTTCTCTATCACTTCCCTCATTCTTTCTCTCTCCCCAAAATTTCCCTTTTCAACACTTCTCACTCACTAGATCTATTCTTTTCTCTCTTACTGCCAAGACATCCTTAGAATATAAACAAACATATCAAGCTTTGTTATTTGGAACAAAGGGAGTTTGAGCAGAACTTAACCACTCAAATCTCGATTTCGAACTAAAACCCTTGGATTGGTCCTCCCCATTTTTCTCCTTTCGTTTATTTTCCTTATTTTTTTAATCTCTCCATTCTTCCGTTCACTAGGTCAGAGGAAAAGAGAGTAAAATCTCATTATCATCTTCTTGCATGTGCGTATGTGTCGACCACTAGACTGTTTTATTATTTTGTTGTTTTGGTATGTTCAGTCAAAAATGTCAGCACAGTTTCATTTATAGCTTTCTTACCAAAACATCAACTACGTTAAATGCAGCTTCTTGTAAGCCAATTGGAGCCCTTGGCTGAGCACCAAGTAGTTGGCATCTGCAACCTGCAACAATTATCACAACAGGCTGAAGATGCTCTCTCACAAGGAATGGATGCATTGCAGCAATCCTTGGCTGAGACGTTGGCCAGTGGCACGCCTGCAACGTCGGGATCATCTGGGAATGTGGCGATTTATATGGGCCAAATGGCCATGGCAATGGGAAAGCTTGGAACTCTTGAAGGCTTTCTACGCCAGGTGATTTGGTTTTTGATTTCTATATTCCAGCTACAACTGTTCTTAAGTTCTTGTGTACAAACCTGGAAGTGATCACTGAGATCACTTGCAAATTTCAAATAAAATATGATCCTCAGGTTTCAAAATATTAATTAATGTTCTACATTTTGCGACGCCTAGAATCATTTTTCATTCAAAACGGCACGTGCATCTTGTTACATTTAGATTGCTTATATTCTGGGGTTATGGCAAACAAATAAAGTTGAAAAGCTTTGTCCATGACTCGGTCTTCTTTGTCTTGGAAGTTGCAGGCTGATAATCTTCGTCAACAAACACTTCAACAAATGCATCGGATATTGACAACCCGTCAATCAGCCCGTGCGCTTCTTGCAATAAACGACTACTTTTCCCGCCTTCGAGCCCTCAGCTCTCTCTGGCTTGCACGACCACGGGAGTGAGTGGCACGTGAGTTCTCTCTTGTTAATCTGAAGTCTGTCATAGGAATTGTACAATGGACGAAAATGTTAGGTGAAGTTTGTGATTGATATAGATATAGCTTTCAATTTTCAGTTTTTAGTATCAGTTGGTGGTGCTGTATGTTTATTACAATAAATCCTTGTATGTAGTTAGGTGATGTTTCATAGAAGTAAAAGGGAAAAGTAGGTTGTATCAGCAATTTAGATTTGCAATTACATCAGCTTTCTACACCAGTAAATCATATTATTATGAAATTTGTGTGCCTTTTTGTTAGATCTACAATTCCCTAGAGCAGTTGGAACATTTTCTTTCATCATTTTCCTCCCAGCAGTAAAATAGTAAATCATATTTATTATGAAATTTTTGTACCCTTTTTGTATTTTTTTTGTTGATCTACAAGTTGTTTATTTTGAGCATAGATGACGCATAATTTCTCTTAATTCCATACTTGTGTACATTTTTTTTTTTTTTTTGGGTTGAACTATGATTATAAGTTGGATTCAATTATGATTTTGTAATTTTTTCGTAAGATTTGATTAAGTTAATTCTTGGGTTAGTTAGTTTTTAGCTCAATCAACTTAAACTAAGATTAATATTATATAGGTGTAAATTTAACTAATAAAATAAGTTTGTAACATATTGGTTCTTGAACGTATGCTATACGATGTATAACACACACACACACGTATATGAATGATGTTATGAGTTGATTAACATCTTCAAAACTTCGAGATAACTACTATAAACATGTAAAAGATAATAATATAAAATTCAAGTCTAACTTTGGTCCAACTATCATAGTGCATAGTTTATCTATCATAATCAAGTCTATCACTCCTGTAGAAATTTGTCGGAGTTAACATCATAGCACAAAATGAGTATATACATATAAAGTAAGTAGCTATCATGTGCGATAAACTACCACGTTATTAGGTCACGCTAACAACTCTTTAATCCATGTTGGAAAAACACACAAACTTTTTAAATGAACACAGATTAATCATGTCTTTGGAACTCTATATCTTACATTTGTCAACTTCTTATCGCACTTCACACAAACTAACATGCATAATATGTAACACACTCTAGAGTACATCTGCTACTCCACATCCTGTCAAATTAAGACACTAAATACCTTTGCACATACGATCAAAGAAGTACAATGCTCATGTATCAACTGGAAACTGGCTGACAACAACAATTTTCGATTATTAGAGCAGGTGCACCAACTCAAACTGATCATGAGTGTTCTCACTAACTGCACGGAACTCTTGGAAAATCTACCCTAAACCCTTACTACCTAGAGCAAGCCGCTATAACATCACTCACGCTTTGCCCTGATAACCACTTTGTAACCTTAGTTATAAGAACTTGTGTACATAGAGGTATTCACTCTTGACTATACATTTCAACACATCTTTTTATTACTTCAATGACTCATCTCTGACTGATCATTGTACTAATCATGTTATAACACTTTATAGCCATTCTACTACCGATTTGAACCTCGTAAACCGAGCTTAAATCTCCACTCTTCCAGTTAACATCAAGAAATATGAGGCTCATATACGATATAATTGTTCCATTCATAATAGAGCCATACACCTTAACTCTATTAAACAAAGGTACCTAGCACTGTTCCTTAATCAATTCACACAACTCATCGTGTTCATGCTGAGGTAAAGCTTATGATCTTTACATTATACTATCGATATATTCAATGCAAATTCCAACCACAAACACGCCAACTCACCGTGAACAACATCATCACAATTAGATGTAATTATCCTACCAATAATCTCACACTCAAACATATTACATATTAAATATCTCATCATACTTAGGAGTAATTCTACTCACACTAATCTCACACGTAAACATATTACCTTCAAACTTACATGAGTGAGCCTACTTAGTTAAGAGTATGAACCTAAACAAATTAGATTCTAATGTCTTACACTAAATTAGTAAGACTTCAACAAATTTCACTTCTATCCACTTCGTCTTTCAGCAAGTGAATCACACTTCATCATTTAGTAGGATATATCACATATTCATACTCAATCATGTTTTGACTCATAATACACCACTAAAAGATGCATCAACTCATACCACGAACTATCATGTGTAACTCAAGGGCACTGTATTATCTTCGACCCATAAGTACAACTATACTTTTAGATGAGTGAAACGTCATAACTATCAACTCATCTCACATTCTCAAATTAGTGAAGCACGTCTAATAATTCACCTTACACTATCAAGGAAGTAAAATTCGACTAATAACTCATCATGCACTTTTAGTAGATGCATAATGAAACACGAAAAGCAACTCATCATTCATCCTCAAAGGAGTGAAACACGACTAACATCTTATACTACATCTTCAAATAAGTGAAACATTGTAGGAAACTCTCAAATGAGAGAAACACCGCTAGCAATTCACTCTTCACTCACAAAGGAGCGAAACGTTGTTAGTATCTCACACTGCACTATCAAAGGAGTGAAATACCTCTACATCCCATAAAGGAGTAAGACATCACTAGCAACTCACACTGCATTCTCAAAGGAGAAGTAACTCACACCACACTCTCAAAGGAGTGAACCATAACTAGCATCTCACGCACCCTCTTGAGCCACCACTAGCATCTCACCATTACACTCTCATAGGAGTGAAACATTACTAGTAACTCATACTACACAACACGCACTCTCAAATGAGTAAAATACATTTGTAAACTCATCCTGTACTATCAATGTGAATCACCACTAACAACACACACTTCACTCTTTAGACACACTAGTTTCTTGAATATTCATATAACAATGAAAAATGTATATGAAACAGAAACATAACTACTTACCTCTAAATCAAGATAAAATATAGATCTCTCAACACTTCGAGTTTTTAGCTTCAAGAACATGCCGATATCCATCACATACAAACGACACTATCGACATGAAACAAAAATAGAGGAAGAGTGAAATAACCACATGTCGCATCCAATAACATCATTCTATTTTGAGCCAAAATGATATTGCTCAAATTTAGTCAACGTTTGACCTTGACCTTTCTTTTCTTTAGGATCATACGAGTCTTAGAAAGGAAAGAGAAGATTAGAAAAACTAAAAAAAATTCATCTCAACCAAAAAATATATATGGATGAGGTTGTATGAACTAATAGATAGGGTTGGACTAGTTCCCACATAATTTAGATTCATCCAAAAAATTAAAAACCCTAATTTAACCCGGGAGCATGTACCCCTAATAGAAATGCATTCCAATCAAAAGCTTTTCCTGGAAAATCATTTGTAATTATTCAAATCATCTTCATAAAATAAAGTAATAGTAATAGTATGCATCATGTCGATCAGACGTTTTTTTCCCTCTGAAATAAACGTTGAATAGCCATCAGAAGAGAAAAGTAAAGCTGAACATATATAAGAACAACTCATTCTGAGCTAACTGCGAAATCAGAGTTCTAAGCACAGCCACCAGATTGACTCCAAATACTCGATTTATAAAATAAATTTGAAATCTGGAGAGTTTATACAATCAAATAGTATCAAGTTAAATTCTTCAGTCAAACAAATCTGACACTTCTGTTTTTCTGAATGCATCAACTTGAGCTAATTTTTCTGCCAAATCTCTGTTTGGAAATACGTTTTCAGCCTTCATTCTCTCTTTCATACCATAGGCTGGAACCTTAGCATTAATGTATGCAAGCATTAGAGAACGAAACTGGTTGAATCGAGCCACATAACCCGACAGTTTCATTCGATGAAACATCTTCTCTGCGTTGTGGACGTCGCCCCTCCTTGCATACTCATCCATGATAACCATGTACGACGTAAACACTGGCTTCACCTGGTGTTTCTGAACAGCCTTCTGCAAGAAAGAGTCTGCCTTTTCTACCTCCCCAGCTTCAACATACAGCTTCACAACTGCATTCCATGTTAACGGACCAACTCGGCAACCACTGTCTGCCATCTGCTTGACTAGATCCTTTCCCTTCGTTAGCATCTTATTGTCTGCATAAACCTTCAACATGGTGGAATAATGTTTAGCGGAGAGCCTCTTCCATGTTTTTAAAGCTCTATCAAAAACTTTCTCTGCTTCCTCGACATTCTTCAGCTTGCCCCATGCAATAATCGCAGCCATACATTCACTAATACGAGGATCTGAATCACATATCTTCCAAACTCTCCTCATTTCATCTTCCATTTGTAGTTCTCCATAAAGGGGAAGTAAAACTCTGCAAGGCCGTCGAGAATCTTTCGAGCTAACATCTTCCATCTCCTTTAAAATCGCCTTGGCTTTGTCTTTAAGCCCACCAGTAGCATAGTGCTTAGCTAATATGGAAAGTGCATGTACATCAAGTTCAATCCCTTCAGCCTTCATTTTATCAACAATTTTTTCCATTCCTATAATGTCATTTGAAAGGCCTTTAGCAGCTATTAAGATTTTGTAAGTAAACTGAGAAAGCTCGACATTTTCTTTCTCCATCATCGACAAAACGTCGACTATTTTCCTCTTGTCATGCCTCTTGTAAAGAAGAAGCAACTGGTCACAAGCAAATGTTGTGATTGGGAATTCAAGATCCTTCATTTTGTTAAATACTTCCTCCGCTTTTTTTACATTGTTGGCAGCCACAAAGTTAGCCAAAAGAGTTCGGTATATCACCTCCCCCTGGAAGGATTTTGGGATTTTAGCAATGTAACTCTCTGACTTATGGAGACCCCATACCTTTGCAATCAAGTCAAGCCGAGAAGCATAATCTCTGTCGGTGAATTCGAGTTGTCCCCTTGCTTCCAACCACTCTGAAAACTGTGAAACTCATGCAGAAATTCGCAGCGAATTCTTAGAATGATGAATTAGATTGTCTAACAAGAAAATAGAGGAACATATTAACCAAACACAGAAGCAGGAAAGTTCTTCAGCATCAAAAATTGCAAAACCATTTTCATCCCGTCTTTATTTTTATTTTATTTTTTTATAAAACCAGAAAATCAAAGCTTTTCTCCACTATAATCGGGGTAACCAAGCTCATCCCCAGCCCAGACACCGGGAGACATCGAAGGAATGGAAACTCAGGAGGTGTCTACAAATTAATGTCACAGTGAACCTGGGACCTTTAGGGAGCACACCTTCAAAACCCAAGCCTTTCATCCCGACTTTATCAAACCAACCGAATAAATTCCAAACCATAAGCATTAAATCAAGCAGTTCCATGCTGCTCAACCTCAAATGAAAATTTCTATAAGTGGATCTAGCACCATTTCTTGAATGCTATTGGTCAGCTTGAAAAATATCTATACATGTATGATTCTTAAGAATTGATAGCCGTACTCAGGTTTAACGGTTACCAACCTAAATATACATTTTAAGCAAACACATCATGAAATCATTTTGGGTTTGTTAGACCAAATTACAATTGATTGTGGTACATTACAACATCTTAAAATTTTATCATTATTACCATCCTGAGATCATTCTGTCCGTTAATCACATAAATTATATAGAGTTCTACATATCCAAAGAAAATGAGATTACAAACCTTATATTACATGAATGAATTCCATTGCTTGAAAAAATAAAACAAGTCAATTTACCTGCAAAGCCTTCCCAAACAATCTGCGTCTACGAAGACTTATCATGGCCAAAGAGATGTCATCCCGACTTAATTCTTTTCCATCACTGACCCACTTATCAAGTGCAGTGGAAACAGATAAACCTGGAGCACTCCATATAGCCTTGAACAGCTCTGAAGGAGACCATTTTCTAGATAGTTTATCAGAAAGTTCAGTTCCAACCTCAGGTAAATCCAGTTCATTTCGAGGCTCATCATCAACATCATCATCAATTTCTGATTCAGAGATTAGTTCCCCATCAAGCGAGCTGGTGATTGGAAGTGTTTCAAGTTCAGAAAGTTCATCTTCCTCTCCACTGTTCTCAGCACCAGCTTGTGAAGATAGACCATGACTGCTAATATAAAGCTCAGATGATTGCCATGTTGCAAGGTTATTTCTCTCAAAAGAAATGCATCTAGCAGATATAGCAGGGATAGTACCAGAACCAACTATATTTCCTTCCCAAGAATACGGGGTCGCAAGTTTGCCAAAGACAAAAGAAGTTCTTACTCTATATCCTTGAATCCTAGAAAGAGAGCACAAAAAGATAATTCAGAGAGGGGTCTGAATAATTGGAGGTATTGTTCCCTGCCACAAACGTGCATATATTATATATACACACACATAAATGCATACATACAAAAAAAGTCTTGGATGATTGACAATGATGAATTTTAAGAAATTTCCAGCAGAATCTTAGGGGGTGTTTGTGGCAAAAGGATGAAATAGAGAGAGCGATTATTGATGTTTGAGCCACCAAGAATTATTCTCTACATATTAGCATTTCACCAAAATTACATTTTTATTCTCCTCTGTCTTAACACCTTTTTATTCTTTCTATAACAAATTTGTATTCTCTCCATAACTATTTTACACTCTCTTCATACTCGTTATTTTATCATTCCAATAGCCATTCCTTTCCCCAAAAACACAAATAATCATTCTTCCCATAATCATTTCCTTCACTCCAAGACCCGAACACAAATAACCATTATTTTTCCTAATTCTCATTATCCATAATCATTATCATTCCCCATCCCCAAACACACCCTAAATGTTTTGAACATTGAAAAAAGTGGAGTGTCGAAATTGTAAACATTTCTTCTTTTCTTAATATTGCAGCTTCTTGCATCCGAATTATCCATGTCCAAAACTTTTACTATCTTACAGAAAAAAGAATTAAACCCAGAAAATTTTAATGATAGCTCAAAATGTAAAGTACAATTGTACAGGGAGACTATCAAACCCAGAAAATTTTAAATTGAATGAAGCTTCACATTTCAGCTTAAAAACAAATAAAACAGAAACCGATGCGAAGGGAAGTGCAAGAATAGAGAACAAAAATTAATCATACAGAACTTTTCATTTCATTTCCGTCTATAACGAGCACCGGAAACTCGATCAGAAACAAGCAAGAAGATTACTTCAACAAATAGTCAATGTAAGCTAATACTCATGAAATGAAACCAAAAGTTGAAAGTCAAAACGAGATTACAAAGATGTTTATGTCCGTAAATCGAATCCAGTTTTTGCATTAACGAAGGAACAATGTAAGGTAAACAAGCAGACAGGGCCACGATGAAGACATACCTAAGGGAAGTAGAAACTCTACGAACAGCCAACATGGTGAGATGTTAGCTGGAGTGAAGAAATCAGCAGACCTCCAACAAAGGAAAGGGAATTTAGCAGTGGCAGAGGCAGCGCTCTTAAACCCTAAAACCCTTCGTGCCAACTTCCCTTTAGACTAACAGTTATAATTGAATTAAAAAAAATAAAATAAATAATAAATAAATATTTATATATATATATATATATATATATATATAGAGTAAATTATAAATTTAATCTTAGTAAAGTTAGAGTTTTATGGTTTAAAAATCTAGATTTAGTCATGATTTGGAGAAATATAGAATTTAATTCTAAACTTTGAAAAAATAGAATTTAGCTTTTATAGTTTGATAAAATTAAAAAATAGTTCATGTTATTCATAAATCGTAAGAGAATTAAGTAGTAAATGTACGGTATAAATCATGCTTTTTTGTCTAATTAATTATTTATCTCACACTCTCATTATTAAACACAAAAAAACTAACTTCTACGTGTTTTATTTACCAACAATTACAACTACGGACTATTTTTTAGATTTTATCAAGCCTTAGGGGTTAAATTCTAATTTTTCAATCATAGAGATTAAATTGTAGATTTCTCCAAACTATAAAAGCTAAAGTTTAGATTTTTAACTATACGACTAAATTCTAATTTTTTTTTTTTTTTCAAATCATATGAAACAAATTTATAATTTATATTATTTATAAAATTATATCAGTTTGTGACGGATGAAAAAATGATATAATTTTTTTGGATTAGAAAAAATAAAGTGATTTTAAAACTTTTAATTTAGTGGATTTTTCTTGAATGATAAAAAAAAAAAAAATATATATATATTATAAGCAATTCTAACTAGTTAGGAGTGACTACGACCATGCTCACGTGTTTAATAATGATATTGATTGAAGTCATTAAATAAATATAAGAGAATTGATTATTGTTTTTAATTGATTGAAGTCATGAAATATGTGAAAATTGAAGTTAATTTATGAAACTGGTTGAAATCAATGGATGACATTGATTTAATCCAACCAATTGAAATAGTTTAATTTTAATATATAAGAATCAAATAAAAAACTTCAACTAAATTTTGTACATAAAAAAGTTTAGAAGTTTAATTCTCACTTCTTTGAAAATTTCTACACTTTTCCCTGTTTGTGCGTAATTTCTTAATAAAAGTATAGGATAACTCTCTATGTTTTATCTTTAATTTTTTTAATATATTTTTTTAATTTTTATCACATTAAAAAATAACGTTAAGAAAAATAAAAGTAAGTAATTACACAAGGATGAGAGATAAATAAAAAATAAAAAATAAAAAAATTATTTTATAATTTCTAACGTCCTAAACTTCAAACGTAAAAAATGATGGGAAATTTAACCTATAAACTTATGTAAAAAAAAAAAATTAAAAAAAAATACCGATGTGAAATTATACCGTGACATCACCCATAAGTTCTATTCTCAATTTAATCTTAACAAAACTTAATTAATTAATTTTTTTTTATGAAAAGAAACATAACTTAATATATAAGGCATGAAATTATCAAATTAAAAAAAATTATTATATAAAAAAAAAACTAAAAACAATTGAAGGGAACAATTTTGCAAGGGCTAGATTAGAGCGGGAAAGGAGTAGGTTAAGGAGAGGGAGAGAAGTTCTTAAAATTTAGAAGGGTATTTTGGTCAAGTAAAAATATCAGTATCTTTAAAAACTCTGTAGCTCGTCAAGTTCCTTTGCCATGGCGATCACCATTGTCGATCATGAAGTTCCCTCCGATTCCCACAATTACTTCAACATCACTCTCGACTCCGATGATCCGATTCTCACTCTCCTCACTTCTTCTCCATCCATGGTAGAATCTTGGATTTCTGAAACCCTAACCATCCAAACTCCACCTCTCCTCGTCGGTCTCGACGTCGAGTGGCGCCCTAACAATCGGTCGTACGAGAACCCCGTCGCCACACTACAACTCTGCATCGGCCGCCGATGCTTGATTTTTCAACTGATTCACGCGCCTGAGATCCCTAAAGCTCTGTTCGAGTTTCTTGATAATGACTCGTTCACTTTTGTAGGAGTCGGAATCGACGAGGATGTGGAGAAGCTCCGTTGCGATTACGATCTGAATGTTAGGAAGACGGCGGATCTGAGGAATATGGCCGAGACTGTGATGGGAAGAAGAGATTTGAGGAACGCGGGATTGAAGCGATTGGCAGAAGAGGTTTTGGGGAAAGAGATTCAAAAGCCGAAGAGCGTGACTATGAGTAGGTGGGATCAGCAATGGCTTACTCTCAATCAGGTTAAGTATGCTTGTATTGATGCGTTTTTGTCGTTTCAGATTGGTAAGCATTTATCATATAATTGAAGACTGAAATATTGGGTTCTTCTTCTAATTGTTCGATGGATTTTGAACACAAGGCTTTGATCTTCAAGGTTCTTTGTTGTTGCTTGTTTTTGAAGAAGATCAATCGTTGTTACTTGTTAGGGTTCTTTACTGATGAAATTATAATTTTCAGTTTTTTCTTCTCTTTGAAATCTCTAATTAAATTTAAACAGTATACAACCTTCTAAATTTTTTTAATATTTGAAAGTAGAAGGTACATCATATGTCGAAAGAAGAATAGTTAACAGTTGGACCTTGAAGTTTGATGTTAGATAACACATGCAACATTTATTTTCTTGAGGTTACAACAATAGAGTTGGGAAATCGAACTCATAAGCTTTTGTTCATGTGATCAACACTAATACTTAGTTATTACTCTTTTTACTCATCCAACATATTATAACCAAGAGATCATGAATTGAATTCAATCTCTAGTTTTTAAATTATCCTAGCAATTCAATAAAAAAAAGGTTGGTTTCAAAGTTCCCTTGTATCTCGCTAGCACTAGAGGGCAACCCAGGACTCTCCCTACACCATTAGACAACTATGACTTGGCCTAGAGGGTCAGCTTTGGGCCGAATTGGCTAGCCCGAGGCTCAATTGGACAAGTTGAGCTCGAGTCTTGATGAGCCCAAGGCCGCAGTCGGTCTAAGGATACGCCTTGTGTCATCTCAAAAGCAAGCTTGTTGACCTTAGGCTCAAATGAGCAGAAAAATAGGGCTGTTTTTGAAACTTTTGAGCAAAATATGCTTGTTTCTAAGTTTATTGTCGAAATATGTTTATTTTGTTGCATTTTTTGGGAGTGTTGTAGAGCGAAATTGGGTGCGTCTCTAGCCACACCACAAATTAAGTTTTTTCCTAATAGGTTCTCAAACCATTATAAATCCAATTTTCTCCCACTTTCTCAACTAATTACAACCATTTCTCTATGAAATAATAAACATGCCCGACCATATCCTAATCTTGATTCCACTATGGCGTCGACTCGTAAACATGATAAATCGGTTGAAGATCAGAGAAACTGAAATAGAGATGGAGAAAAGAGAAAATGTGGAGAAGATGGGTTGATTAAGGGAGTGTAAAAATTGTTCTATAATGAAAAAGAGGAGAGTAAAGAGTTGAGATGCGTCTTGGTTGAAGATGATTTAATGTGTTTAGGGCAGATCTAGATACTGAAGTTTGGGAGAGTAACAGTAAGGTTAGATCCATGGTTAGATTAGACCCATATTTAATTATATTATATATATTTATAGTGGTTGATATTTTATAAAATAAGCAAAGTTGTCTGCATCTTTTCTATTTTTTTAGTTAAGTCGATTGGTTTGTAACAAAAATTTTGAGAGTTAATTAAAAATATTTAGACGTACAAAATAATTATTTGAAACATGTTCAAATTTATGTTAATTTTGCAATAATGAAAAATAAATTTAATTTTAATTATATTTTAATTAAAAAGAAATCTAGAGTTTATAAATATGAATATTATGTAAAGAAAATGTGTATTCCGGTCAAATGACTCAGATTAGGTAATTTTCTAATCGACATTGATCGATTGCTCTTTCTTTAGTCGATTTCTATTGATTAGTTTGGTTGTTAGGAAATGTATGAATATCCTTAGTGATCAAATCCATATTGCAAGGTTAAACCAATTTCCAACCTGCATGAAAAATTTGTAAAATATTTTGACAGAATTTGCCTTGAAATACGGGTGTCGCCGGGAAAGTCGACAACATTTTCAAATAATATCGGTAGGAATAATATAATTAGCACAGAAGAATGTCAAAAACTTACACTTTTGTCTCTTTATTCTTCCTTCGAACCATATTTAAAGCCAATTATAGTTTTAAAAATAAAACGCACTAATCTATTATGTCATGTCCACTACTCTAAAAATCAGCTGGTCTTAAATTTTATTGTATTACTACATTACACGATCTTTCACAATTAAATAAAATAATAAAATAAATCAGAATTAATAAGAAATAATTAATAATTATTTGAACATAGCACGATTTAGAAAGCAATTAGTTTATAGAGGCTATTTAAACATTTAAATTACGAGATTTCAGTTTAAAAGTATAACAGCTATAAGTAAAGCACTAATTATTACAAACACTAGTTCATGCTGAGTAATATTCAATCACAAAAATTAGTAAATGATGACTTGCTTCGACTCATAAACACAAGAAAAAAAATGAAACTTGCAAGAATATTGTTTCCATTTGCAACACAGAAAATTTGTTATTAGTCTGAAAAAAATGATGCAAGAATTTGAGTGGTTTTGCCTCAAAGGCCTACCTCCGCTTTGCCTAAGATTTTGTGCACATATTTTTAAACCATAGCCTTTTGACATGAAATGAGAGCAAGAAAATCAAGTAAATATGTAAAACTCTTTTGAACTTTTCTGAAAGTTTATAATTTTATCAAAATTGTTTCAAACCTATTAATATTTTAATGGATTTTTCTTAAGCAGAAAAAAAAAAACAAAAGTGGTCTCGTCTTGGAAAAAAGACTAAAAAGCCTCCGTATCTATCAATCTCATTTCATCATTTTTGCTTTCAGTTTATCACTCTCATTTCTATTAGTTCATTGACAACCTTCGATTAATTCAAATGATAGCTTTATCAGTTTGGTGATAATATTTAATTAGTTCACTCATAGCCTTCAATAAGTAATTCAACTGATAACCTTCAATCACTAGCTTAACTGATAGTCTTCAATCAGATCGTTGATAGCCTAAAATCAGAATAATGTAAAATATTCTTGAATAAATGCCTAAAGCACAACGATGCCCACGACAGCTCGTGGTGTTAAGAGACGGAAATCAACAAGTGACTTACCTCCTTGGAAAGCTCTCTTCTTTGTGAGCACAAATTTGGTCTTCATTTCACGAACGCAGATCTCTAACTCTGTACATATGTGAACAAAAAGAGTTTCAAGATTTTGTCACCAGAAAAAATGGAGATTTTCTTCTTCATCGTTGTTTTTAAATCTCCATTTTTTCCTTCTTCATGTTCGTATTCTTCTTTCTCTAATATCTTGCGTTCTAATCATTTTGCTTCTTTGATTATGGGTATTGTTTGGTTTGTTTGGCTTTCTTTTCAATTTCTTGGTAATGTTGTTGAGTTTTCCTTTTTCCACCATTTTTCTTGCAATAATTTTGATGGAAAAAGTTTAAATAAGGCAGTTTGGTGTTTCGGAAATGGAGATTTGTCAAATCTTCCACTTGGTTGATGTGGTTTCTATTTTATTATCATAAATGGTGAATTTGAGATTCCATTACAATCAATGTGGCACGAGGTGGAAGATCGATTATAAAACTAGAGAATGAGAAGAAGAAGGGTTAAAATAGGAAATACAAAAAAGACCCTTGGCAAGCAGTAGATTGGGACATTAGACATTATGCCCTAAATGCCTAGTAGTTTATATTTAAAGAACAAACATTTAAAATTAGATATTGAATGTTATATTTCGATTATTAATAAAGGTTATTATTTTCATTAATTATGTATTTTATATATAAACATCATTCGACCTTATCGAGTTAATTGGAATAATGACAATATGTCCATGATTATTTAGATATACACTTGGATAAGTATATGAGACATACAAGTGGATCTAGTTCCAAGTTAATAACATAAAACGTATGGACTAAGTTCAAATTCACGATTAATTATGTTAGACATAATTTGTAGAGCAAGTTTCCTCTGAATTAATTGAATGCATAATTACTAGATAATTATTTATTGAGAGAAATAATTAATTTATTGAATAAATTAATTGTCTAAATAATTATTTATTGAGAGAAATAATTAATTTATTGGATAAATTAATTGAATAAATAATTATTTATTTAGAGAAACAATTAATTTATTAAATAAATTAATTGTATAAATAATAATTGGATTACTATTTATTAAATGAGGAATGATTAATTTACTGTATAAATTAATTGTGTAAATAATTATTGGATTATTATTTATTATAAAAAGATTAATTAGTATATTAGACATATTAATTGTATTAATAATTATTGGATAATTATTAAAAAGAGAATTATTTAATATATTGAATATATGGATTGAATTAATATTTAATAGATAAATATTAATTAACGAGAAATTAATTAATTTATTGGATAAATCAATTGAATTAATATGTATTGGATAAGTATAAATTAGACAATTTTTTTAATAAAAGATATTGAGAATATTTATTAGATAAATATTAAAATAGATTTCTCTAATATCTTTTAATATTAGATATTAAATGATATTATTCTCTTATTGTTTGAATATTCTACCTTTATTATGGATTGGAGGCTCGAGAGGTCTTTATAATCATCTCACTCTCTTAAAAGTAACTCATCTCTTAAACATATAACTTTTTAAAGTTGTGTGCTCTTCTTTCTTCCTCCATAGTTAGACCTCGTGCAAAGTTAGTGTAGCAAAAGTCATAGACCAGAAGAAATCAAGAAGTTCCATGAGAATAGTCGATTCTACTCAATATAAAGACCTGTCAGAATTGATTAGAGAAGTCATTCAATGTGAGTATGATTTTATAAACAACAAGTCAATTACTAAGGGTATCGCATATAGATAATTAAATGATTTAATTATATGAATTTATTTTGTAAACACACACTTCTATCAAATTAATTGCATACTCTTACCCTATATCCAATATAAGACTTGTAGCAATTTGGGCTTGCAATGTGAGTGGTCGGCGGGGAGGAGGAACGTGCATGCAATGAAAGTTGTTGGTTGCGTGTTCTCCACTACCAAGGCTTCACAATTACCACTGGTTCTTAAACAGCGGGAAACAATGAAACTCCAGCAAGATGGTGTGTTGTTGAGAAAGCAACAACAAAGGAAGGAAGATGATCAATAATGTGATGCACATCACAAGAAATGAAAGAGAGCCTTGAGAAAAGGAAAATAACGGGATGAGTGGAGATGGAGAGGGTTGTTTCTCGAAGAAAGCTAAGACGAGCTACACTATGCTTGATAGTGGGATATTGGCGGAGGCTGCGGAGCAGCCCCGCTGGATGTAATAAAAATTATGTGTTGGAACCCTCGGGCATTCAGGGCACTTCATTATGAAGTGCAAAAGGTTCAGCCTCATCTGTTGTTTATTTCCGAATCAAAAGGTGGTGATGGTTTAGCTTGCAAGGTTAAGTTGGAGACTCAGTTCGAACATTGTTTTGTTGTTCTGAGCGAGGGTAGTAGTGGAGGCTTGATGTTGTTATGGAAGGTGTGTTGTGATGTGTCGGTGAACTCTTATTCACTAAGACACATAAATGTGACTATGAAAGAGGATGGGGGGAGTGGAGATTTACCTGCTTCTATGAAAATCCGGTTGTGGCTAGGAGGAAGAACTCCTGGGATCTTTTGAAATGGTTGGCTGGGATTTTGAATCTTCCCTGGGTGGTGGCTGGTGATTTTAATGAAGTCCTTTGTCATTCGGAGTATAGGTATGGTGAAGCCAAGAACGATCCTTATGTTCTAGGCTTTCATGAGGTTGTTGACCAATGCTCGTTGGTTAACCCTGGTCACTTGGGATACCTTTTTACGTGGTGCAGAAACAGAATTAAGGCTGATTCAGTTCAAGGTCGTCTTGACAGGTTCTTGATTTCCTCTTCCTTAATACCTTTAATTGATAAATTTGTTGTTGAGTATCGTAATTATCATTTTTCAGATCATAGACCTATTACTGCTAATTTTAATTGGTTCTCTAATGATAATTTGTTTTTTTTTGCAAGAAATAGGTTCGAGAACGCTGGGGCGAAATTTGAGGATTGCAGGGAAATTGTTCGGGAGAGCTGGACAGGGAGTAGAGGGAATGAGCGTGCCTCTAACGTTGTTTCTCGGAAAATCGTGGGAAGTTTGAAGATGTTTGACAGCTGGAACAAGAACACGCTCGGGGGCTCGATTCATGGTTCAATCGCTAGGAAGGAGGCGGCCCTGGCAGGGCTGAACGCGCTGTCTAACCCCCTCATAGTGAGATCTGTAGTCTGGAAAAGCAAATCGATGAGCTCCTTGAGATCGAAGAAATCTATTGGAAGCAGAGATCTAGAATGAACTGGTTGAAGTGAGGGGATCAGAATACTAAATGGTTCCACCAAAAAGCCTCTCAAAGGAAAAAGTCTAACAAGATCATAAAGATTAAGGATAAGGCATGGAATTGGATTGAGGGGGACAGGGGAATCAGTAATGTGGCGGTGAATTACTTCTCCAATTTGTTCAAGGAGGAGTATGCTTCTGATAGGGATCTGTCGATGGCGCTTCTGGAGGTTAAAAAAACAATTACAGTCAAGGATAATATGCAAATCAATAAACTCTTTTTGAAGGAGAAGGTGTTAGAGGCTCTGAAGAGCATGGACCCGGATAAGGCTCCTGGTCCTGATGAAGCTAATGCCTTATTTTTCAAAAATTATTGGGATATTGTTGGAGATGAGGTATCGAGGGCCTGTTTGGGGATTCTTAACGGGGAGAACGACATTGCTCATTTTAATGCAACGTTGATTGCGCTGATCCCGAAAGTTCAAAGTCCTAGCAAGATGGAAGAATTCAGACCAATCAGCTTGTGCAACACCATCTATAAGATTATTGCCAAGATGCTCGCTAACCGCATAAAGCCTCTCCTAGATAAAATTGTTTCTTCTAATCAGTCAGTGTTCGTGCCTGGCAGACTGATCTCTGATAATGTGTTGATCGAGTTTGAATGTATCCATGCTATTAACCAAAAAAGATCGGGTAAGGAAGGTTGGGTAGCTCTTAAGTTAGACATGAGCAAAGCTTACGATAGGGTGAATTGGAATTTCATTTTTGGAATGATGAGGGTCATGGGTTTCAATGAAGGGTGGATTCAGAAAATTAAAGGTTGTATCTCTTCGGTTCGTTATGAGGTCTTGATTAACGGGTGCCCCAGGGTTCCTTCAGGGCCAGTAGAGGATTTAGGCAGGGAGACCCGCTCTCTCCCTATCTTTTTCTTATTTGCGTTGAAGGGTTCTCGTCTCTCCTTCACATGGGAGAGATATTGAACAAGTTTAAAGGATTGAGAATTAATAATTATTGCCCCTCTGTTTCTCATCTTTTTTTTGCTGATGATAGTTTATTGTTTTTCAGGGCTTCGAAGAATGATGGCCATGCTATTAAAAGTATCATTGATTTGTATGGCAATGCGTCTGGGCAAGTGGTTAATTTTGAAAAGTCGGCGATGCTGTTCAGTAAAAATGTGTCGGACCCAGCTAGAGTGCAGTTATGTAAAATTCTTGGGGTCAAGGTGGTTTGTGATTTAGGGCCTTATCTTGGTATGTCGTCGCAGTCTCATTGCAATAAAAGACTTCTTTTTCAGAAAATGATGGGGGCGTGTGAGGAATAGTATTTAGGGTTGGGAGGGTAAGATGCTCTCTAAAGAGGGTAAGGAAAATCTAATTAAAGCTTAGCCGAGGCGATCCCCACTTACTCTATGAGTTGTTTCTGCTTCCCCAAAGGGGTGTGTGAGGAATTCGATCAAACGTGCGCTGATTTCTGGTGGGGAAGTGATAAAGGGCGTAAAAAGGCTCACTAGAGGAGCTAGAAAAAGATGTGTGTGAGTAAAGAAATAGGGGGTTTGAGGTTTCGTTGTTTATCCCAGTTCAATCAAGCTATGTTGGCAAAACAATGCTGGAAAATTTTAGGTGAGCCGGAAATCTTACTGGCCAAGATTCTGAAAGGTCGTTACTTTAAGGGGGGAGATTTTATGAGAGCTCAGCTCCGGAGATCTCCTTCTCTCACCTAGCATAGCATTCTTTGGGGCCGCGATTTGTTTTGGCATGGGTACCGGTGGAAAGTGGGAAAAGATAACTCTATTGTGATAGATAGAGACCCGAGGCTGGGGAGGGCGGAGAACCATTATGCTACTAGTGCTCAAGCCCCTTGGAGAGATGAAAGTGCTAACCTGGTGGGAAATGATAGAGTTTGGGACGCTGATAAAATTGAGAGTATTTTCTCCCCCGAGGAGGCTGGTATAATCCTGGGTACTCCGTTGGGAGAGAGGCCAAGAGAGGATGACATTATTTGGAACCTTAGTTCTAATAGGCAATTCAATGTTAAAAGTGCGCATCATTTGGCCATGAACATTGCGGATGCTGCTTCGCCTTCCCCTTCCGACAATACGTCTAAATCTAATCTGTGGAAGTCGTTCTGGAAGGTTGAAGTTGCTCCTAAAGTTAAGATTGGGGCCTGGAACCTGTTGAACAACGTCGTCCCCACGAAGGAAAATATTATGAATAGGGGAGTGGATACAAACGGTTCTTGTGTGATGTGTGGCAAAAGAGTTGAAACTAATTTGCATATTTTAAAGGAGGGTAAGGTGGTCATTAAGATGTGGATTAATGTTTTTCCTTATTTATCTGACTTTACTTCTTTTTTAAGGAGTGCGATCTCTGGTGAAAGCTTTTGGGAAGAAATTATTTGTAGGGTCCCGAGTCACGACTTACCCAAAGTCATGATCGTGATTTGGCAACTTTAGAGCTTTCGTAATTCTGTGCTCCACCATAATTCTAGTGTGACTGGTGATAGGTTGTTGAACATGATTTCTAATGCGTTGGTCTCTTTTTCAGGAATTAGGCCGAACGGACCGAAAGATATTGGTGTGGATGTCGCGGCCGGGTCCGTTCAAGACGCATGGAAGGCGCCGCCGAAGGGGAGATGGAAGTGAACCTTGATGGGTCGTGGAACGCGCGATCCGGGCGTGGAGGGGTTGGTTGGGTTGTTCGGGATGATTGTGACTCTCCTCTCTTGATTGGATCATGTAAAAACATTAGGGCTTCGTCTGCTCTTTTGATGGAAGGTTTGGCTGTTAAAGAAGGTCTGAAGCATATTTTGGCTTCGTTTAAAGGCCTTCTCCCGCTTATCTTGGTGGAATCTGATTCGCTTTTCCTGGTGAACTTTATTAATGGCATCTTTCCCAAGATTTTTCAGAGCTCAACTTTGTTGTTGAGGATGTTTATGTTATTTTCCCTCGGTTACAAGGGTTATCGTTTTCCTTTAGTAAGCGGGGTTGTAATACAGTCGCTCATTTGATGGCTAACTCTCTGTTGGTGCAAACTCTTTTTGTTTAAGTCTGGATGATTCTGTTTTGGGTAGCAGCCATTTTTCGTTCGGTGTGGAAGGAGTGTCTGCCACCGGAAGTGGTTGATCTGTTGTTGTTAGAGCTAGCTTGCTCTTCTGCTTAATTTTAATGATATTTGTGGTTTTCAAAAAAAGAGAAACGAAAGTGATTGAGTTGATAAGTTAAAGTGATGTTGACAGAGGTTGATTGGCTATATACTTAGGGAAAGGTGTTTGTCAAACATGGGCATTTGGAAAGGGGTGTATGAGGGTGCAAATGGGTTTTTGGATAAAAAAACTTGTTTAAAAAGGATAAAGCTCCAATTCTAGTATTTTCTCTTCGTTGCATTGCTATATATATATATATATATATATATACACACACACACTCTTTATTTCAAATAATCCTATTAATTTCAAACTAAACTGATTTAAATTACCAATCTCCCAAAATAATAATTATTTGAGTATAGGAATGACCGATTTAATAAACGAATGTTTTAATGTCATATGATTCACTTAATTAATAATTAAAGGACAATTAAGGATTTAAAAATTATTTAAGGCACATTTTTTTCTCTCGTTTTTTAAGTGATTACTATCTCAAAAACGTCCACAAACCAAAACATAAGTTTATATATACATCTACACGGAGGACACAACTATTTTCAAATGAATGAAAGTCAAATACCGATTTTCATGATAAAATTTGTGATGTGATGTTGAACTAAATTACACAAAACATTAAAACTAATGCGACATTGATCTTTTGATTTTATCTTTTGCCTTTTACTAATTGCTGTTAATAATTTCTAATATATATTTACTTATTCATTCTTACAGTTTATCGAGAAAAATGTAAATCTAATAAGTGAAAAAGTTCATGATTTATTCTTTATATTATTTTAGCAATTACAATATATATCTTTTCTAATAAATTATTAATTCAATTTAAAAAATAAATTAGTTCAATATATAATATCCCTAGAAAGCACAATTAATTTTGCAAACTTACTTTAGAGAAACAGCAACTTCCTATTTTAATATGGTAATTTAAAAAAAAGGGAAAAAGGTATTTTGTAATACCTCATGTTTATCCATATCCAAACTCCCACCACAAGGGGAAATCTCGATCCAAACATTCCACATCAAAGCCCACATAAGAGGATACCAAGTTCCCCACAATAGGGACCACAACAAAATTCCCACAAGGGGAGACCAAACAAACGAATACCGACTTATACAGATCGATCCGGGAACGTGGGGATTGTTATCCATCCAAACATCCACCAGGCCACCGATCCGTTCGGTGACAGTTCCAACTTTCTTTTAATGTTTTTACTTTCTGAAATTATTTATTAAAATGTCCAAATTCAATAACTAAATTATAAAAAATGCCCTCAATTTTGAAAAGTTTCAAAAACTACCCTAAACTTTAATAAGAGTTTCTAAAATATTCTTACTGTTAGATGAAAATTATTAAACATTGTTTTTTTTTTCTTTGTACTATTTAGAAGAGAAGACCACAAACTTTACTCAGATGGTTCTACTATTTCCAAATAAATTGAGATTCAACTATCAATTTTAAATTTTAATTTTAAAATATTCCCGAACATGTAAAATTTTTCAAAAAAACCACGTGACTTAAACAACATCAAAGAAAACTTACCTTTTAAGCTTTTGTTGAAAATGTTAAAGTTTTGTTTTAATAATACTTTAAATATTTAATTGTGTTCCTAAATGACAATTTTTTACTTTGTATTCCTAATTCGAATGGTTTATATTTCTCAATTATTTGAATTGGGTTGAAAATTTCATATTAAAAATTAATGATACCTTCTAGTACTTATAAAATTTATGAGTTAATCCCTCAATGTCAATTGACAATGAGATGAAACTTTATATTAATCTGATATTGTATCGCTTATTAAACTCAATTAGGTAAATGTTGTTATAGAAAATTTGTTAAATCTTATTATTAATTGGGCTTAGTTTTCAAACAAATAAGATACTCAATTATTTAAATAATTTGAAGCTAAAAATCGTTCATGTTATCTTTAAACTTTGAATAATTGAACAAATCTCTACCTCATAATATTCATTTATGTTTTAAATTCAACCCAACAAAAATTTAGGCAAAACTATTTTGTTTTCTAGTTTTTAGTTTTTGAAATTACATGACAATTAATTCATCCATTAAGTTTTCTTACTTTGATATCTACATCTTATTTTTATTTTTAAAAACCATATCAAATTTTGGGAACGAAAAATAGCTTCCAAAAATTTATTATGATTTTTAAAATTTGGTTAGGATTCACCTACTCTCTTCAAAAAATTTGAAACTTTTTGGTTGATAATTGAAGTCAAAATTAGCTTAAATTTCAAAAACAAAAAATCAAATAATTATCAAACGAAACCTTAAGTTTTTTTAGCTTGATCCTTAAACTTTGACATTTGTTTCATTTGGGTCCCTGAACTTTGATATTGTTCCATTTTAATCCATGAACTCTAAAAAATATAACTTTAGTCCCTCTAATGTATTAAAAAAAACTTAAAATTGATTCTCATACAAAATTTAAAGCAAATAGTAATCAAAATTTGTTGAGTGATGTTAAATAATTTTGGTACAATAAAAAAAAAAGTGAACCAAGTTGCTTTGACTCGTCAAGAGGTTCTCACACTAGCGTTGGTTAAGAGTTTTCCAAGAAAGATAAGATAGTGGAAGAATCAAAGGACTTTAAATGGTATTTTGGTCATTTGGCACAAGTAGACAACTGTTTGGAGTATTGTTTAAAGGTTCATTTCGGCATTGGTTGATTTTGTTGTCTACTCTTATATATGTTATTGTAGGTCTCGTACTAGGATTCTTACTGAGCTTAGAAACTCACTTTTTTCTTCTGTGAGGTTTTTCCACAGGTACACACTAGAATCATCAGGATGGCTGAGCTGGAGCTGGCTTGACCATGAGTTTACTTGCATTAGAGTTTAGGATAAAGATTTTGAGAACTATTTACTTGCTTTTAGGGGTGTACAAAAAATCGGCAACTCGTGTAACCCGGACTACCCAACCCAAACCGTAAGAGTTGTGTTGGGTTATACTTTTATTTGGGTTGGGCTATGATTTTCTAATTTTGCTGGGGTTGGGTTGGTTCTAGAGTTGATGAATTTTTGGCTCGTTCAACTCAATCCATCTCGAACCATGAAATAATATATACATATACATATATGTGTTTGTAGGAAATAGAAATTAATTAATAAGATAAGCTTTTTAGCATATTGATAAACAACATGCACTAATAAAATAGGTAATCTAGGTTCAAGTAGAGTATCATTCAACTTTTATTCATTTGCTTACACATTTATGAGATATGTTAGAGTTGTTTTATATAGAAAAAGAGAGAGTAACATAACCCGAGAACCTAACCCAACTCAACCCAACTCAAAAATATAGGCTAAGGTTGGTTTGGGTTGCTCTAATGCATAGGGTTGGACGGGTTAGAGGATTGATCAACCCGAAACTTTGGGTTGGTCCTAAAAAACTCCCTAACTCAACCCAACCCCAATCATATACACCCCTACTTGTTTTTACTTTTTGAGCATGAACTATTTGATTTAGAGACATGTTAGGTTTTACTGTTTACATTGTTTACAATGTTTTAAAAGTGTCCGTGGAACTATTTTAATTGTTGAGTTGTTTCTTTACTTTAGAAAATTTTGAGTTATAAATTGACATATCTCGAAGTTCTATTATGTTTACTCATGCATTTGGTGCTAAGGGCCGAAGTTAGACCCCGTGTTGGGTCAGGTCATTATAGTTAGTATCAAAGCGCATAGTTGTAGATTCTGTAGATAGACTTATCATGTAAGTGTTGGGTTTTTGGCAAAATATTAGAAGCGAATTATCCCACATCGGAAAGAAGCAAGAAGTGGTGCGCTCCAAGCAC
>JBBMEG010000018.1:10542087-10559634 GCA_037832605.1 Cyclanthera cordifolia
TATATATATAAACTTAAAATTTGTCATATATAAAGTTTAAAGTCAATATTAATCGAAATTGATTCAATAATATTAATAATCTTAATACAGTCAAGAAAAAAATATGAACATATTTAAAAAATATTATAGAAGAAGATGATACTTTTTTTAAACAAATTATGTTATAATGTAATGTCTATGGCCCAAGATTTGGACGAGGTATTAGAATCCAAACACGACCTCTATGGACATCGACATTCTCCTGCATCTCCACGACTTGGTCATATTATGAACTAGCATTTAAGCACTTCTAAGAGTGAAAACTGTCCTCACAAACCAACACTTAGTTCTTTCAAGATGTTTTATCCACACTCACACGAGTCTTATAAAAATGCCTAAGAAGTTTCCCAACCAAGGACTACCTCAAGTTAAGCACGCTTAACTGTGAAGTTCACATGATTAAACCACCAAAATAAAAAGTACACTTTGTTGGTATAGGTAATACAAATCAATTCTTTTTAAGTCTTTTTTAAAGATAAGTTTATATCTCAAAATCCCTCTCATTCGAATGTGGATTCAATTAACTCAAAATTTGAGTGTTACCTATTTTAAAAATTTATAGAAGGTGAAAACTTTTAAAAATAAAAAAAAATTATAAAGACTAATTTTAAGTTTTTTTTTTTAAGATTCAGAGATCAAAATAGAACAAATATCAAAATTAGAGACTAAAATTAAGATTCTTGAAAGTTCAAGCACTAAAATAAGACAAATTTCAATATTCGAGAACTAAAATTAAACTTTAAAAAATTAATATACAAGTTGAGAAACTAAAATACTAGTTTACCCAACATTTTAAAGCCTAAAAAGTAGATAAAGATTATTTCAATTTGTGCTATTCAATAATAAAGTACTTTACTAAATCCAAAAAGTAAACAATAAAAATTAAATACTTCGTTCATCTCTCTCGTTACCCTCTATCATGCAAGCCTTGAATTTCAAAAAAAAAAAAAAAAAAAAAAAAAAAAATTCAACTCACAATATCTTGTATATAATGAATCATGATTCTTTAAAGATATTTTTTACATTTCTTTGGGAAAAAATGTGTTGGAAGAATTTAGAAGCAGCTGTACGTTTTTCTTTATGATAGGTAGAAGAGGCACCCCATATTACACCAATTAATAAATTCTCTCTACTGTAGGTACTGGATGCAGGAATACAACAATCACGGTGATGTTATCGCTGCTGCCCCGAGCTACTGCTTCCGTTGCGAGTCGCTTCGAGCACATCCCTGGTTCTTTGACGGTGTCCTTGATGATTCCGACTACCTCAGAGTTGCTGAGAACATCCCATAGTCCATCACTAGCCATCACCTGATATGCAACATCACAGTTTCATGATCAAGAGAAATGGATGAAATACATACACTATGAAGAACAGTTCATGTTGTTTGATTGATAGCATTTGTTTTGATTGTATCTAACGAGAAACCGTTCTTCTCAATCTCATTGCTCATTTCATAAGTTAAAATTGATGTCACAAACTTTTTCATATCGAGGGCTTAAACTACTACCTATACTATTCTATCAAAATGCCCACAATATACTGTCCATTACGCCATCTCGATTTAGTTCTGTAACTTCGAAATGATACAGAAATTGAAAACTGATTATACCAGGTAATCGTCCTGTGATGTCAAAACGGTTTCTGTTATTTCAGGTTCTGCAGTAACAGCTGGCTTCAGATCATCGTCGCCAATTGATCGTGTGACCTGTTCATGCTCAGAATAGTAGATACAAAATATTACTTGAGAAAAAAAACAAACATGTTCAAAAAAATCGTAAATAACAATCAAATAAAACACACAGATTTACGCGTGTTAACTACATCTACCGGTAGATAGGAGAATAATTTTATTAGAAGAGAGCGAATACGAATGTTGATCAAGTGGAGCTAAGACTTTTTGATAAGTTTATAGAGTGCACTCCAATAATACTTTATTACAACAATCGACCAAATTTTCGTAAAAGCCTAAATACGAATATATAAGTCCAATTACAATTTCGTCTAGGTTTTGAGGCATTGTCCCGTGCCCTCATCGGGGTGTCGCCCTTGGACCCGACTGGCTAACCGGGTAACGAGACCCCCGACTAAGTAATTGTGGGACATCATAGTTAAAGACATATATCAACAAAACAAAAAAAGATTATTTCGAGCTTTAACTACCAACTGCTCCAAAGTCAAAACAATCTTACGCTTAGACAGCTAAAACGCTACCATATGAAAAGCGAGAATGTGTCCGTAAGAACTATTTTCTAAGATTGTAAACGGGGTTAGTTAGTCTTGGTCATTTAGATAACAAGTTTGTTTGGAAAATTTGAATATTAAATAATATGAGACAGGAAAGTTTACCACGGGAATTCGAAGAGATAGCTATCTCGAGAGGCTATCGAGCCAATGTAATTTCCTTTTCTAAGATTCAGTAGTTCGTATCACTATTCAGAATTTGTGTATAAAACAATCAGATAACTCTAAAAAAATGTACAACAGTCACTAAACATGTGCAATGATGAACCAATAAAAGAAAGCATTGCAGAATCTCACCAACCAAACAAGGATTTGCGTTTAATAACAATGATTTTCTAGATTGAAATAATAAGATGGCGAATGGCAAAAATTAAAAATAAATGTCCACAATTAATCTTGTTAAACAGCACTATACCCAAGAGAAAAATATATAACAGACTGGTCAAGTATACCAAGTATAATTAACTTTTATCTCACCGAAGAATGGTGTTTACAATGACCAAAAAAAGTTATTTACATTTCTTTTATATCCGTGAGAGTCCTGGCCTGTTTGCGTGCACCTCGACTATTCTCATGGGATATATTGTCTAATCTTATACAAATAATAATTTACATTAGAAAGCAAAAGCTGCTTCCAGTCCCTTTTGCAGTTAAGAAAACTTTTCATTTGTACATTGCAGAAAATAAGTGGGTGTAACAGGAAAACAGCGAAGAATTTAGGTCATGCCTGAAAAATAATGACCAGATATATGGTATAATGTGAGCCACATTTTTTTTTAATTCATAAAAATTAAAAAAAAAAATAATAATAATAAGACGTGACCCATATTTTGCCCCAGAGGTAGGCATGAATTTTGGGCATGCCTAAACTCTACCCTCTAAAAAAACAGCTCTTCCCATGAATTATCATCAACTTGGCAGACAATACCAAGTTTCCATTCAAAATATTACAGTTTTTCATAAAGTTTAAAAGAGAGAGACCTGAAGTGCAGCCGGTCCAACCCTCCATGTATCAACTTGCCATTTGACATGTCCTCCAGCACTGATAACACGCTCTCTCTCCTCGATACAACTAGCGACATGATCCTGATGGAAAATGTTGACAATCTCAGATATGTTAAGAATACAATATAATAAAAAGATATATAAAAAAGGGCAAAAAAAACACACACAAAACCCACCTTACTTAAAACAATGGGGTCGCCAGCTCGACACAATATTGCCCTGCAATCACCAGCATTGGCAACAAAAAGCCTGTCTCTAACAACTAGGGAAACAATTGCAGTGCAACCAGGATGCCAGTCTTTCTGTTTAATATTCTTGGATTTTCCAAAAAAGTCAAGTTCTTTTCTAAACTCAACATCTGTTTTTACAAATGCTTCCATTAATGCGTCCACAGGACTGCACACAGCAGATTCCATCATAGTAAATAAAAAGGAAAAAAATGACGAAAAGGGAAACATGGGAATATTAATAGAAAAAAATGAAAACCTTCTTGAGGAACATGATGTTCGCAAGAATCCAGGAATAGCTTGAGCTGAAAACTCAGCAGCTGCTGCACCTGCATGCTTTAAAGTTATAGAATTAGACACACTTGTAATGTGTTGAAGTGATTAATAACTGGGAAGAAGGCAACAGAATGCATGGCCAGAGGGGATGTCTGAAATATCAAATACAGTTTCTTTGTTTAAAAAAAAAAAATTGCAACAGTATATTTCCCCTAATATTATCTTTGTATTTAATCTGAAAGGTACTTGGCATTGAACTAAAGCAGAACTTCCATAGACGAAGCAGGAATATACAAACTTTCTTAGTTGTTATGAAATTCCCTACTTTATATAATGGTAGGCCTCAACTCAATAATCAATATTTACTGATGTGTACCATAGCTGCCTTCTCTCTCTCTCATTATTCTTTTTTTAGAGTCCTCTCACACCTTCCCCTACTATCCAGTATTGTTTTTTTTTTGAAGTCGGGAAATAGAATCTATACTTCACTATACCCGGGGTAACCACGCCCATCTCTAGGCCAGACACCGGGAGACATCGAAAGAATGGAGACACGGGAGGTGTTCCTACTACCCGGTATATTGAAATAAGATTTTCTTACCATAGATTATTGGATCACTTCATTTTTTTTATGAAAACTTATAGGATCACTTCATTAAACATCTTTCCTCCCTCTTCACGTGTTCATAATTCTTCCAGCTCAATGTTTCTTGAAGCATGAAGCACACTATAATGCAAAAGTCATCAAGAGCTTAAGCCTAAAGCACGCCAAATAAAAAAAGATGTACTTTTTCCCTTTGAGGTTCGAAGTAGTTCTGATTGAGGATGAATAATGATGGACGATTATTTGGAGTGATTAAAAATGAGGGGTTATTATGAGTGATTGTAAAGAAGAAATTGTAATAATAGCTTGTTTAGATGAGATATTTAAAGAGCGATTATAAAAATTCGTTTTTGATAGTTTTATAAAAGAGCGATACAAAGGGGTTATTTTGAGTGATTGTGAAGAAGCAATTGTAGTAATCGCTTATTTAGATGAGATATTAAAAGAGTGATTATAAAATCTCATTTTTAATAGCTCAACTTCATTTTTTTAATAAAATAAAACCTCGGAAAGTAAGTAAATTAAGGTGCTTCAACTATAGTTAAAAAGAATTTACAATTACAAACCTCTATGACCATCAAAGATCCCAAAGGCATGGATGTCTTCTTCATTGCACACGTGAGGCAAAAGAAAATGAGAGTCCTCCATGGTCTCCCTCCTCCCACAAGTGGAAAAGGATCCCCAAGAAAGTATAGGGCGGTATGCCAAATGATTAGTTGAATCAAGCCAAACATTTATAGCACACCTATCTGCATCAACAGCCTCCTCCTGAGAAAAATGTTCACCCTGATTTGACCAATTAATATCTTCTCGATATGCATAATCATTTTCATTAGCATCATTAAGACCACCAAGTAAATCAGGATTTATAAGGGTGACAGATTCTAAGCCCTTTATGTCCTCCCAAATTGACTCCAATTCCATAACTATATCAGAGAAAGATGGTCTATTTTTAGGATTTGCATCCCAGCACCTCCGTATAAGAGACAACAACCTTGATGGTGTGCCAGCCTCATCACTAGGAAAAGCAGGCCGCAAGCCATCTGAAACAATAGCTGCTGTAAGCAGTTGCTCGGTATATTTCATTTCCAGTACAGTGTGGGCCTGCCCAATGAAAATCCACACCATTCATTTAGTTTAAGCATCAAGTACTTTAAAAGAAGGAAAGATACATAGAACATGCTGATGCATCATTGCTATATATATATAGAGAAATGTAATAATAAAATTGTGATATGCCCAACACCCACGACATAGGGCAATAGGAATTTTCAGTTAAAGTAATGGTTGTCAATCCAAGCATTTTTCTTCCCTTTTTTTTCTCAATAATAAAAACTTCATTGATAAAACGAAGGGCAATATATGTTTAGTTCCCCCCATTGTTGGGGTAGTTTTTCAATTTAGTTCCTATAGTTTAAAATGTTTTAGTTTAGTCTCTGACATTTTAGCATTTTTCAATTACACCATTTCAATCCATAGATGCTAAATGCGGTTGATCGTAAACTTGTCGAACAGTTCTTGAAGATATCAAATTTCTTACAAAAAGTTCAACAATTTCTTAGAAAGTCTCCTCTATTAGGTGCTGCCAACTCATGGTATTGTGCTACAAACTTACTGTTAGCAACATTAAACATCTACTGTCGACGTAAAATTGAAAAGGGTATTGGACTAATGAAAGACAATTGAAAAGTTACTTCTAAATTTTTTTACTTACTGTTGGAGATACTCAACTTGTGGCAATTCTTCCACATTCGAAAGGTGAAGATTCTTCAACATCTTTAAAAAATAGGGTAAGCTACTCCCCTCATAGCCAATTAGTTTTGAGATGGATGCCTACACTTCTTAATATTATATCTAGGACAAGCTGACTCTTTAGAGATAGAGTAGTGACAGGCTCTCAATAGTTCAAGTACACCACAGAAAGAAAGACAAAAAGAATATAGATGGTAACTCGGGAGTTGAGTATAGTATATAAATGTACTTTTCTATAAATATATATAGTTGAATGTTCCATGTTCATAGACATTCTCCTTAACCAATAGCTGACTTCATCAGTTAGATTATTATAAAATGCAATGGAGTGTTTCTTAACCAATATCTAATGTCATTGATAAAAAAAATTAACTAGTTCATCATATACCACCTGTGCTTCAGTACGAAGATCAGTATAGGGAACAACACCAGTCATAAGCTCACTGCAGTAGAAGGAAAGTCAGGGATTCAAGATTCATGTGGGAAAATTAAAAGATGCTCCAGAAAAAATGTGACTACAATGGTCAACAAATTTTATGAAAACTATCAAACACAAGAAAATCATGAGAAAATACAGAAATTTCATCTTAATCATTCTTCATGCACACAATCAGATGTACACATATCTAATTCATCCATAGACGGGTATCCAAATCCATTGCTTAAAACCCTATGGTATTGAGACACACTTAAAAGGTTCCAACCTAGAAAGCAGGGTCACATACATTAACTAAAATTTCATTCCGCCGAGGAGCTAGATTATACCTTCAAATTGCATTCTTCCTTTTAATTATCTCTTGCTACACAGTTTATAAAAGCAATTGACAAGTATTAAAAAAGTCGTACTTCATTAAGATCCCAAAACTGTAGACATCAGATAGGTCAGTATGTATTTCTTTCCTCAATATCTCAGGTGCCATATAAATGAGTGTCCCAACCATATTTTTCTTATAGAAACCACCTGTTGGCTTGCCCGAT
Source organism: Cyclanthera cordifolia (assembly GCA_037832605.1). Classification (NCBI taxonomy): domain Eukaryota; kingdom Viridiplantae; phylum Streptophyta; class Magnoliopsida; order Cucurbitales; family Cucurbitaceae; genus Cyclanthera; species Cyclanthera cordifolia. Next base: position 10,549,213 of record JBBMEG010000018.1, read on the forward strand.
GACTTCCAGTTTTCTGAGGAGATTTCTTTCAGGTACTTCCGGTGTACTGCTAAACCAAAATCAGCCAAGTATGGTCGTAAATCTTTGTCAAGCTGCATCAGAACGCCATTAAAACTTAGTGTCACTGACAAAGTACACCCATACAAAGGCAGTGCCTTGGAAATTTTCACATCTTTAGGACAAGAAAATAACCAAATAACAAAGCACCTCCGGAAGAAACTTACAAGAACATTAGCTGGTTTTACATCCCTATGTACAATCCCCAAGTCATGCAAATATTGAAGCGCCTTGGCTGGAAGAGAAATATTGAAAATAGAACAATGTGAAAACGAACTAAATATGCATGTCTAGTTAAGCCTAAGTATGAACATAAACCTACTTATACAATTTTATAGTAAGCAGAGCAACTTTATGATAGGTTTGTATTAGAAATAGTAAGGGTTTATTTGGACAATTTGTTAGAAAGTTAGTTAGAGTATAGTGGTTATAAATAAGAGAGGATTGTAAGGAGGGGGCATGCATATTTTGAGTGATTACACTTTGGGCTCAAGAGATGATTCTCAATATATGGAGGTTCCAAGTCCTATCAAATACTTGGTTAGTTTGTATTCTTTTTCCTTTATACTTCTATAATACGATGTTCTAGATCTTGGAAGATCATATCACTTTACTGTTGCTTTCATACAAGAGAACAAATAAACATGGAGAATTGCGAGACAATTGCTCAGTGTTTAGCCAACGCAGATGCAATTAAGAAGTTTGTTTGTGGCATATGAAAAAAGAACATCACCATATAAGATCTCAATTAGCTGATTACGTAACAGAAATTTGCAATGATGTATGCAAGAAAAACTGGCTTGCAATTTGTTCTCACGTTCACGTATCACACTTTCTAAGAATTTTATTTGACCTCAAATCTTAATTGAGAGTTCATTCGCTGGAACAAGCCAAAGTGCAATAGCCACATTTTTAAACTGGGTTGACGAACAATGGATGCCGAAAGCTTCAAAAACTTCTTAACTCAATCTTATATATCAAACTTTGTGAATTAAATGTTTATAAATACAATTGTCTTGGCTATGTTTTGTGTTCAAAAGCTTGATGCTTCGAACGATTAAAATAATCAATCACCAAAGTAAACCTCGGAACAAGAACTACCAAAGACTCAATGGCCCCCACCATTTTAAAAGGCCAGCATAAGGTTATGGAGGAAGATCAGATCAAATAAAAACAACAAACAGAATCTTTTTTAGCTAACAATTTAAAAGGCACCAAGCATACAAGACGTGGAGGAAGATCACATCACTTGAGAACCATAACTAGAGTTGGTTAGAGTTAGCTAGCCTTTTAAGGGAGATTGGAAATACTATTGTGTAAAGGGTTAAGCCTTTAAGAGAGATTGGAGAAACTCAATAATCCCTATTTGAATGATACCAAGATAGGTTCCTAATATAAACATAACAAGTATTTGGAAAAACAGACACTTAATTCCTATACGCTATAACAGGTATGGATGACCAAACACCAAGAAAGCAATGGAAGACCATCTAACTCCTTAAGCCAAAGGGAGACCGACACCAGAAATAAAAGATTCCAATTTCCAATTGCTAACAATCAAATGCAAGGATTCTTTGGTCGTAGACAGCCAAATAAGGTGTCCAAGTGAATCAAAACAGAAGTCGACCACACCTCAGATAGCTTAACTCTCAAAATTCTGGCAGAAGCCTTCTCCATACATGTTGCTCTCATTTAATTAACTCTCAGTCCCCACACCTATGCTGGAACATCACCCTTTCAGAAAGACTTTAAATGCTAACCTGACACAGCTTTCTCAAAATGTGAGGTGTGTGCTCCGTTAACATCTTTATCAGCAACACATCACAGGCATCAATTCCATAGTCCATACTAACAGATGCATATCCCTTGACCCTTGGTTATAAACCAAACCCCATAGGTGACATAAGCTACATCCCTAAGTTGTAAATTTTAACGAGAAAAAGTTACAGTTTGCTGTCAAAACCTCCTATCTAAGCCCATTAACACATTTGTTTGCAAGAATCTTCCACTCTTGTTCAAAGAACATCCAATATGAGATCCATTTTTTGATCAACTTATACCTGAACAATTTGAGACCTGGTTCGATTCATAACACGATCAGATTGACAGTTTTTTATACACTAACATCAGTTGGTTGTTCAGAAGAGTTTAAAAGCAAACACGGGCTTACAGTACCACCTTTTAATGAGAAACTATAGTATCATTGATCAAAAAGGAAATGTATGCAAGTGCTACAAAAAGTTCTTTGTTGGGAGCTATCAAGGATAAATTGTAATTACAAAAAGATTTGGAGGAACTCCAAAGAGAGGCCTGTCAGACCAACAAACTACAAAATGCTTCGGATCAGCATTACTGCACGCCTCCAAACACGACTCTCTCGATAGTTCAAAGTTAAAACCTTAAGCATAGGGAAAACTATGTCATCGTTAAATTAGCCAGTGCTTAAGAAAGGATAAACCCCATAGTTTGAGAAGAAAAATGAACGCATACAAAAAACCAAATCACGAAAATTCTGCAAATAAAAAAATTATAAACAAAAAATGTACAAGATAATTGCTTAATATAAAGAACAAAGAACATGTTATCAAAGCCGATGCTGGGAAAAAAAATTACCTAACTCTAGAGTGATCAAGAGCACCTGACTGTTACTTGGATTCCATTCTTCAGCATGCAATTTCTCAGCAAGATTGGGAGGCTCGTAGAATTCAAAGAAAAACATATAGTTTGGTGGCTTCGCATTTGCTGCAACCAGTTTTACTATGCCCGGATGATCTAATTCGCTAAACGGAAAGAAAATATTGCCAGTTATCACCAGCTTATCACAAACAAAGAATCCCCAGATGCAATATTCATGAAAAAATAAGAACATAAACAGAGCGAGCGAGAGAGAAAGAAAAAGAGGATCAGACCATAGTAACTGAAGCTCCTTATGAAACTTGTCCAAGTCTTCGGAAGTAGACAAGACGGGCTTCTTAACAGCAACTCTTTTACCATCCAACCTTCCTTCATACACAGTACTCTCGGCACCTGCGTCATCAATTAGTCGAATCAAATCTTTCATTCAACAAAATCTAATCGGCAAAGCTTGTGTAATGAATTAATTGGATTGGAATCAAATAGAATAGAACAGGCTTAGTGTTTACCCCGGGCGATTGGGGAGAGAAGCGAAAATTCGGAAGGTTGAAGATGAAGAGGAATGAACTTGCTGGAGCAGCAGCCCCTGATGCAGGTATTTGGATCCACGATTTGCAGCCCCATAACAGTTTTCTTGGGAGGATGAAGAGAAATGTTGAGGAAGAACTCTTTTGAATTATGTTTTGTTTGTAGCAGTGCAGGATAGGGCGGACACTTCACATTAAACCCATAATCCGTTATTAGTTTGGAGGTAATTCAATTCAACTTACTACCATACTCATCAAAATTTTTAATTAGCCCCCATCATAATTGGAGAGGAAAAGTTTGGCTGATCCTATAAGAAAAAAGGTCTAAGGCGACCGAGATTTTTATTGTTGTAGGCCGTCGACAGAAAAATAAAATTCGCCTCCCGTTTTGTCATTGTAGTCATGCTGGCTTAGCCTACGGCGACGAAACAGTGTGTTTTGTCGCATTTACCATCGTAAGCAACAAAAAAAAATCTCAGTTGCCTATAATAAACTCAACGAAAGAAGTGTTTGTTGTTGACATCAAACACGATGGAGATATTTTCGTCACAATATTTTTCTGGTTTTTTTAATAATACATTTATTTTATTTATGAATAAAATATTATATAAACGAACTTTTATATTTCTAATGATAGAAACAATATTAACATTTCATATACCTTTTTAGATTTATGAAAATGAAAACGGAAAAGAAAATATAACATTTTATAAAAAATATCTAAAATTACCCTCATAAGTTAATAGAAAATAACATCCAAAGTTTTTCAAAAATACCCCTAATAAACACAAAAAGAGTAAAACAACCTATACTCGCCTTCGACTTTGGTGCAGCCGACTACTTGAAACAGACATCAAAGAATCATAAGAATTTTAAACATTTTATAAGAAAACCTATAACTAATAAAATAACACACAACTCAACCTAAAATACTCTATACAAATTTCGGCAGCATAACTATAAATTTTCAATTTATCCAAAAAACCTAAACTTGTTAAAACATATAAATATTAACAATTGTGGCTATCTTTGCTATAGGATAGCCACAACACAATATAACTCATAAAACATGTAAAAATTAACAATTTTGGCTATTTTTACTACATGATACCCACACTCAAATAGTTTAGAAAAGCACTTTGCCACTTAGGCGAACTGCAGCCATCTTTAAGCCTCCTCAACACCAATGCTAATTCCACTTGGATATCATATTGTGCTTAGGTCATCTGGGTCATATGATCCCGAATTTGTTCGTTGTCCACCGTGAGAGTTGTTACCCTCTCATGTAACTCAGGTTCACGTTGTGATGAGACACCTGAAGTCCTCGAAGTCAAGGAGGAGGAAATTTTTCTCGTTTTTCAAGTGGCAAGTAGCATATGACTTGGATTCCGTCCGTCCACCACCCTAACATAATTTCACATATTTCTTCATGTGTTAGGGATATGGGGTTATCCAGTGAATGTCTCTTGTAGGCTAACTATCTTCGCTTACAAATAGACACAAGTAATTAGGTAAAAATGTTTGAAAGCTATGGAATTTAATTACATTATTTGAAATGTAAATTTAACTCATATGAACTTCCTTCACTGTGTCATTGATCCAACCATCGTCATCGTCATTTTATGGTTGTTTGTAGCTTATCGCTTTAAACACGTCTATTATACCCATTCTTCTTCACTCACTACAATTTTCTAAATTGAGAAACATAAAGAATAGTTTATATTCATAATAAATGCACACAAAATAGAAATAATCAATACACATACCTCATAGAGTCTTCACGATGACAATATGACAATGACGTTCGTGCTTTTCTTCCACTCCCATGTTTCTTTTACCATTCCTCAGATTTCCACTCATTACATATAAATTGACAATTATTCATGTTAGTTACTCTATGGTAAGGTACAGTGTGTCGCTACTTTAGAGAGGTAATTGCCTAAAATAACAAGGTAAGAGAGTTAAAAAAATGTGCAATATATATGAAGAGAATATTATTTGTTCATAACACATGAATAGTGTTTGTACATATTATACCTATGGTCCTTCAAAATATTTTGCATTACCGCCTTGATACCTTATTGACAACCACAATTTCCAATGTGTGGATGAGAACATTTGCCTAAGTCATTTGAATTGATGGAAAATGACACAACATTTTATGCACAATTTTTTTCCCTTTTTCACTTATTAGCTTACATCGATACCTCAAGTTGGACATTCATCAAGATTTTTATACTCATCCTATAGTCCTATAAAGTATGCAATCATACTTGCAAGCTTGAGTTTTCGTAAGTTAACCTCAAATCACACAACTTTCATTTTACTTTGTAGAATGTATTACGTACGTATAGAAGCTTTAATGTCACTAAATGCATTGTTCAAGAACTTTAACAGCTGGTCAAATGATTTGTAACTCTACTTATTAGTGACCTTAAAATACATAAGTTTGACAATAAACTGTAATGAAGAGAAATCAACAAGTTCACTATAATATACTCAATGATTATATGACGCTAACATTTCATTATTTTAACAGATATTGCTCTACCCCTTTTATAGGTTTTCATTAACCATTCATGCATTTGTTACATAGACATTGAACTTGACCAACACGATTCGCGTGACTCTGAATCATTCTTAAAAATTGTTTGACATCTTTAGTGTATTTAGAAGACAAATTATCTCTATTTCCAAACCAATTTTTGTTCATTTTTTCTCTGTTTTTATTGTAGCACGTTCTTTTGTTGCATCACCAAACAAGCCTACATGATTTGAATTTGTCACATAATTACAAGTTTTTTGCTATTTGATAACAATAAGTTCCATTGACAATAAAAATATAATAATTGAAGAATTATTCTTTAACTTCATCTTTTTATGTGTGCTCTAATTTTTATTTTTTGTAAAATATTATATTATTAAAAACATAATAATCGACAGCTTCATCCATTATTTAGTGTTTACATAATTGGCAAAGCAAAGAAAAGCAAGTCAAATAACATACAAAGACATATATTAAACTCAAATTAATTAACATAAATCAAACAAAAACATCTAAATTCTATACAATCTACCAAATATTATTAAGCAACCAAACATAATTAATAAAACATAAATATAACTCTAATCTAACAAATCTAACCTAAAATATAACCTTAATCAAATATATATCAACTTCAATCTAGCAAACATGACATTTTTTTTGTTTGAATTAACCGAATATCAAAAAACTAACTTAATAAACTAAGCATAAATATAACTTTAATCTAACAATTCTAACCTAAAATATGACTTTAAGCTAACGTATATCAAATCCAATCTAGTAAATTGGACATTTTTTGTTTATTAATAAAAAATCAAACCCTAAGAATAAGTTTGAGTCATCGTTTATGTTACTATATATAGAGAATGAGTTATTATATAGAGTCGGTTACTATAAATGGTGAATTAAAATAGAGAGGTTTATTGAAAATAGAGGATAAGCGCATGTATTTAGAGTGGCGGAAGCGTGTGATTACAATTTTTTTTTAAAAAAATTAATCTAACTAATTATCTTGATTAATTAAATTAATATACATGTTGATCTCTAGGTAATTGACATGTTTTTGTTAAACCTTACTAATATTGACTGTGCCTCTAATCTAGTTTGGTTGTTATTTGTGTTGAGAAGGATCTACTATTCATGTGGACGATCTCAACGATATCCTTCTGTCTTTGGGGTTATGGCTTCTTTGCTACTTGGTGGCAAGCCTTTAGAGAAGAAAGCTAGAAACTTTGTCAAAGTTCTGACTAAAGATCTAAGGTTTTAGATGTGTTTCTCTATTTGAGATGAGTTATACTCTTGAGATCAGCTTGAAGAACTTTCAACCTCCTATTTATAGTAGATGATTGATTATTTAAAATAGGAAATTACAATATCATCTAATATCCCATATTAAAAGATATTAGAAAAAAGGAGAGAGCTAGTCTCCTTCCTTTTAAATGCAAAATTCAAAAATTTCATCTCCTCCCTGAGGGACGAAATTTCGAGGGAGGGTATTTTCAAAATTTTCAATACATCATATATATTATTTTATTTATTTTTAATTGTTATTTATCCAATAAATTTCAATTCCATAATATATTCAATATATTATAAACAAATAAATAGCCAGTTAATATATTCAATATATTAATTTATCTACTTTAATAATTATAATAACTATTAACTCAATTAATATGTTCAACATATCACTTAATTTTTTTTCTCTTTAATAATTATACAATAATTACTAAAACAACTAACATGTACAACATATTAATTAAAGATCTTTTTAATAAATAATTATCTAATACTTATTTATAATTAATTTATTCAATAAATTTATCATTTCCTCATTAATATTTATTTAATAAATATTAAATTAATATATCAAATATATTAATTTCTAAGTTTAATAAATTAAAATTCATGCTCTGATTAATTATGTTTCACATAATTAATCCGTGAATTTAACTCTTCAAATTCATTCTCTAATAAAACAGTGTGTCATCTTCCATATGATCATTCACGAGCTTTTTTGTGATTCATAATTGGACAAGAAATTCATTCTATACCTATGATTAAATATTTATTTTTAAGCGTCACTGATTCCTTTAATGAACAATGTTGTCTATAGTCCCATTACAAACTAATGTTCTCTTGAGTCAATAAGAGGTGTGAACCTTTTGTTCAAGCTCTAGAATCAGTTCTTAAAGAAATAACTCTATATTTTCCTTAATATTCAGGAAGACATAAAATTTCTTCTTATGATGTTGTGTTTCTAGCCACTTTTTACGACAATCCTCAACGTGGAAGACTTATTGACCTAGTGTTGTTTAACTGGTCTCACTCATGCACATTAAATGATGCTTTTATAAAGCAATAGTTCACAACTCACTTAGGAATGAGATCACATCGACATACAATCATCCTTGTGAAGTAAATGATGCAAGTCTATAATGGAATTACAAAAGCGATCACAAAATGTCTGGTGCCGTCTTATACAAAAACTTATTTTTGCATAGGCAGCCACAATCTCATATTTTCATATGAACAACCATGATCATGTCGTTGACAGCTATTGCAAAGCGGGTTGTACCAATAGTGTCACTAGGACTTAGGCACTCTGTCTTAGTTAATATACTGTAAACATTTTAGAGTATTAACTTGGAACTAGATTCACTGTGTATGTCCCACATACTTGTCTAAGTGATCATTCAAATAATCATGAACATATCATCGTCATTAATTCCATTGATGCTATATAATTGAATGATATTTGAATATTAAATGTGCAATTAATGAAAATAATAACCTTTATTAATAATTAAAATATTTCATTAATTTATTCTTTAATTACAAACTACTGGTTCTTTAGAGCACAACCCCTAACAAGGTTACGATAAAGGGTATTTGGAATGCATGTTATTATAACAAGAAGTTATGAATTTCTTAAATAACTTAAATTTAGATTAAGCGAGCACGCATAATTAAATAAATGGGCACGCACATTGTTATGATAAACAATGGGGCAAACATTAGTCGGGTTATGTTAACCTAATCGGCCGTTTACAAACTCGAGGCCCAAACACACCCTAAACCATTTATATGAAGAATGAAATGGCAAAGTCAAACAAAGATTTGAGGTAGAACATAATAAATGAACTTTAAAATGCAAAAACTCACGTGGAGGATAAATGTGGGAAGAATTAGCACGACAACAATAGCGACGAAGGAGTACCAAACCAGAGGAAAATTTTAGGAGTGATTTAGGAATTTTGAGGGAAGAAAGGAAGGGAAATGAGGGGGTTTTCGCAAATAGGAGTGTTCTGTAATAAGAGCTACCACGAGAACGGAATAAGCATATTCTGTCACAATTGATTATGTTTTCGCTTTCTTTTCTCCATTTGGTAGGAGAACGGGGAGAAATTGCATGGCTACGAAGATATGGGCTTTGTTCCGTCTCCATTTGGTAGGGTAACAGGGAGAAATTGCAATGCTTACTTGTAGAAATTAATTGCTTGTGTTCGTCAAGTCTGTTAATACAATATTTTTCACAGTTAGCTCAACAATAGGGTCTATATTCAAAAATTTTGTCATAAACATTTCTAGTCTTTGACTTTTCTGTTTGGTCTTTAGAAGTTATTTCGACTATCCATTGTCCCTTCTATTAACTTAATCCAAAACTAGAATAATATTCCAAGTGCTCATACTAATTAAATCGTACTATTTTTAACCATCCTTGCCTAATACTTTAATTCTAATAAGTTTGATCAAAGTAGTTGCCTAGGACACCTCTACTTGCTCACACTTTTGGTAGCTCAAAAAACCCCTGTGGAATTGAAATGCTTTTCGCATTCCCATTCGAGCTAGAATTCATGCTTGCTTGCTCACTTTTCATAATTCTTAGAATGACACACTTGAGGTTAGTGGCTCACCTAAGCAAAAGAAACAGCTCTGAAGCCTTCTCATAATTCCTAAAATGACATACTTGAGCAAAGTATCACGCCTAAGCAATTTGAACAATCTTAGAGTTGAAGCAATATTTTTTTAACAATGTTGAAGCAATAACTAAATAGAGGAATACTTTGAGAAATCATAGCTACTAGCCTTCATCTTTTTTTTTTTTTGCAATGCTATCTGCATTGATTGTCTGGCTGCAATGTTTTGGTTTTTGTTTTTTGCAATATTGCAAAATGTTTTAAAACTTGCTTAAACTAAGACTTGTCTTACACCCCAACTTAGAGTCTTTATTGTCTTCAATGAAGGTGAGTTTCAATTCCCCCAAACTTAAAGTTTTCTAAGTATGAACAAATAATGCTTCAAGCTTACAGTTCAATGTTGGATGCATTCTTAGTTTACACTAAAAATAAAAATTAAGCTAATCGAAGCTGTTATAGGCCAAAATATCCCAGAATACTCAAAGAAGGTTAAGGCCTCACCCGGGAGCCGACCAAGCCAACGTCGACACCCCGGGGGTCGGCCAAATGGAGGTCTAGACCACCAGGGATCGACCAAGCCAATGGAGACCTCTCGGGGGTAGGCCAAATGGAGGCCTTGACCCCTAAGGGGTCACCAAGTCCATGTCGACCCTCCGGGGGTCGGTCAAATGGAGGCCTTGACCCCTAGGGTGGCCAAGCCATCGCCGACCCCCGGGGGTTGGCCAAGTCCATGCAACCC
>JBBMEG010000018.1:10562676-10576922 GCA_037832605.1 Cyclanthera cordifolia
GAAACTGAGTTCTTTTTTAATTCTATTTATATAATTAAATAATGATCATTTCCCTTCTAAAACTGAGATTTTTTTTTTTTTAAATTTCAATTATAAATAAATAACACTTAAAATTAAATATTTAAGTCTCTTTTATTAAAAAATAATTATTTAAATAACTAATCTCTTTAATAATTATAATATTCACTTCTTAATTACCGGACATTCTACTAAATATTCATAGTTGAACTCTTACTTACCATAAGAAAAGTTATGTCCATATATATAACCAATAATGTGCAAGTTGTTAATTCACAAGTAGTCGTCCATACAAACAGTTGCATAAAAATGCATTTTACCCCTGTAGTTACCCATTCTCCGAAATCCCACTAGCTTGCCTTTGGATAGTAGTTAGCTTGTTGATTTGGATGACCTGTCTTTAATTTGTTGATTGATCATTGCCTTTTTGATCTTATTGGATGATGTAGACTTTGATATCAGGATTTATACCTTGTTCTCTGGTGGATGATTGAATCTTTAACTCGTACGTGAAGAGACAATTTATTTGTCGAATCCTTTGTTGTTGAGTTTTCTAAATTATGAAGTTTGATCTTTTAATCCTCTAACTTCTTGACTGATCTTAAAGGTTCTTAGATTTAGACATTTGGATATTCTAAAATTTCTTTGACTTGATGCTTCAAAAACTTTTAGTATTCGATATTCAATTTGAAGTCTCTCCAACTTGTTGATTTTTATAGATCTCATTTACTTGTGGGTTTGAGTTTCATGGGCCTAAGAGCTTCATGGGCTTTTGGACTTGACTATTGAGTTTGAGCTTCACACGACTATGGATATGACTATTAAAGGAAACATGAGCCTCATGAATTTTCATGCTCACTGCATTAACTTTGATCGAGTTTAATTTAGACTCACTCTAAATAAACCAACTACTGGTCCAATTGATTTACGAGACAATTATGAATTTGCCTAAAAGCGACGTGACAATTCTGATTGAACGAAAATTTCTGTCCTAACAAAAAGTACACAAAAAATTGAGATTAAAAAGAAAAACTTATCAACAAGAGTTATAGGTAAGAAACATCATTGTACCCTAAATGACTAAACCATGTCCAGATGTTTGGATTGAGTATCTATGAGAATATCTAAAAGTAGTATTTACTAAATACTTCTAAAAAAATACATTCAAATGAACTTTTGACTGCAATCATTAGTTTTAAATATTCAAAATAAATTTTCATTCAAACCACATACAAACAAACTTTTAAATACTCAAAATAAATTTTCATTCTAAATACAAATTTAAAATACTCTTAAAAGCTACATTCGAACAAGCTTTTGACTGCGACTATTACTAATTATTACTTCTAAATACTCAAAATAATTTTTCATTCTAAATACTAAATCTAAATACTCTTAAAAATCTCAATCCAAACATATCAATGTCTTAGGGGGTGTTTGGTACAAGATTTTGAAATAGTATTTACTAAATACTCATAAAGAAATTAGATCCAAAGCAATCATTATATCTAAATTATTAAAATAAATCCCCATTCTAATACTAATTTTAAATAATCTTAAAAATTACATTCAAGCTTTTGACTGTAATCATTACTTTTAAAGACTCAAAACAAATTTTCATTTTAAACACTGATTCTTAATCCTCTTAAAAACTACATCTAAAAAAACTTTTGATTGCAATTATTTCTAATTATTACTTCTAAATACTCAAAATAGATACTCATTCTAAATAATAATTTTTAATACTTTTAAAAATTACGTTTAAACAAATTTTTTAGTGCAATAATTATTTCTAAATATTCAAAATAAATCATCATCTAAAATATTAAATCTAAATACTTTTAAAAATCTCAATCCAAACTTATGGTTGTTGTTGTACTTAAAATAATTAATTATTGTTACTATTACTTTTTGATACATAAAGAATTGAATATCCGATTATTTTCCTTGTTTATCTAATTTATACGAAATTTAGCTCTTTTTTAAAAAGAATTTTAACGAGTCATATGACAGAGAGAAAAAAGAAATTAAAAGGGCAAAAAAAAAAAAAAAGAAAAAAAAAAGACGAGCTAATTCGATTCTCCCACTTCGCAAATTGTAAGATTTGCATTTTTATGTTCTCCTTGCTCCATTGGGATAAGGATTTGTGTTTCTTTGAATCCCATTCTTCATTTTGTTGAATTTTTGGTCGAAGCAACTTTGATTTTATATCCTCGGAGTAGTTGATATATATTTTTTTTGATGTATATTTCAATACCTGAATTTACTTCTTCTAAGCGAGTGAATTCTAGTTCAATTTCGTTGTTTTGATCCGATTTCTTGATCTGCAGCGTTGCTGGTAGTGTAATTCGAATCGCAAGCTGCGATGGCGAAAGATTTGGGTGAGCTTTGCACTGAGCAGGTTGGTGATTCGATCTTATTGTTTTTTCTCCTCTCTGGGTTTAGATGGTAATTGACTATTGTATTTTCGAACTGTTACTCTCTTGGGTGGTGTGACGCCGATGATGTTTGAATGTTATGTGTTTGAGCAGTTTGATCATTGATCCAATAATTGTTCATCACTAAACCATCTTAATTGCAAATTCTAAGGGAGGGAAAACGAGATGTTTGTCTTGAGAGATTCGTTTGTTTAATATTTGCAAGTTTGAATTATACTAGTTTTTCTTAAGCATCGTCTCTTCAATTGAATGATCCAGTGCCGGATCTGGAGTCGTTACTAGAACAAGATTACTTGAAAATCTGGGATTTTCTCCTCTGAATCATCATTACGATTGTTTTTTTGAAAAACACTGATTTCATCCAGAAAGATATATAAGAAAAAGGCACAGATTACCATGCCCTACTAAAACAAAGAGGCGTTGATGTTATTTCTTTCCATAAACTCCTCTTTTTTATGGCACTGAGGCCTCTGATTTTTCAGTTTATATATGTCATAGAGGTTATGCGGTGTCCTTGGAGAGATCCTTGTAAATTGGATATTTCTTGTAATTGATTCTGGATGCCAATTTTTTTACTATTTCCTATTTCTTTGCTTTCATTTGGATCTAGAGATTGGGACAAGAAATATTCCCGTTTCACCAAGGTCTTCTTTCTAATGCTATTGTTAGGGGACCGGAGAGGTGAGAGAAGTGTTCTGTTGGTTAATATGATTAAATTTGACTCAACCTACCTGTTTAAGTTTTTGGGTTGATTGGCGATCTGCAGAAGGTCTTGAGTTTGAGTCCCTGCAAGTTGTTTTCCTCCCCAATTAAAATTGAATTCTACTTGTTGGACATTTTTCAAATTTATAAGCCCACAAGCGAGGGAGAGTGTTGTATACTTAAATTTACCTCAACCCATTAGTTTAAGCTTTTGGGTCGATTCGTGATTTAATCTAATTTAACCAGTTCAAATAAGGGTTTTGCTTGGAATGGGAAGGACTGTTGACATTCTACTCATCTGGACCAATGGAGGTCTTTGTGGGAAGATCTTAAAAGTCCTTCTCGGCCGTCCTTTGAGTAACCCTTTGAACAAGGGATTCTAGCAAAATAAGAAGAAAAAATAACTTGAGTTCCTAGGCTACATTTTCTTTTATTTTTATCTGGTACTTCTAGGTGTTGATTACTGCACGTTCAAATAAAAGGTAGTAATATCATTTCCAAGTTTCTTGGAAAAAGTTTCTTTCTCTGCTAAGAGGAGTATACCGTTCTTGTTGAAGTTTGTCTCTGCTTGATTTAATTAATGCCGCATCTGCTTCTGTGATGTACATAATATAGTGTTGTTTAGCATTGGTTGAAAAAGTTTTGTTTCTTATTAAATGATAACAAAATGCACTTTAATGTTACAAACTTGCAATTACTGGCTTCCAGCTTTTTCTGACTGGACATCTAATCTGCTGAGGCATCCTACCACCCTCATCTCTTACACTGTAGTGGGTCATCTTTTCATAAAGGAAAAGAAAGTCTCACGAATGATTTTTCTGAGAGCTTTCTTCTGGGCATTATGTTATATGAATAGAGAGAAATCTCATAATCTTTTAAGACAAGCTGCAGTCCATTAATTGTTTCTTCGACTCTATCATTTTCTTGGTTATCTTGGTGTAATTGACATGTTCCCTCGAGTCCTTGACCAAGAGGTCAACCGTTTGAATCCTCCCACCTTTGAATGTTTTTTTTTGGATAAGAAACAATTTCATTAATGATGAAATTTATTACACATAAACGACAAAGTCCCCATTTTACAATAATGCTCTCCAATTATGTATAAGAGAGTTATAACTATATTGACAGAATAAGAGGGATAATTTGATTCAAGATATAACATAAGATATGATTTTTTTGCCTGATGTACTCTTGTGTGGAGTGTTTGTTCTGAAAAACTCTATAATTTCTCTCCAACCATGTGTGCCAACAAAATGCCCTAATGAAGTTTTTCCATAAGATTTTAGTTGTCTTCTTGAATGGATGTCCTGTTAGGGTGAGGGATAGCATGGCAGTGGGGTCAAATGCTTTAAGAATATAACTCCATAATGTAGTGGCTAGTGAACAACTGCTGAATATCTGTGCCTGTGTTTCTGAGCTATTTTTGCACATAGGACACCATTGAGGAGAGATCTGTATGTGCGGCGTCCTTCTTTTTAGTTTGTCCTGTGTAGAAATAGCTTTGTGAAACAACTCCCATATGAAGAATATAATTTTTTTGGGGTATTGATCCTTTCATATTGCTTCCATCATGATCGGAGTTGGATCATCTGTGTGGTCTAGCACTGATTTCAAAAGAGAATTTGAAGAGAAATGAAGGTTAGTGAAGCATGGAATCCATATCAGAAAATATGGCATGTATCTATGAGAAGATGCCCTAAAGAGGCTGAAATCGTGGATTTTACAGCATTACATAACGATCTGAATGGTAAATAGCTAATGGAAGGACTTGACTTATTCAATTGGACTTCTGAACCAAATAGAGGCACCTTTGAATGTTGTTGAAGAAAAAACTAACGATATCAAAGTGTAGAGGGTTTTCTTTTTGTAACTCCCTTGGATTAGGGGTTTCTTTTTTGTAATTTGAATTTTGATTCGACCATTGAAATCATTTCATATTTTAAAAAAATATGATTATTGGATGAATCACCCTCCCTTAATTTTTTAACAACCTTCGATCTTGATCCCAAGGGCTTCATCTTCTTCAATTTTATGTTGGAAATTTTAGGCGCAAGTTTTTCGTTCAGTTCTGATTGATTTTATAGTATATGTATTATTTTTCCAGAATAATGAAAATTTTCTTTTAATATGATTTATGAGGTTGAATGATTATCCTGTTTGTTGCACGATTTTATTCGGCAGTTACATCATTAATTTTTATTTTATTTTCTTTTTGTGATTGTGAAAGGTTCTTACAAGGGACATCCCATGGGAGACATACATGACTACTAAACTTATCAGTGGAACAAGCCTTCAGCTGTTAAGGCGTTATGATAACAGACCAGAGAGTTACAGGGCACAGCTGTTGGATGATGTAATTTTCCCTTATACATGCCTAATTTATTTTCATAATATAGTTCGTATGGTTATTTTAGATTCCAAGGGTGGCCTTTGTTGCAAGTTTCTTGGTCATTCCGGCTTAGAAGTCTCAGGTTCAAGCTTTAGAATAAATTTAATTGTAAATCTCTTGTTGTTACTCGAGTTTGGGTCTTGCGACAAGGGCATGTGCACCTGGGTTGTTGTGGAGCCACAACTTTGATTTCTCGATCATAAAAAAATCATCCGGTTTTGTGATGTCTTTATTGGGTTTGCCCCTCCTTTTTATTTCATACATAATGAAATTGTTTTTCATTAAAATAAATCATCTGGTTTTGTAGTGTCTTTATTGGGTTTGCCCTTTTTTTTTAATTTCACACATAAATGAAATTGCTTTTCATTAAAAAAAAGTCATCTGGTTTTGTAATGTCCTAATTGAATTTGCCCCTCTTTTTTTTGTAATTTCATGCATATATGAAATTGCTTTTCATTCAAAAGAATCATCTGGTTATTTTGTTCTGATTCGAATTTTGTTTGCCTACCCTGACGTGGGGAAAAGATAGCTAGTTAGGAACTATTTTCTTGACATTACCTTGCAATACTCTAAATGCATGTTGATTTTGCAGGATGGTCCTGCTTATGTTCGAGTATTTGTTAGCATTTTACGCGATATATTTAAGGAAGAAACAGTGGAATATGTTCTGGCATTAATAGATGAAATGCTTACAGGTAACTCGATGTCTTTTTCTTCGTATTCTTAGCAGTTTTATGAAGTTTTTAGTATATTAGGTATGCTAATCATTACATTATTAAGCTATTATTACAAATCAGATCAAACTTGATAATGATTAAATATATAATGGCAATGTGAAATCTTGTAATATTTTGTCAGAGCAGATCAAATTTGATGCTGCTTTAATATTCGGTGATTTTCTGAAATGTGATTGATTATTATTGATTTTGAACATTTTCTTATAAGTTTATTGATTTTTCATATTATTTTGACCTTCAAAGTATAAATAATTTGTGCAAACTTAGTTTGTAAATATATTAATCACAAACATGTTTTATGATAGCTGTTTTGTATTTAATAACAAGGACTTCTACCTTCAGATTTCGTAAGACTATTTTTCTTCTTCAAATGTTTCCAACTATGGGAAAATGAATTTTTTTTCATTAAGATTCTTAACTAAAGTTGTTTTTAAAAAAGTCTTAATTGAAATGTTTATAGAAAAACAATTTCAGTAAAGCAAAGGAAAACAATAATAAATAAACCCATCTGATAAAGCAAAAGAAATAAAAGTATTCCTTTGTAAATGCTTTGGCAGCAAATCCAAAAAGAGCAAGACTGTTCCATGATCATTCTCTTGCTAGTGAAGATGCTTATGAACCATTCCTAAGGTATGTATGAGATTCAAGCATGACTTAATGCACAATATTTTAAATTATACATTTCATTGGTGCTAAAGGTGGACTTGATAATTTCTAGTGAAGATGATTCTGATATTCAGATCATTTTTTAAAAAAAGTTCTCTCTTGCATTGCATTCTTTGCTTACAAGTGACATCGTCTCTCGACCAAGTAAAGTTTCATTCTTCCACTAAAACATAACTTCGAGTCCCTAAATGGTCGAACTCAACCAAGCTTGACAACCACATATATAACTTAATTCATCAGAAGCTATGTTAGCCACATTGTCCTGTCATCACGGTCATTGCGATACTTATGTTCCCGATCGGCTTACTTATGTTTCAATTTATTTATGTAACAGAACCAAGGGAAGGTCAAGCTCCCCACTTCCCTAATTCTCCAAGAGAATTTCCAATACAATGTTAAGAAACGAGATGAAAAATAAAATAACAGAATTGAAGAGCATATATACAAGCTTTCTAACAAATTCCTCGGGCCCAATGAACTTCCATTTTCATTCCATGTCAAGCCCTCCCTTCTTCTTCCTTTTTGTGTAGACTTAGGTAATTATAGGTTTATCTGTCTTTCTCGTTTCAGCGTGTTGTCACTTTGTACAAGTGAGTTCACACTACGGGTAACAAGGGCAGAAGCTTAGAAGATGTTAGATGCAGATTCTTAATTTGCACATCATTTTCCTACTTTTTATTCTCGCCTTACTTTAGTAAAGTCTGATATGTCCCAACTTCTATTAATAACACTAAATAGAGGAATACATGGTAATCACCAAGTTTTAGATGAACTTGGACCTCCCCATCTTGAACCATTCTCAAGCCCTAAAGATTTTACTTAACAATATGGATACTTCCCCTTACCCCTTGCACCTATTTATATTCGAATAGCTAACAACCATTATAACAAACTAACTGTCTAATGACTTCAACTACCCCTACATTTCCCCTTTATATTCTAATGTAGGTACGTATAAATACCCGCCCCTTTAAAGCACCTTGTCCTCAAGGTGGATACTAAAGAACCAATCAAAAAAAAAAAAAAAAGTTAAGTCCAAACGCTGAAAAAATAAAATTCCAGCAAAGTGTTATTGATGTAGTAAGCCCAAAATCTTGTAGTAGCCCAACTCACGATCGTTATATTCGCAAAGTTGGCCATAGCTCATTTGGAAAGGCCCACAATCCCGACTCTTTTTTTAAAAAAAAACCCACTACCCATTCAGGATTTTTAATTTCATATAAGTTCTCTTCCAAGAAAGCCCACACTAGCCTTGTAATACAATCTTTTGAACTATTAGAAACTCTAGCCACCTTCTTTTCTCTTCTTTCTTTTTTTTTTCTGTGTTTTTTTTCTTTCTTTAAGTCCATATAAGTTCTCTTCCAAGAAAGTCCATATAAAACACAAAGAAGCCAATTGGGAACAAACTCATATATGATTTCTTTTGGAAATGGTGGATGGAAAGAAATAATAGAATTTTCAATGACACTCATCTATCTCTTGAAAATCTTATTGAATACTTCATATGCGATTTGTATTGGTGTCATCGTATTCACCCCTTTTGTAATTATGGTCTCAGTATTTTGTTTAATCATTGGCAAGATATGTTGTAATCTCAATGACCTCATTTTGAAAATTACGTGTTTCCCATAAAAAAAATTTGTATTGCAGATTGCTTTGGAAAGGCAATTGGTTTGTACAGGAGAAGAGCTGTAAAATACTTGCTCTTATTGTGAGGTATACTCTTGGAAATATTTTCCACCATAAAATTTTAACGAATCTGTTGCATGTGTGAAGGCCTATAAATGTGTGTACTATGATACTTGCTATATGATTGATGTAACCATATGACATGATTTAGTTTCTTTCTCATAACTTCAGTGCTAGAAAAAAAACTCATGAAGGCAGTTTAGAAAATGGTGATGCCTCAAACTCCAAGAAGAAAATTACTACCATTGATGATGTCTTGGATGGATTGGTGAAATGGCTTTGTGCACAGGTATGTTGCATATGTGCAAATCTTTTCCATTCCTTCAATATAAGAAGCCTGTAACATAAGAAAAAACTGTGGCTTTTTGCTTTTTGATATGAAAACCAGTTTTTTTCTTTTTTTCTTAAAGCTTCAGTTCAGGTTTATTAATACCCACTGTTGTCTGTTGGCTACATGACGTTATGGTCCAAAAAATTATCTTGTCCGTTCAATTTATTAGTTCTACCAAAGAAAATCAATATGTTCAAAATTTTCAAATTTTAATCATGTCATGGCTTTTGCATCTGTTATATTTTTTCTGCCCTTCTCTATTTTCTCTTGTTCTTTGTAGTTTTTGTATAATATATTTTCGATCCCTGGTATCTGCATCCTCTCCATGGTTAGAATTGACATTCATAAGAGGGAATGCAATTTATACTCCCACACAGATCTCTCAGATCCTTTTAAGGGCTCTTTTTGTCTTCTTAGCTTGAAGACTCTGCACGATCTCTTCATCTCCATTTATACTTTCCTTGAATTTTATGGCCCCAGCCCATCTCTTGCTAATTTTTGGATGGCAGTTACTCCTTCCCACCAGATGATCTGATTGTTTTCTTTCTTTTGGGAAGGTTTTCATTTTAAAAGAGCGAAGATCTTATGCCTTCATTGATTATGACTTATTTGGCTAAGAAAAGAACAACATAAATTTCAATTACAGAAGGATCTTTGAGCTTTTGTAGAATATTGACTTTTCTATCTCTAACAATCAACAGTCAAAAAAGGCCATAGAATCTAATAGGTTATGAGTTTAATTCATGGAGCCACATACTTAAGAATTAATTTCCTTTGAATTTTCTTGACATTCAAATGTTGTAGAGTCAAGCGGTATATCTCGGGTGAATAATCGATCAGCACGTAAACACTGAACAATAAAAAAAAGAATTTACTAGTTCTATCTTGGTGCAGATTTTTTGCAACTCAGGGCTTCGTCTTACCTCTTTTATTGTCGCTTGGGACTCAAAAGACTTTATATTTTCATATCAATAAATTTTAAGTCAGACCCCACTTGTGAAGCTTAATGGTTTATGTTTTTTGGTTCTCTGATTGCTCTTTTTAGCACGATCTTTGTACGTTTTTTTATCAGAAAAAGAGATAGTGTCAAAATTTTGTTCTTATTTTTTAGAGGCAGTGAGAGAGATCAATGGTGTTATGTCTTATTTATTTTTACACATTTTATTTCTGATGCTAATAATATATGAATAAATTTGAATCGTTATGTTAATATAGGAAAATAATATTTTGATATGTTACAAGTATTAGCGTCTAACTTTTTCTGGAAATTATATCTTTCCATTTTATGTTGTGGTTTTAATCTTGGAAGGTTCCAAAATTTTCTGGCCAATTAACACTCGTGATTAATTGGCATGGATGTGATCTTTAGTCAGAAAAGGCCATAAAAGAAATATGTTAGGCGAACATTAATATAAACCAACATATATTTACCTACTTTTTTTGTTGATGATTAACTATGAAATGTAGTGAATAAGAGCAGCTGCAGGCCATTCTCATCCTTTCTAGTTGCTCATTTATTCCAGCCAATCGAAAATTTTGTTATTGAGCTCTAGTTTCAATGATGCTAACGTAGATGTCTTAAAATGTTGTTTAGCTGAAGAATCCTTCACATCCTAGTCGCGCTGTTCAAACTTCTATCAATTGCCTTGCAACGCTGCTGAAGGAACCAAAGGTCAGATCCTCCTTTGTCCAGGCAGATGGAGTGAAATTGCTCATTCCTTTGATTTCTCCTGCATCCTCCCAACAATCTATTCAGGTAATTGTGGTTATTCACTTCTTGACAATGGTACTCGCCTTTGTATTAGTTTATCATATTTATCATGTAAGACACTCGTTCAAATTTTGTAAATTTTTTATAACATGGAAACTAATAGTTTTTTTTCTAACAGATATTATATGAAACTTGCCTTTGTGTTTGGCTTTTATCATATTACGAGCCGGCAATTGAATTCTTGGCCACTTCTAGAACCCTTCCAAGACTCATCGATGTAATCAAGAGCTCCACAAAAGAAAAGGTGATGCCATCCTTCGGTAATTGTGATCAATCTAATTAAGTTACTCGTGGCCCTGTTCTTTATATTTGTTATAACTGACTTGAATTCATTCTCCGTTGTACATTCTTTGCGCTGTGTTACACCCTGCCTTTATCTTTTCACATCTTCAAGTATATTAGCCTATGTTGGCTAGTGTACCATGTTACGCTTCCAACATTGATGTTTGTGTAACTTGTTTGTGTTATTTCTATTAGGTTGTTCGAGTTGTTATTTTGACCTTGAGGAATTTGCTCCACAAGGGCACATTTGGAGCTCAAATGGTGGGTCTCGGACTACCGCAAATTGTTCAAAGCTTGAAATCCCAAGCATGGAGTGATGAGGTATGAAAAGTTGGACTCCACATTGTGGATTATGGCAATGTGCACCAACAATGGATTTATGTTCGAACTTACATGAACATATTAACAAATCTTTTTAGCTTTTTTTCTCTCTTTTCTATTGTGTATTTACAAATGTGATTGCAAATATGTAAATAGGATCTTTTGGAGGCTCTAAATCAACTAGAAGAGGGGCTGAAAGATAATATCAAGAAACTAAGTTCTTTTGACAAGTATAAGCAAGAAGTCCTTCTCGGCCATCTTGACTGGTCTCCTATGCACAAAGATGTAAATTTCTGGCGTGAAAATATTACAACATTTGAAGAGAACGACTTCAAGGTTTTTTCCCCCATCTCCCTGCACTACTTTTTTCTGCCAATTTTTGAATCTTCACCATGTCATTATCATGCACAAAAAGACTCTGCAGTAAATATGTTTATTATGTTCCTCCTACTTATATAGAGAAACCACTTTTTCCTTCATATATGGCTCACTCGGGCGCACGCTTCGACTCATGGCGCAGGTTTAGCACCTCGTTTTGAATATGTGAGGCTTGAGTAAAAAGGTGCACATTGGTGCGAATGTTACTATAAAGCCTTAAATATATACAACCAACTCTTTTCTTGTGCCTTGTGCTTAAGCCCCAATAGCCTTAGTGCACTTTGAGTAGTTAAGGTCCCGTTTGATAACTATTTGACTTTTTTTTTTGATTTTTAAAATTGAAGCTTTATTTACTCAAATTCTCTACCTATGTTTCATCATTTAAATAATTTGTGAATCGTAACCAAATTTCATAAACCAAAAAAAATATTTGGAAGCTATTTTTTTAGCATTCAAATTTTGGTTTGGTTTTTAGAAACACAAATAAGATGAAGATATCAAAGTAATGAAAATTATGTGTCGGAGTATTAGTTGTAAGCTTAAATTTCAAGAACCTAAAACAAAAAACTAAGGTCCAGTTTGATAATCATTTGATTGTTTGTTTTGGTTTTTGTAATTTATGCTTGTATTAACTCAAAATTTCATAAACCAAAACAAGTATTTGAAAGCTATTTTTTTAGCTTTCAAATCACAAGATGGGGATATCAAAATAATAAAAATTATGTGCTGAAATAGTTGTATTGTAGCCTTAAATTTCAAAAACCAAAAACAACCAAATGGTTATCACCTGGGCGTGAAGATGATTCTTCTCTAAAATTGAAAGCAAAAGTAATATACCATGAATTTTGTGATGCAGATATTGAGGGTTCTTATGACCATTCTGGAGACATCCAGCGATCCAAGGGCTCTGGCAGTGGCTTGTTTTGACATTTCACAGTTCATTCAACACCATCCAGCTGGGAGAGTTATAGTGACAGACCTGAAGGCCAAGGAAAGAGTGATGAAACTGATGAACCATGAGAATGCTGAAGTTACCAAATACTCCCTCCTCTGCATTCAAAGGCTCTTCCTTGGTGCCAAGTATGCCAGCTTTTTGCAGGCTTAAATCTCATTTTCTCTGGTAAGAGACTCTTTCTTTAAGTTATAATAAACCCACCCCAATTGTTGGAGCTTCTTCTTGTGGGTTTATCAATTCCATTATCTTCTTTATTTTATTTTATTTTATTTTGATGTGAATCAACCAGAGGTCTTGATCCTTTCTTGCTTTCCCAGATTGTTCTTAGACATATTGAATAAAGCCACTAGGTCTTCATACCTTGTGTTTTATCCCTTGATTTGTATTAATTTTAAATTCTACCATTTCTAAGCAGAAGATATATGTCAATTATCACTAAGCTAAGTCTATTCTGGCAGAGTTGAAAGCCAGTATTATTATTTTCTTGTATGACGAGACAAAACTTCCACGAGGATGTGTTTGTTTTTGGTAGAAAATAGTGGAGTGGAGAGGTGAATGGAAGTTGGATTCTTGTTGATTGATGTTAGTAGTGATTCGGTAATTAATTATTTATTTGGGAATAGGTGTTAATAATTGTTGAGTGTTATATTTAATGTGAAAGTTAATGGAGCGATTTGATATAAAATTTGATGAACGATTAAGAGTAATGATTTACTATTAAATACAAATGTAGCCTTAAATTGTGGAATTTGTGGTACTTAGTTTTTTGAAAATATTAGTTGGATGCAAGATCAAACTAATTATAATAATAGTGACGCCTCTGCTTTTAGAGGTCATAATTTATTGATTCATATTTATTACAGCAGAGGCAACTAATATGGCTGAGTTAAAAGGAAAAACAAAATTAACGGAAGAAAAAGAAAGCATGGATTGAAAGGTTATACTATACATACATTGCAAAATCACAGTAATGCGTGTATGTATGTACATACATATACATAAATACATATATACATGTACACATACATATAGATACATATATACATATACATACATATACGTACATATACATACATATACACATATATACATATACGTACATATACATATATATATATATGTGTGTGTATATTAGAAAGTGGAAATCTATCACAAAAACTAATTAGCTATGAGAGGTAGTCTACCTTATTCTATAAATATGTTAAAGAATCCTCATATTTTTGTAGGAAAATTAACTAACACAGACAATAAAATTGTATTTGGGGGAAATAGAGTGCAGTAATCCACTAGGTCACTAAACCTAATCATTATCCCATTACTCTAAAAATTAGGTTGGCTTTAAATTTATCGCATACACAATCACACGATTAAATAAAATATTAAATCAGAATTTAATATAATAAATTATTATTTCAACATCCTCTCTTAATTCTAATTTGGAATGATCTTCGCACCGAGCAGATTCCTCAATTTAATGAAGGCATCAATCTTTAATGGCTTAGTTAGGATATCTGCAATCTGATCTTTTGAACTGCAATATTCCAATTTGATCATGTTCTTCTCAACTTG
>JBBMEG010000018.1:10589579-10651180 GCA_037832605.1 Cyclanthera cordifolia
AGAAGAACTAGAAGAAATTTTCTATGGAGAATCTGAAAAATAAGAACAGTGAGACCACAAATTGAAGAAACTTTTTGAAGCATAACTAATTTTCGACCTCTTGTGATGATTTTTTCTCCACGAACTCCTCTCATCTGGAATCTTCCGAATATAAAGAAGTGGCTTAACTGGGGGTTTCAAAATGCGACATTTGAGAGGCGTGTGGGAAAAAAGTATAATGTGAGAATGATGGCGCCCTAAATTTTCTATTTCCCGCTTTTTCTTTTCTTTTACTAATAGCATTTTTATTGAAAAGCTATAATCAAATGCTATCAAAAGGTGTATTTGGTGTAGTGACATCAGGCTCTTCACACTTTGCAATAGTACACTATCTCATGTCGATAACAACACTATGTTGTAGACAATACAAACCCATATGCACTGATTTGATAAAATAGAACATCAAAGCAATCAGCAACCACAAAGTAGTCTCTGTCGCCGGCCACCTACCGTCACCATCTTTGTCGTTGATTACCACTTCGACAATATTTCTACTTCAATCCGTGGTCGATCTTCTTCCCTCCGTCAAAGGGGTACTTCTTCGTCTGAATCACTTACTTTTCCATCGTTTAGTATTGCCTCCTCTACAACTTGTTTTAGGCCTACTAGAGAAACACTAAACGGAGCCTCCGTTTCAAACCCCAATGAAAGGACCTGACATGACACAGAGTCAAACCCTTTGGGCGTGAATCCGTAGATCCGATGATCCAAGGCGAGTATGAGGCAAGAAACTCGTGGGTCATTCATGGGTTGATGGGTCAGAACAAACCGTCAAAACGTGTTTGAATACGCTCAGATATTCACATGAACGAAGTTACAGAGGTGAGGCAAGCTTCTCGAGCTTGAAATCTAGGCTGATTTCTCGGTTTGTGGTTCAACGAACGCGAATAGAAGCTCCTCGCTGGCTATAATGGATTTCCAACGAGCGAAACTGTCAAGCACACCATTTGTTTTAACAAACAAGGTGACAAAGGGGATAGGGATTACACGAACTGTTATGTGAATGGAAAATCGATTGCTCAACTCGCTCTTATAAGGAATTGAAGCAACTATGTTTAAAGTTGTTACTCCTACAACTACCAAACAACAAACGGTTTCTAAAACCGATTATTGCAACAAGCCTTTCTAAACCACCTAAAGGTTCTAACCTCTTACGACATTACCTATAGCTTGTATAAAAATAAACATATGTTTGACTGAAAATGTGGGGTAGACAATACATATGTATGTATGAAAGAAAAATTAACTGAAAAAAAAGAAGGTACCTGGTGTTCTCTGTGGATGTAGGCTAAGATTGGTCGAACCACGTAATCCTCTTGTTCTTCTTTCTCTTACTCTAAATCTCTCTTACCTTACTTATTCTTTTATATACCTCATATACAAGAAATTAAAGAAAAGAGAATTACTAAAAGTAAAAGTAAAAGTGATAAATCAAGAAGAAGAACAAACAAAAGAAGAAAGGAATGTAGGATTTACCTTATTAAGGTTTCGAGATAGACGTTTTAAAGGTTGAAGCAAGGCGTGATAAGGAGAACTTGATTATTCTGATGAAGAATCATCAGAATCATCTGTATCTAAGTCAAAACCATTGAAGCATGCCTGAGAATAACGAAATTCTGGCGAGGAATTAATCGCCAGAACTTCATTCATCTCTGAACGAGGAAGGAGACAAGAGAGAAATGGAGTCCACAGTGCGATTTGAGGGTTTTGTTCGTGAAGCAGTAGTGCAAGCTACGTGGAGATCATGCGAGGA
The DNA here is from genome assembly GCA_037832605.1 of Cyclanthera cordifolia. Lineage (NCBI taxonomy): Eukaryota > Viridiplantae > Streptophyta > Magnoliopsida > Cucurbitales > Cucurbitaceae > Cyclanthera > Cyclanthera cordifolia. Next base: position 10,591,372 of record JBBMEG010000018.1, read on the forward strand.
ACAAACCGACAGCGAAGGAAATGATGGCAAAATCGTAGTCATTCATGAAACCCACCACTTCCATCTCAGCCGTTCATTCTCAAACGGTTCAAGCAAAGTCGATTCAAGCTTCCGGTTTAATTTTGTAACAATGATTTGGTTTAATTCTTCCTTAGTTCAGTTCATGTTTGTTTGAACCTCAGTTTGGTAAATTGGGTCATTTCTTTTATTTCTAAAAAGCCTACTGGACCTTATTTTGTTTTATTTTGGGCTTAACTCATCAAGTATTGATCTTCACTACCTTCATAAAAAATAAGGCAAATATGGTTGGCCCTTTTATTAAAAAAAAGACTTAATAAAAATTAAACAAATGAAAAATGGGCACATTGGTCATACGAAAATGGGGAGGAACAAAAGAAGTAAATTGGAATTTGTGTCGTGAGATGAGTGGCTAGAGTTTTGGAAGAATAACTATATATGATTTAATTTTTCCATAGTTACCAAAATTAACTTGCTAAAAGAATTAGCTAAAAACTAGCCCAACACTAATAAAAATTGCAATATGACCCATGAAACTCCAAATTACAAAAATGTCTATACTATGTCAAAATTCTCATAATTTAATACGATCAATACTATAACAAATTTTACAAATTAATGGAACCAAACAAAAACTCCGGTCGTCACATATGAAGTCTCCCAACAAGATGCACCCCAGCTCCACCTCCATTGCTCACATCGAAGCCATCTAACCATCCACAATCGGACCTCCCAACAAAGCTTTATGTGTCAGAAAACACACATTGGCTTTGGGTTATTTCGATTTGGTTTTTATCAATTTTGTGTCAAACCGACAACCAAATCAATGTCCTCGATTTTTCAATAATTTGATTCAAATTGATATCCAATAAATAACAAAATTATTGATTCAATTTTCGATTCGTGTTTTGTTCAATTTTGGTTTGCTTTTCGGTTTTTCTTTTGATAAGAATTTGATTAATGTGTCAAATTTTTTGTCACATTTTCGATTTGGTTTTTGTCAATTTTGTCTAAGAATTGCTATTTTACTAACCAAAAACAACATTTTCATAGATATCATAACATTTATAATGTTTTAACTTCATATTTCACATTTAAATTTGTTCTATAATCAAATCTAAATGCTAATATATATTTTTTCTTAATATTTATTGATTTTGATTCAATTCGGTTTTTTGTTGGTTCTCCAACAAGAACCGAAACTGAACCAATAAATTTTGGTTTCTAAAATATCAAACATAATGGTTTAATATTGTTCTAAAAAACAGAACCGATCCATTGGATCAGTTTGGTTTGGTTTGATTTTGTCGATTTTCATTTATTCCTTTCGCCCCGATTGGTGGCACACCTCTCAGCCTCAAGGGAGTGTTTGAATGTTGAATTTTGGGTATTTACAACTGCATCCAAACGAGTTATTGTAACTATTCAAAATAACTACTCATTTGTAATCATTCATTTCTAATCACTCAAATAAAGCCTCATTTCTAATCACTCAAATAAAGCCTCATTTCTAATCACTCAAATAACTATTCATTTCTAAACACTCAAAATAACTTCTAATTTCAAAATCATACCTTTTTTTTTTGTCCACCTATGTGTTTTATTAATTAAATGTTGGTTGATATATAATTAATAATTTTATTAAGTTATTAGATAAAATTAAAATTTAATGTATATAATTTTTTATCATCTATATATACATAACCTTATAAAATTTACAACATTAAAGTTTACCCATTAATTGAAAAAAATTATGAATTCAATCATTCATCTCATTATTGAAAAATCATTATGAACTTTGCAATTAACATTAGATATAATAAAAAAATTTAAAAATTAGTACCCATGGTGAATTTGAAATTCATATTAATGGAATTAGATTCTGTTTATAAGAACGAAAAAACCTGCAAAAAAGCGCAAATTAGGACACATCGGTGTGGTGTGAGCCACAAGGCCTCCGATGCCTAAGTCAGTTGAAGATTTTAGGAGAATAATTTAGAACTCAGAATGGCACAAGAATACTTAGCGTAATTTAGCTTAAGATTCGACGTCTCTTGAAATTGAGAATGAATTGACTTCAAATAGCAGTCGTTTCATAATCGTTGCAGCTCACTTATGGGCGGCTTAACGGCCAGTCGTTAGAAACATCGTCATTAAGCTGGATATGAATACCGGTGTAACTTCTGACCATTGCCCTTTGGAGGTGTAACTATCTTGACTCTAGAGTTACTTGAACTCGGTCAACCTTGGCAAGTCCTCACCTCCACGGCCGACCCTTTAGGGGTGCAACCTTCTCGTTGTAACGCTAGGACGGTATGGGTGTGCAACATCTCTTAGCGCGCTACTTGGAATTGGTCGACTTATCCAGGAAAGTCATAACCTCCATGACCAACCCACTCGGGTTGGCCTACTCTACCGTCCTCATCAGAGGTCAGCTTTGTACTCGGTCAACCCTTACGGGTCCTCACTTCCACAACTAACCCACTCGGATTGACCTACTCATTGTAACTGGGGACGCCACGGGGTGCAGCGTCTCCCTGCGTTACTTGGACTCAGTCGACTCCTAGGGGAAAGTCCTAACCTCCACAACCAACCCACTCGGGTTGGTCTACTCGTTGTAACTTTAGGCGCTACGGGGTGCAGCCTCCCTGAACGTTACTTGGACTTGGTTGAATCATTCACAGAAAAGTCCTAACCTCCATGACCAACTCACTCGTGTTGGCATACTCGTTGTAACAAGGGACGCCACGGGGTGCAGCGCCTCCATGCGTTACTTGGGCTTGGTCAACTTTGGAAGAGTCCTGACCTCCATGACCAACCCACCTAGCCTTGTCCTAGTATTTTGGAATATTTTAGCCTATAACATATATAATATTGTATTTATACAAAAATAATGTTATATTTATATAATGTTGTATTTATAAATACACATTAATAATATTGTATTTTTAAAAAAATACGTATTTAAAATATTACTATATTTAAATATAATACATATTTAAAAACCACGGTATAATATTGTAATATTACTGTATTTATATATAATATTATATTTATAATAATATGAATTTATAAAAAATAAATACCTCCTCTATCTTTTTTTCGTCATATTTTTATAATACTTTTTTGTATTTAGACTTTGAATTTTATTCATTTTTTATTTTTTAAAAATCTAATTTTAGTGCTCAACTTTCAAAAAAAAAAAAAAAAAAAAAATCAATTTTCGATTGATTAAATTTATATTATTTCGGTCCTAAACTTTTAAATATTCAATTTTGATTCTTAAATTTTCAAATAAGTTAAAATTTGGTTTTGTCGTTGCATTTTTTCAAATAAAATTTGATTCTTATTCTAAAACTTTCAAATTTTGAACTGGATTTTCAAAATAAATTCAATTTTATTCCTTACAATTTAATAATATAATAAGATGAGAAACATAGCATGAATTATAAAATAGTTTTGTAATTTTTTTTTTATCTTCTTTTTTTTTCATCTATACACATTGTTTATTTTTAAATAATCATTTGAAAATTTAAAATAAAAATTTTTAAAGAGAACTTAATATTTCATAATTTAAAATAACATCTATCTCTTTTTTATTAATTTTTCATGAATTATTATACAAATAAAAATATATTTGTACTATTTATTTTATATATATTCTTAGTTTGTTGTTACCATAGTTGTTGTTGTTTGGTTAAAATATCATTTTTGTCCTCTAGATTTTAAGATTTGTTTTATTTTAGTTCAAAAATTTCAAAAGTTCAATTATAGCCCCCTCGACTTTCAAGTTTGTTCCAATTTGGTCCCTAGACTTTCAAATTTCCAATTTTAGTCTTTAAAACAAAATTTCATTTTAGTCCCTAAAATTAAAAAAAAAGTTTAAAATTGGTTCATATAATAAATTTGATATTGATATTTTTTGAAATTAGTTCAACAATGTTAATAATTTTAATGTAAATAAAGACAATAGGTGAACATATTTCTTAAATTTATAAAGAAATACGGTTCAAAAAAATCTCAAATAAGGACCAAATTTGATTTATTTTTAAAGTCTAGGAACTAAAATTGAACATTTAAGAGTTTAAAGACCAAAATAAATCAAACTTGAAAATCCAGAAATTAAAATTCAACATTTAAAAGTTTAGAGATCAAAATGAAACAAATTTTAAAGTCTAAGAAGAAAATGATATTTGGTTGATTTGTATATTTTTTTAAAAAAGTATTTTTTTTTAATTAAAAAATCACAAAAAACTGGTGCCCAATGCACCACGTCTGAAGGCAAATGACATGGCAAATGAGTAGTTGCAATTTTTTTTTTTTTTTTTTTGAAATTGAACCAGTTCTTCATTCATCTGATAAAATACCCAGAGGGTTACAAGATTTTTTATCCAATACAAGAAAAGGGGCCAACCATTCAGGTCCATCATCAAACCACACCAAATTTGTTAGGGAATGTAAACCAAAGGAAGCCAATTCATGTGCCACCACATTTGTTTGGCGTGGAGAGAAACCTATGACAATATCAGAAAAAATACCCAGCTGGCGAACGACTTCGTGAAAGAGAACTCCAAACGTCGAATGCCTCATCGAATTGCTCTTGAGAGCCTCCACCAGAAATCTGCCATCAGATTCCACCACCAGTGAAGTATTCCGCCATGGGAGGGCAAATCGCAAACCCATCAACAGCGCCCTAGTTTCCGCACACGGCGCACTAACTCTGCCATCAGTGAAACTCGAAGCAGCCATCAAGCACTTCCCCTTAGAATCGTGTAGCACAATACCAAATCCATGCTCATTCTCCAACGTAGCAGCGTCCACATTTAATTTGAGTGTTTCCATCGGAGGAGGAACCCATCGTTGCTTTTTTCTGGTCAACAGCTTGAGAGGCTTCGAGGATGTCATCACCTTCATCTCATCCAAATAGTGGAGTAACCATTCAGATTGGCCATCCGGTTCCCTCGGCGTCTCCCCTTGCTCCCGTTGATTTCTCCTATACCATAACGACCAGCACACCAGGCAAAATAGCTCCAGATCATGAGTGGCCAAATTTTCACAAGCATAACACAAGAATTCGTCTATACCCAGGTCTGCCGCAAGAGAAAAATTAAGCCGAATCTTGAGCCGTTGCCATAGAGCTACAGCACATTCACACAAGAAAAAGGTATGAGTAATAGTTTCCGGTTTACTCCTGCATCCTGTACATTGTACATCAACAGTCATGTGGCGATTATGAAGCACTATTTTTAGAGGTAGTAATCCATGAAACAACTTCCACACAAAAATCTTAACTTTTTGTGGAAGTGTTAAACCCCAGACTGCCTTCCACCATTGTTTAGTATATGAAACAGTAGATGTAGAGGCAAGATAGTTTAGGGATACCCATAACTTATAGGCGCTCTTGACAGTGAACTCACCATTAGGAGTATAATGCCATATCCAAGAATCTGCTAGTTGAGTGTGGCAAATAGGTACCTCTAGAATTGCACGGACATCGTCTTCCCAAAATAAATCTCGAAGGACATCAACATTCCAAAGCCCATATGAGCTTATTAAATCCGCTACATCCATATCAATTGAGTTAACACCTACAGGGGTTAGCACTTGGAAAGTGGATTCACGAAGTAGCCAAGGGTGGTGGAAGACTTTTGTAGAGCTACCATTCCCAATTCTTCTACGTATTCCTTTTCTAAGCAGTTGGGTACCCCATAGTAAACTTCTCCATACATACGAACAATTCGCCTTTTGTTTTGCCTCCAACAGACCAAGTTCTGGAAAATATTTACCCTTTAATAGCCTAGCCACCAGAGAATGAGGGAATTTCAAAATTCTCCAAGCCTGCTTAGCCAACATAGCCTGGTTAAAACCGCCAATATCCCGAAATCCCATACCACCATGCAATTTAGGTAGACACATTTTGCTCCAGGTTTGCCAATGTATCTTTTTTCCTTTCGTTGAAGAACCCCACCAAAAATTCGCGAATGAAGCTGTTATATCCTTACAAAAAGACTTGGGGAGTCTAACAAAAGACATCACATAGGTAGGAATTGCCTGACCAACAGCCTTTATCAGAACTTCCTTGCCTCAAATAGAAAAGAAAGATCGTTTCCATCCAGCCACAACTCTTTGTACCCGTTCTTTGATATACCCAAAAGCTACTCCCTTATTTTTTGATAAATGAGAGGGAAAGCCCAGGTATTTTCCCAGGTTCGCAGTTGCTTTCATATGTAAGATGTTCCTGAGCTCATCTTGCCTCAACGAGGGAATGTTTGGGCTAAATAGAATTGCCGACTTGCCATAATTCACACACTCTCCAGAAACTAACTCATACTGGCTCAATATTTTTTGAATTTCATAGAACTCCCTTTGATTTGCACCACAAAATAGTAGACTGTCATCAGCGAAAAGGAGGTGTGTAATCGTAGGACATTTCCTACCAATCCGACAACCTCTAATTTTGTTCTGTTGGTGAGCATTGGCAATAAGTCCGGAAAGGTATTCTGTACAGATCAGGAATGGATAGGGTGATAGTGGGTCACCCTGCCTAAGGCCTCTTTCTGGCTGAAACCACCCCTTCGGCTTCCCATTTATGAGGATCGAGAAGCTTACCGAAGTGACACAATCCATAATAAGCGCAATGAAGGAAAATCAATGTACTCCAACATAGTGCGTAGGAAGACCCATTCAGCCCGGTCATATGCCTTACTCATGTCAATTTTAAGAGCCGCTTCACCACCTCTCCCTTGCCTCATTGCCACAATATGCATTTGTGCCGCTGATTATAAAGGAAAAAACATCCTTCAGCCTGTTCGCAATGGTTTTGGCCACCATTTTATAGGTTACATTACACAGGCTTATTGGCCGAAATTCAGCTGCAAGAGTAGGATTCTTAATCTTCGGTATAAGGGCAATGTTGGTATGGTTAAAGTCTTTGATAGAAGAACTCCCATTCAAAATGTCAAGGCAAGTCTTTATCATAGAATCACCCACAATCTCCCAATAGTGTTGGTAAAATAGAGCTGGTAATCCATCTGGTCCAGGTGCCTTTGAAGGATGCATTTGGAATAAAGCTGCCTTGATTTCCTCACTTGTGAAAGGTTTATCTAGCCCATTAGCCATCTCCTGTGTCAATGTATTTGTAATATTCACCATATTCTTCTGCATATCAGCCAAGCTTGGATTATATGAAGTGAAAACCTTCCTGAAAGTGCTAATAAATTCTTCTTCAATACAAGCTTCATCATAATACCATACCCCATTTGTGCCTTGTATCCGTGATATACTGTTTTTTTTTCCGCCTAATTGTAGCCTTTTTATGAAACCAACTCGTATTACGATCACCCCACTTTAGCCAGCTTTCTCTCGAACATTGTTTCCAATAAATCTCAACAGACTCGTATGCCTTTTCCAACCTTGTCTCAGTTTTTGAAATCAGAGCAAAGTTGGGTGTTGGAGATACATCCATCAGTCTCTGAATCCGCTGTTTCAGTATTTCAGTTTCAGCCAAGATAGCTCGATTCTTTTGTTTCCCCCACGGGCCCAGCAACACCCTAACAGAATGGAGGCGTTCCATAATGCATGTAGGTTCCACCCCCACTTGTGGCCCATACCAAGCTTTTTTAACCAACTCACTGCAATTGTCATCACTTAGCCAACATTCATCAAAACGGAAACTGCTATATGTTCTAGGCTGTACCAGCACATTTTGAATGCTTAAATACAACTGAATCGGTCTGTGATCCGATGAAAACCAATCCATATGCTTCACCTGCTTACATTCAAACAACTTATCAAAAGACTCATTTGCAAGAAATCGGTCAAGCCTTTTCATAATATGAGAAGTACACGTTCTTTTGTTGGACCAAGTATAACGCTGACCAATATAACCCATGTCTCGCAGCTTAACATCCTCCACAGCAGCACGGAAATCCCATATATTTTTTGATTGTTTTGCAACTCCACCACTCTTCTCAGACATCCACATGCACTCATTCAGGTCCCCACCAACTAGCCATGCTGCCTCACCTCCATCATATAATTTCCTTAGAAGTTCACAAGTTAATAATTTTAACTTTGTTTCCGGATAGCCATAAATCCCAGTGAACCGCCAAGACACATTCATCCAAGAAAGCTGGACATCTATATGATTTTTAGAATAAGATCGGAGCGACATAGAGACCGAATTGCACCATAGCAAACACAACCCACCACTATTACCCACACTTGGAACAGTAAAACAATTATCAAAACCAAGCTGGGTTTTTACATATGTCATACGAACATTGGAACACTTTGTTTCAGATATAAACACCAACTGGGGACGACACATTTGGACTATGTGTCGAAGATCACGGAATGCTTGAGGCTTCCCCATCCCTCTAGCATTCCAACAGACGCAATTCATAATCCCCGGCGAGGCTGGTCCCCAGCCTGCGCCGAACAAATAGAATTTGTGTGAATAATACCTTTGATCCTTTTATATATTCCTTCCTTCTCCCCCTCAAGTAGAGAATCAGACTTCCTCTTCATCTTCTGTCTCATTGGTTCAGTCATCATATCCTCCTCCATATAAACCACGCCCTTCCCGTTACAGTCAACCTTCACGTTTGTCACTGGATTATGACTAACACAGGGCAAGGCATGGTTGTCAACCCCCTTCCCCATTATATTTGTTGGACTGGACAACCGCACAGGCATAGTATCTACTGAAACCTCATCCTCCTTTTCCACAGCATTCCCCTTGTTTAAAATAATGGTTGGCCTTGCCTGTGTATATTCCACAGAATCTGTCCCATTCAGCTTCTCACAAATCCCAATTTTATCCTTCTGCCATGCCAGATTAACCAGTTGGTTTAGCACAGTCCCTTCTATAACATCGTAATCAGTTTTCTTGATGCCTGTTCCATGTTTCGCTCGCTTCAATTTTCCCGACCACAACATCTGTGCCTTCAACCAGCTCCCATATTGGTATTGCACCATGGTTGCACCCTCCCCTGCCTTTTGGGCATTCTTTATTAGAATGCCCTATTATCCCACAGCAGTAGCAAAAGTCAGCCAGTCTCTCATATTGAATAGGGCACCACAACACTTGACCACTCAAAGACATAATTTTTACACCCCTCATCAACGGCTTTGTAATGTCAATTGTCACCCTCATCTGAATCAAAGGACCTGTCCTTCCTTCTTCATCAGCCTCAATACATAACATAGTACCCACCATTGAGCCAACTTTCTTGGCCATAAGCTTTGTCATACAGTTAAAAGGAACGTTATGAACGTGGATCCACATGTCAGAATAAGAAAAATTTAGGGAACTAACCTGCTCATCAGCCGTTGGTGTAATCATAATTAGAAGAGCTTTATCATAACACCACGGGCCTTTCACTAAGATCCGTCGTTTTTCCATCGTTGTACGGAACTGTACAAAGAAAATATTCTCCCCCGCTATTTCCATCCTAGTATCCATATGACACTGCCAGACCGACTTCATTACCGCCCGGAAGGATTCAAAATGTACTCTTTTTGGCGTGACCACTTTTATCATGACACACCGATCAATGGTCTCCTTGTCGTAAAGAGGATCATTTAACACAGGGGTCACTTCAACATTCTCCGAGTCCGTAAGATGTAACGTCTTCCATCTATCCACAATATCATCCATGGTAAATCAAAACTCCCTGTAAAAAACAGACTTCAGGGCAAAATCAACACTGTCTTTGTCAAATTTCGCCAGAAATTGCACTCAGCTACCAGTCTCATCCACCAATAACGGTAAACTTCACCACTATGCCTAAAAATAGCAAACACCACCCACACCCTCCTACCAAATAACTCCCATGTAGAGAGAGAACTCTTATAAAAAGAGGAAAAAAAAAAATGTACACCCAAACCGGTAATTAATTATTATCATCGTTATTAATTATTTAAAATAGTTTTTTTTAAATACTCAAACTAATTAAGTCTTCAAAATATGCATTTTGAATTATTTCGACCACTCCTCATGTGTTCATATTTATTGTTGTAGCCCATCATTTTTTTTTTTTTTTTTTGAAAGAACATTTCATTAACCACAAAGATCAAAAGCCAACTTGCTCTAACAGAACCAAATTGTTCACCTCTGGAGGGAGACTCTCCCACCCAGCAAAGTCCTCCCGATTACAAGCCACACGAGAGTCTAAAAAATTCACTGAAAAAGAACTAGGCAACACCAACGATTTAGCCAACAAATCAGCAATTCGGGTACAACCTCGCTTATAAAAAGAAAACGAAATCCCTTGAAACCGAGGAATCGAGTCAATAACATCCTTAACAAAGTTGTTAAGTTCAGAAGAATCTTGGGAAATCTAATTAACAATATTCATAAGATTGCAAGAGTCAGATTCCACCAAGATAAAAGGAAGTGAACCAATGTTTGCATCAACCAACCGAGACCCCACTTTCAAAGCCAAACCTTTCATCAAAATTGTCGAAGATGCTTTGACATCCTTGCGAGCTCCAACCAACCGGAGCAATCCACGCCAATCGCGGACAATCCATCCTAAACCTCCTGAGACAGTTCTAGCATCCCACGACCCATCAACGTTTAACTTCCACTTTCCTTCAGGAGGAGATTTCCAAACATCCGAGGAGTCTCCCCCAGCTTCCACAGGAAAAACACCACCTGTTCCAGAAATAGACTTCCCATAATAAGAATTAATCGCTTCAGAAATCATAATAAAAAGCTTTCTATTAGGAGCATCAGAGCTATTATGTATAATTACATTGTGATAATTCTACAACTGCCAGATCACAACCATGACTTTTGGAAGGTCATGACTCGGAATTCTGGACACAATTCCTTCCCATAAGCATTCTCTCGTATCCACACACCTGCAAAAGAAGAGAAGTCAGATAAAAGTGGGAAAAAAATTTAACCAAACCTTAACCACCACTTTGCAATCTTTTATGATATGCATATTAGTTTCAAGAAATTTGCCACACAACAGACAAGAACCATGAACATCCACCCCTTTTTTCTGAATGTTCTCTTTAAAAGGATAAGATTATTCAACAAATTTCAAGCCCCAATCTTAATCTTAAGGGCAATGTCGACCTTCCAAAAGGATTTCCAGATCTTAGCTTTAATAGAGAAATCAGAAGGGGAGGCCAAAGAAGCATTAGAAATGTTCATAGCCAGATGATGTGCACTTTTAACATTAAACCGACCGTCAGAACTAAGATTCCAAATAATTTCATCATCCCTAGCTCTCTCCCCCAGAGGAGTTCCCAAAATAATTCTGGCCTCGTCTGTGGAGAAAATACTTCCAATTTTACAAGCATCCCAATTTCTCGCATCATTAATGAGATTAACCACTTTCATCTCCTTCCAATGAAATTAAGCACTAAAGCGAAAAGATTTTTCGCCCGACCAAGCCACGGATCTCTGCCAATCACAATAGAATTACCGTTGTGCACCTTCCACTGATAACCATGCCTAAAAAGATCTTGGCCCCAAATAACACTACGCCAAATAAAAGATGGAGATCGCCCAAGCTGAGCACACAGGAAGTCCCCATCCTAAAGCAGCGACCCTTCAGAACTTTAGCCAATAAAATCCCAAGTTGACAAGAATTCTTCAGCTTTGTTTAGGAAGCATAGCCTGATTAAACTGATTCAAACAACGAAACCCCAGACCTTCTATTTCTTTACTCAAGCACAACTTTTTCCAGCTCTTCCAATGAGCTTCCTTACGCCCATTCTCATAACCCCACCAGGAATTTGCGCAGATATGATCAATTTCATCACAAACTTCTTTTGGGAGGCGAAAACAACTCATCGTATAAGTAGGAATTGCTTGAGCAACAGCCTTTATCAGCCTTGCCCCCTTTTGAGAGAATTTTACCTTCCCAGCCTTGTAGACATTTCCTAACACGCCCCAAAATCCTTTGGAATAAAACCATTTTGTTACGCCTCGCATGCGACGACATTCCTAGGTAACTCCCTAAATCAACATCAGCTTTAACATCAAGAATAGTACACATTTTAACCCTAACAGAGCCCGACACATTTACATTTTTTCTAAACATCACAGCTGACTTCTCAAAAATAACCATTTGCCCAGATGCTAATCCATACACGTCAATAATATTTTTAATGGCCGAATAGTCAGACTCCCGAGCCCTGAAAAATAACAAACTACCATCAGCAAAGAAAAGATATGAAATAGAAGGGCAAAAACAATTAATTTTCAATCTTTTGAACTTATTCGTCCTATCTCCCCTATGTAGAAGAGACGAGAATCCTTTAGCACACATAAGGAAAAGATACGGGGAAAACGGATCTCCCTGAAGCGCACGAAACCTGGGGGAACCTATTAATCAGCACAACAGAATGAAAGGTAGAAATGCACGCCTTGATTTTTTTAATCCAGGTATCATTAAAGCTCATCTTCCTCATCATATTGAGAATGAAACTCCAGTTCACGCTATCATAAGCTTTGCTCATATCCAATTTAAGCGTCGCCCAAACTTCTTTACCTTTTCTTTTTTGATTAATAGCATGAATACATTCAAAACCAATCATCACATTATCATAAATAAGCCTTCCAGGGACAAACGTAGATTGATTTGGGGAAATAATTTAATCAAGGAAAGGCTTTAATCCGTTAGCCACCATTTAGGCAATGATTTTATAGATATTATTGCATAAGCTAATATGCCTGAAATCTTCCATTTTACAAGGCCTTTGAATTTTCGAGATGAGTGCAATAAATGTTATATGCTTCATCATTGAGCACTCCCAAACAAACTTTACACACTTCATCCCCACAATATCCCAATATTTCTTAAAAAATAACGCATTAGTTCCATCAAGACCTGTAGCCTTATCGAGATTCATACTTTTCAGCGCCTCCTTCACCTCCTATTGAATAAAGGGAATACTTATATGCACATTATCCTCTTTCGAAATAATTTTGGCAACATCTAAAAGCGCAACGAACATATCCATTTTCGAGAATTGTATCTTCCTAGAACAAATTGGAAAAATAATTTTGAGCCACTTTGTTGACTCCAAAATCACCCTCCGCCCAATCACCCTTATTATTCTTAATTCTCTCAATCAAATTTTTCTTTAACCTCCAGAAAGATAGGATGGACCGTACCAAATGGAGGAGACATGAATACTAACTCAAAGTGGCCCATCATTTATTTTGATTTTAGCAACCTTTGTTCTTTCCATTATTTATTTTCGAATAATTGACCAAAAAAAGAAAAAAAAAAACAAATTACTCTGTTTCTTCTCCACCGCCATCAATGGACATCTCTGCAACAACCTTCCTTTTCCTCACTCTTCTCTTCTCTGTTTTTATTTACACTTTCTTCTTCACTCCCCCGAAGAAACCCAACTCTAAGGAAGAAGGTTTCAAACACTTCCCCTTAATCGGAACCTTGCCGCTGTTCTTACTAAACCGACGCCGTTACCTCGACTGGTCGGCAGAGGTTCTGAGCAAAAGTCGGGCGAACACGGCGGTGTTCCGGCGGCCGGGGAAGGTCCACGGCGTGATGACGGCGAACCCAGATGTGGTGGAGCACATACTGAAAACCCATTTCGAGAACTACCCGAAAGGGGAACGATTCATTTCGCTTTTGGAGGATTTCTTGGGGCGCGGAATCTTCAATTCAGACGGAGAAATCTGGAGAGTGCAGAGGAAAACCGCCAGTTACGAATTCAACACCAAATCGCTCAGGAATTTCGTTATGGATAACGTTACTGTTGAGATTCAGACGAGGCTGTTGCCGATTTTGGATAAGGCTTCTCGTACGGAACGGGTTTTGGATCTGCAGGACGTTTTGGAGCGATTTTCGTTTGATAATATTTGTAAATTGGCTTTTGATTTTGATCCTGCTTGTCTCGGCGGAGACTCCACCGGCGGCGCTGAGTTCATGCGGGCTTTTGAACACGCCGCCACTCTCAGCTACGGCAGGTAGTTATCTTCATTTCTCTCTCTCTCTCTCTTTATTTATTTATTTATATAAATTATTTTAATTGTGCTTTACCATTCAAGTTGGAATGAATCTCTCTGTTCTCAATTAATTAATATTGTATAGTTTGTTGTTTTTCTTTGTAATTCTGCATCTGAAAACACTTTAAGCTATAATCACATACTTTTAATCTTTCATTTTAATCAAACTGTAATTTTGTTGGACGCAGATCTGATTAAACACTTGATGTTGTTTTTGCAAATACAGATTCTTGTATGCTGTACCTAATTTCTACAAAGTAAAGAAATTTTTGAACATAGGATCAGAGAGAATCATGAAGGAATCCATAGCCACTGTTCACAAATTTGCAGAAGAAATCATAAGCTCAAGAATGAAAGAGAGGAAGAAGACGGCAACAAACACAAAAAACGACCAAGATTTATTGTCCCGATTCATGGGAGACGAAGACAACAACTCTCCTGAATTCCTCCGAGACATAATCATAAGCTTCATCCTCGCAGGTCGAGACTCCACATCCTCTGCTCTCACATGGTTCTTCTGGATCTTATCCTCCAAACCCAACATCAAACAAAACATCCTCGACGAACTCGAAACCATCCGGTCGAGAGCGGGCAAGCGAATCGGAGAAACATACAGCTTCGAGGAACTCCGAGACATGCACTATCTGCAAGCCGCACTCTCGGAGAGTCTTCGGCTATACCCTCCGGTGCCCATGGACACGAAAGTGTGCTTAAAAGACGACGTGTTACCGGATGGAACGTTTATTAGGAAGGATTGGTTTGTGGCGTACCATACGTACGCAATGGGAAGAATGGAGAGCATTTGGGGGGAAAATTGTGAGGAGTTTTTGCCCGAGAGGTGGCTGGAGAATGGGGTTTGTCGGTCGGTGAGCCCGTTTCGGTTCCCGGTGTTTCATGCTGGGCCGAGGATGTGTTTGGGGAAGGATATGGCTTATATTCAGATGAAGTCCATAGCTGCAGCTGTGATGGAGAAGTTTGAGGTGGAAATTGTGGAGAAGGAGAAAACTCCAAAGTATTTGTTGTCTTTGACGTTGAGGATGGAGAATGGGTTGCTTGTGATGCTCAAAAACAGAGATATGAGTTCGCCCATTTGAGGTTAGTGGCCCACTTCTTTGAAACTCTTTCTTAGCTTTTAAATAAGAAAACAGATGATTTGTTTTTTTCTTACAAATATCTAAATATTGATGGTCTATATTTGTCTTCAAATTTGGGACATAAAAAAAAATTGCAAAATTTACTTACATATGAATGTGCATGTGTATGGTGTGTATGTTAGTGTGACAAAATATTTGCAAGAGTACACCTTATTCATTGGTAAGTATTTCTCGAAAAATTAAATGTGCCCCAAATTTACCAAGGTAAGCATCAATATTTAGGTAATACTTTGCTAATAGCACTATCATATATGTAAAAAATATATTCCCAAAATATATATATATCCAAAGAATAGAGTGTGAATTTCTATGAAGTTTTTTTATGTGTGTATTTGTTATTTCATCATTAATTCCGACTATTTTCTTAGAATAAATCATATTACATTTAATTGGTAAAGAAACTCAAAAAAAAAAAAAAAACAATTTAACTTTTAGGTTGAGTTGGGCAGTAAGAGTTGAACTTATAACCTTATGTGTTTGTTTTAACTTTAAGAAGGTGAAATTGAACATGAAACTATAACCGTTGGTTATAAACTTCAGAAGATATGGATCAATGCACTAGAAATCATCAAGAGATTTGTCTATCTTTTGATTTCATTTTATACTTTTATCGTTAAGTTTATCTTAATATATATATTTTTTGTTTAATTATATACTTCATATCTATTGGTATCTAGAATGATTTTTATTTTATATTATTGTTTCACTATTACCAAATTATGATAGGATTATTTTACCGAACTTTTTTGTAATATATTTTTTATATCACACATTATCAATCCTCTTTAGATGATATTTCTTAAGAACGATCATTGAAACTCTATGCATGACACAAGGGGTAAAATATTACTTTTTTACTTGAATGGATTACTTTTTTAGGTAATCACTTACTATTTATATTTAATTATTTATTGCTTGTTTAATCGGATGAAACCTAAGGGTAAAATAGTAATTCTATTCTTAAAGGTAGTTTTTGTAATTACTATATGGTTAAGGATTGGTTTGCATTAAAATATTTATTTTGGGGGCCTGTATTTAAATCATTGGTAGGGACATGGCTGAAAATGTGTAATCGGGGGTGGATGTATGGGTTTGAGTGTAAGTTGATCAAACAATCCAAATGGGTCAACATGATTCATTCTTTAGGTTGAACTCCCACTACTCAAATTTGGGATAAAAAGTATCATAAATATGATAGGTGATAATTTTTTTTGCAATCACTGTATTGCAAAAATGACTGAGGGCTAAAAATTAATTTTCAAGATCAAATCAGTGACACGCTACCAAACAATTAAATCACAGAACATCAACTCTTTTGATTTTTATCTAATTGCATGTAATACTTCTATGCAATATATTTTTTCTAGTTATTATTTGTAATTGTACATTTTTTCATGTTCTAACCTGTGTAATTGTTCATTTTCTCTATACGAACCTGTAATTTCACATATGAGCTTTACAAAAAAAAAAAAATTATGATAATCACATTCAATATTAGAACTTCTCCATAACATTCATTTGTAAATCAATATCACATTTCTAACGGAGGCAATTATATATAGAGAATATTCGAACATATGTTTGTGATTGCATATAGGGAACATTCCAACAAATGCATAACATATGTTCGTAAATATATTTAAAGTGAAATATATTGTATAAGAGTCAATATTCACCTTCAACATATGAAATAACATATAGAATATTCAATGTTACATAATTGATTCACCTCTTTTATATGTTATAAATTTTATGGTTGCATGTTTTCTTCAAGACACCCCTATCTATATAGTACTTGTTGCTCCTATGATAAAAATAGAAGAGTTTTTGTTAACTTGACATCAAATCCATCTTGTAAGCTTCTTAAGAATATAAAACAGTAAGATTATTTGCAATAAAACGTTTACTCATCAATTGATTTCCAACATTCAACCAAGCTCTTTTCTACCACTTCATCCCACTTTCATTCAAAATAAACAACCCTCCAGCTTGTCTGAGATAATCCCCTAACGTGACACCACTCATGCTCATCTAGTGTAACGATCCAAAATTATCGTTCTCATACTTAGGGTTTGTTCTTAGTTCTCGAGGTGAGGTGTGAGGGGTGAGAAACTTGGTTCATGAGGGGTGAGGTGGTCTTTTGCCCCAAGGTGGGGAATTTTGGTAATTGTCCATTAGTGGCAATGTTGTAATTAAGTGAATTTTCCATAGTATTTAAACATATCTTATTGTCTCAAATCCTTAGATTGTTTACAATGATTTTCATGCATCTTTCTCTTTCTAATTCTCTCCCTCGTTAACCTTACACAGTTTTTGAGGTAGTCGACGAAACGTCACCATCCCCATTGTGTTTCTCTTTTTAAACATCCTCCTCATTTTTCACATTCCACCCGTCTTGAAGCATGGAATCGCTCCGTCGTTAGATCGTTGTTCTCTCCCAGTTTGTTCGCCATTGGAGTTTCTTTCGCTAGTTCGTCAAGTTTGTCGTGCTGCCAGCCAAGAACTCTGTCGCTCGCGTCTACTAAACTGTCAAGCCGTAGTTAGCTCGTAAAGTATTTGTGCTCTATTGCATACTTTCATGAAATTTTGCCATCATCGCCACGTAGCTTCGCTACTCTTTCGTTCTCCAGCCACAATTCACATCGCATTTTGATGCTTTAATTTGGTGCATCGTTCATCGAGATCAAAGTCATGTCTTTGTTCGAGACAACAAAGGATCTTGGTGCCATTTTTGTCTATAGTTTGTCGTTAGCTCTGACAACAAGCCGCAAAGTTGTATCCCAGCTTCTACCTTTGAGGCATTTTCGTTCTATAGAGCTAAATCGAGCGCGTAAAGCTGAGCCTTTCATCTATCACAAGTGAGTATGAGGAACGTTATTCATGTGCCACCTTGTAGTCGTCTATGCACCGCCATCATATCACTTACACGTTGTTGTTTCATAGAGTGTTGTTTTTGCATTAACCGTGAATAGTTCCTAAGGTAGCCTTTGGAGAGTCAATGTGTATGTTGCCTTCCCCATCGCATTTTTCCGTCTGAAACCCATTCATCGCTATCTTCTTTCCAATTGTCTTTTGAATGACTCTCTAAATGTAAGAATTATCACCAAATTACACTATCATTCGAGGGTAGTATTGTAACAGCCCGACTTTTCGCTCCCTGTTTAGCAAGGTTAGTTTTTGTAATTTTTGTGTTTATCGGGAACCCCGAGAGTCGTTTTAAAATTTATTTTCGGTTAAAAGCGGTTATTAAAGCTATTTCTCGGAAGGTGGGAAGTCGGAATTTGAAAACTAGGGGTAAAATTGTCATTCCTAACACTAGGGACATTTTGATAAATTTTTAGGGTATTTTTGTCCTTATATATAAAGCCAAAAGAGACAACATCATTAGGTTATCATTGTTTGACAACCGTCGCCAACAAATTCTCTCAAATTTCATGCCCTCAGCTAAGTCGCCGACCAACCTGTCAGCCAATCATTTCCGACAGCCAACCAAACCGCTGCTTTCTGTGCGCCACCGACAAAAGCTGTTGTGTCAGCGCCGCCGTCAAGATCTGTCGCCTTGGGAAGTTGTGCCGTCAACCTCAGCCAATCCTCGAGCGGAGAGAGACTGTAACCACCAATCAGCGGCCGCGACCATTCCTGCACTGTCAGCGCCGCCTGTCGCCCTGTCTCCCATGTGTGCCGGCAGCCGCCGCCGCCGCTAGAGATCTTCAGTTTTGTATTGGCCAGGGATTTCGAGCCTGATTTCTTGTCGGCCGAGCCTAATTCGTTGTCGCCCGAACCTGAGGTAGCGAATCCGACAGTGCCACGTACGCTCGAAGCTGCAGTAGTTGTTCCCTCCGCATGAGCTTCACACGTCGCCGCCAGTTACTGTTCCGGTCACGCGCCGCCGCCGACTCGCCGAAAAATTCCCGGGTAGTGTATTTTGAGTATTTTCGGTGTTCTGACTTCATTTTTTATGGTTTCAAGGCCAGATTCCTACTGTTTTGCACTGTTTTGAATAATTAAGCTTGGAAAACTCTCCTGAGGCGAGTAATTCGAGTACGATAAAGGAACCCAGTGTTCTCGATCAAGGGGAATTCTTGGCATTTTGCGAGCCTTATAACTAAGGAGCTGCACGTGCAGTTTTAATTTTAATTAAGTTTAGAAAATGTCTTGTTCCTTGTTTGAGGGTTATTCATGAATTGTGTTTATTTCTGTTATATGTAAGTTCATGGCTGTCATGTTTATATACTGATACGCTCACGAGGGGGTGACCCGTATGAAGACCCGGAAGTGGCATTCCCTATCAGGGTAGCCCCGAATGAGTGCAATATCACATTATGAGGCTCGGGAGTGGCATGTCCTTTGGGATAGTCCCGGAGTCATTTTCATTATCTAGCAAACATCTGATCTATTTAAGCCCTACGGGACTCTAGTGTCTCTGTTCTATATTTACTCTCGGTTCCATGTTTATGCTTAATATGTTTTAATACGTTGTTTCCAATTGGAAACCTTACTGAGTTTTATAACTCACCCTGTTTTCTTCTGTGGACTCCTCAGATACGCATGGACTCTACCAGGATGGCTGATCGGTGAAGCTGGAAAGACCATGGGCCTGAGACGTGTGATGTCGGGTTTAGGACATTTCTTTTGTTTGAGTCGTTTAAACTGCATCTTTAGAACTGATTTCTGCTGCATGACGTTTTCTCTTTTTTCTTGGATTTATCTTAAATTGGGTACCCGTTTACATGTTTTGGACGACTTTTATTACTATTAAATGAAGCATTGTTGACTGGATCCCTACACTTTAAGGGTTATTTTGAACTTGCATGTCTGAGTAGTATAGAGTTGACTCGGGATGGGTCGGGTCTTTACAAGTTCATAGATCAACACAAGGTTTGTCTTAGCATTGTAATGAAAAACATACTAATGTAGCAAAACTTTTAGTGAAAAACTTACCAACTTCTTGGGAGGTTCCTCATGCATACTTCCCGTCATTTATAGGTATATATAGTAATGTGGGCACATAATTTAATAAATATTTTTTTTTAGATATATATATATATATATATATATATATATTGAGTTGAATAGTGGGTGAGAAATGATAAATTAAAGATGCGGTCCATTATTATTCAAAAAAAAAGCGTCGGAAGTATGTACAAGTACCATCGAGTAAGTAGGAAAGTTTTTCTTAAATTTTTATACCGATTTTTTCTTGAATCAAAGCATCAATCGTGCGAGACACTATTGTTTAAGGCGAAACTCTTATTGATTTGACAGGAAATAGCCATTCTAAGGAAAGAAAAACTTACCCACTTCTTAGAATGTACCTCGTCTATACTTTTCAATACATTGTGAGGACATCAATGTACCACATAGATAATGTGACATCAGCCCAATCACAATTATTTTAATGCATTTTTTATATATTTATGTGGAACATTATTATTCACATATATGTTGAGAAATATGGACAAAATACTTATTAAGAAGTAGGTAAGTTTTCTCGAAAAAACCCAAGAAGATGAAATCGAGAATTAATAAGAAAAAGAAAAATCGAGCGAATGAAATCGTAGGTTAAAAATGTTGAAGAAAATAAGAATCTCCTTTTCGAACTCCAGTACCATATTGAGGATTATTGATTTGAACAATTACATGGATTGTTAAGTGTTGATGCCGAAAAATGGTCAATGGATATCCATAGTAATGATTTGTTTAGCTAAGGACGAAAAGACTTGAAAAAAAGTGAAATTTGGACACACCGATGTGGTGTGAGCCACAGGGCCTCCGATGCCTAAGTAAGAAACGGAATTTAGGAGAATAGTATAAGACTTTAGAAATAGCATAAGAGTACTTAGCTTAGAATCCGTCCCTTAGACAGGAAAATGACTTGACTTTTTTTATAGCAGCCGGTCTCGTAACCACTGCGGCTCACTTATGATGATATAATGGTCGGCCGATAGAAACGTCCATCATTAAGCTGGGTATGAATATCGGCGTAACTCCTGATCGTTACCTTTCAGAGGTGTAACGGCCTTGACTCTAGAGTAACTTGGACTCGGTCAACCTTCGCAGGTCCTCACCTTCATGGCCAACCCCTTTAAGGGTTTAGGGTGCAGCCTTCTCGTTGTAGCGCTAGGACGCCACGGGTGTGCAACGTCCCTTACCGCTACTTTGGACTTGGTCGACTTATCCACAAGAAAGTCCTAACCTCCACGACCAACCGACCCAAGTTAGCCTACTCGATCGTCCTCCTCAAAGGTCGGCTTCAGACTCGGTGAACCCTTACGGGTCCTCACCTCCACGACCAATCCACTCGGCTTGACCTACTCGTTGTAACCGGGGACGCCATGAGGTGCAACGTCCAACTACTTTACTTGGACTCGGTCGACTCCTGAGGGAGAGTCCTGACCACCACAACCAACCCACTCAAGCTGACATACTCGTTGTAACGGGGGACGCCACAGGGTGCGACGCCTCAAAACGTTACTAGGACTCGGTCGACTCGTCCACAAGAAAGTCCTAACCTCCACGACCAACCTACTCGAGTTGGCCTACTCGTTGTAACTGGGGACGCTACGGGGTGCACCGACACCCTGCATTACTTGGACTCGGTCGACTCCTAGGGAGAGTCTTGACCTCCACGACCAACTCACTCGGACTGACCTACTCTTTTGCCAGACCCGAGAAGGGTAGGCTGCAAGGGCCAACCCCAGAGGGTCGGTATGGACTCGACCGACCCCCGGGGGGGTGTGGCCTCCATTTGGCTGACCCCTAAGGGACCGGAAATTGCGAGGCTGACCCCTAGGGGGTCGGCTATGGCGAGGACGACCCCTGGGGGGTTGTGGCCTCCATTTGGCCGACCGCTATGGGGCCGGCAATGGCGAGGCCGATCCCCGAGAGGTCGAAAGTGGCAAGGCTGACCCCCGACAAGGCCGTTGACCAACCCCCGGGGGTCAGCAAAGGTGTTGGCCGACCCCCTGGGGTCAAGGCCTCTATTTGGCAAAACCCTGGGGGGTCAGAGTTAGCTTGTTTGTCCTTCGGGTGGGTCCCAACCTCTTTCGAGTCTTTCGGGATATTTTAGCTTACAACATTAAGCGTTACCATTTACTTTCAAAATTGAATTTCAATATTATAATAAAGGGTACAATTGTCATATACAAAAAAAAAAAAAAAAAAATTCTTCTCCTTCTTAACTTCCACTTTGTTGATGTTTCTTCCCATAAAATGAAAATTAATAAAAAATAATAATAATAAATATATATATATATATATATATATATATATATATCTTTCCTTTCTTCTTTAAGCAATATTATTTTCTCAACTAGAATCTGAATTCAGATTCTCAAACCTCACTCGCATTTGGGTGTACCAAAAAATCCTCAAACTAAAAATGACATCCAAATTTCTTCCTTTTTCACTAAAGGAGGTTCGAGCACTACTGCTAATGGTGATGTCTAAAAATGGTCAACAAATCAACGGTAAAAATTTGTTTTATTAAGGACGAGAAGCCTGCAAAAAAGAAGAAATTTAGGCACACTAGTGTGGTGTGAGCCACGTGGGCCTCCGATGCCTAAGTTAGTAAAGAGTTTAGGAGAGTAATTCAGACGTAGCTTTTAGAACTTTGAACGACTTACAAGGGTACTTAGAGTAGTTCAGCTTAGATTAAAATGGAGAATGCTTTGTCTTCTTATAGCAGCCGGTCTTGTAACCGTTGCGGCTCACTTAATAGTGACTTAATGGTCAACCATTATAAACGTCTACAATTAAGCCAGGAATGAATAATAACGTAACTCTTGACCGTTACCCTGAGAAGTTTAACGGTCTTGACTCAAGAGTTACTTGAACTCGGACAACCTTTATAAGTTCTCACCTCCATGGCCGACTCCTGGGGGGCGACTTTTTCGGTGTAACTCCAGGACGCTGCGCCCAACGGGCGACGTCCATAAATGTTTCTTGGACTTGGTCGACTCGTCCACATGAGAGTCCTAACCGAGGGTCAGCCCACTCGATCGATCTTCTTAGAGGTCGACTTCGTCTCGATCAACCCTTACGGGTCCTCACTTCCACGGCTCACCCCTAAAAGGGAGGTCATTAGCCATCTCGGCGTAACTTCTGACCGTTATCAGCAGATCCAGTCGTCACTTTGGACTCAGTCGACTTCTGGGGGAGAGACCTAACCTCCACGACCCATCCTCAAGGGATCTAGGCCTACTTGTTGTAACCCCGACCACCGCCACCTTACGGTACGATAGTTGTAGAGGTTACTTTAGACTCGGTCGATTCTTGGGGGAGAGCCCAAACCTCCAAGACCCATTCTTAAGGGATCTAGGCCTACTCGTCATAACTCCTAGCTACAGCCAGGTTACTTTGGACTGTATCAACTCTCGATGGAGTCCTCACCTCCATGGTTTGACCCTCGACAGGTCAAACCTACTATAACGGGACCCTAAGGGGACAAGATTGACCTTGGCCGATCCCTAAGGGGTCATGGCCGCCATAGCCGACCATCATGGGTCTCAACTTGCTTTGGCCAACCCCCGGGGGGTCGGAATGGACTTGGCCGACCCCCACGGGGTCGGCATGGGCTTCGCTGACCCTCGGGGGGTTACAGCCTCCCTTGGTCGACCCATGGGGTTGTGGCCTTCTTCGCTCGACCCCTAAGGCCTCTTGGCACCTTTTGGTTGACCCCAAAGACTTCTAGCATCCTTTAGCTGACCCTCGGGGCCTTTCGACATCCTTTGGTCGACCTCTAAGGACTTCCGGCATATTTTGGCCAAACCCTGGGGGTCCTGGCCTTGTCCGAGTATTTCGGGATATTTAAGCCTACAACATTATCCCCACTTTTTATTTTTGGGCTTCCAAAGTCATCGGATTTTGAAGAGTAGTTAGTGGCTTATTTTCCAAACATTTTATGAGTGTCAAAAGGTCATCTCTGATGTCTTGTGGAAAAGTCTCTTCAAGAATTACTTAGCAATATTCTTATTTGTAAAAATATATTTTCCTAAATAATATTCAAAAAAGTTAAAATTTTTGAACTTATGGAAAATATTTGCTTCAAGAATAATTATATTAAACAGATCATATTCCTATTTCTCATAATATATTTTCCTAAATAATATTCATATATTATAAAGGCTATTTTCTCTTTTAAGGAATATATTTTATCCTTAGAGGATTTTCCATAGCTTACTTTTTCCATAAAACTTCCATTCCAAAAATTGATCCTTCTTTTTTAACCCTTATGGCCAAAAATTACCTTTCATTGGGCTAGAATTTCCGATTTTTCCAAGTGTGGGAGGAGACTTGTTTCACGCTTTGGTCTTTTGGAAAGCATCCATTGGATTTCAACTTTTCGGTATATACCCTTCTTTTTCCCGACTCTATGTTAGTAGGTAGGTGTATTTTTGATTTTTCACCTGTATGTCCGAATTTTTAAGGTTCTAGGTAGAACCTTTTTTGGAGTCTTGTACTTTTATTTGAATTTTCTTACTAGATAGGCCCTCTCATTGGAGTCTGGCCATCTTTCGAAGTACTTTTTCAAATTTTTACTGAATAAGCTTGTTAGGATCTCTTGATAAAGATTCACCTACTTTTTGTCTGAGTATGTAGACTGACCTTTTACTTTTACGCTTTCAGGGCTTTCGTGCACTTCGTCTTGGCTTCCCGTTATCTTTCCAAAGACTTGTGTCACACCCGCTTCTCTTGGACTTCCAACTCTGATCAGCTAAAGTGGGAACTAGCTTAGGCCCGAGAGGCTCAATGACTTGTCGAGCCTGCCTTGGCCGACCTTCGGACTTCTGCTGAAACGACCTAAAGTCTTACTGCTCGTACCCGCCAAAAAGACTTGTCTATGATAGCTCGCCTTCATTGAAGCTGGCTTCTGCTAATGATAAGCTAAAAAATGCATCTTTATTGGCTAACTTCGTGAAGGGCTCTCCTGCCTTCGTGGTTTTATAAAATAATGCTGGTGAAGTCATTATCGGTTGGGCGCTAGAACGAATTTAAAAAGGAGTTAGCTACGACAACCTCTTTCCCTTTTCAGATCTCTTTGCTTCAATACTGCAGAAAAAGTCGATGGCCGTTCTCTGCCAATCTTTGAATTCGAACTTTCCAGCGATCTAGCCCAAGCTGCTTACTATGACCCTCGCATCTTCCAAGGTGTGTCTAAGAGGAACTAACCCCTGACTCAACAAGCCGACTTCTAGTAGACGCAACTATGGGCGGCCTTGATGATTCTTTTTTTGATGTACTTGCTTTTGAAGTATAACTTTTTACTTTTCTAATTGTTGAGCACTTTCTTTTCCTTGAAGTTGTAACTTGAAAAATTTTGAATCTTGAATGAATGTTAGCTTGTGATTATTTCTCTATCTTGCTTACCTTTAATTTAAGCTTATGATAGCATCGATATACTTAAATTAAGATAGTCTTTGAAAGAATGAGAAAATAACACTTTATTGCTTTTATTCATTGACAACTTGAATTACATTCTATTGAAAGTACTTTTTCAAGTGTTCAGCATCCCAAGGCTAGAGGATCTTATTCCCATCCATGTCCTCAAGGTAGTAGCTGCCTAGACGAGCCCCTTTGGTGACCTGGTATGGTACTTCCTAATTTGGCCCCAGGACTCCGTCGTTGACTACTTTGGTGTTTGGCATCACTTTCTTTGACACCAAATCGTCCATGACAGTGAACAGCTCATACCCCACTGTCGCATCCATTAATTGGTCTATGCGAGGTAGTGGAAAAAAGTCTTTAGGACAGAATTTGTTGAGGTCAGTGAAGTTGACGCACGTCCTCTATTTCCCGTTCGACTTCTTTACTAGAACTACGTTGGACAACAAATCGGGGTAGTGTACTTCTCGTATGACCTTTGTTTTCAGCAGTTTCTATACTTGCTCGATAACGACCTCGTTGCGCTCCGGGTTGAATGCTCTCTGCTTTTGGCGTACCGGCTTATGGTCCCTAACAAAATTAAGCATGTGGACTATAACACTTGGATCTACCCCCTAGCATGTCGTCAGTGGACCAAGTAAACACGTCGGCATTTCTTCATAGAAATTTCACAAGACTCGCTCGTTACTCTAGACTTAGGCCGGTCCCAACACTAACAGTTTGTGTGTCGCTTAGCAATGGTACTGCTTCCCATTCTTCGATGGGCTCTCCTCTGCCCCTCTCAACTTCTCTCAAGGAAAGACTCAGGTCTATGTTTAAGGACTGACCTTATACAGGTGTTGTCTATTGGACAGCCTCACCTGGCACTGACTTCTCTTTAATAATTCTTACCTTTATCACTCCTACCACTCCCCATAGGGTTTTCTGGTAGCACTCCCTCGAAGATAACTGCTCTCCTCGGACTTGTCATACCCTCATAGAAGTGGGGAACTTCATCACCTGGTGGTAGGTTGATGCAACCGCCCTTAACCCATGTATAGTGGGTCTTCCTAGTATCGTGTTGTAGGCGAAGTTGTCGTTCACCACAAGGAAATTTACAAGGTGGAGGACTATGCTGTCCTCTTTACCAAAAGTCACTGGGAGCTCAACTAAACCTTTAGGGGTTAGAGTGCTCCCACTAAATTGGACTAAGGGCGTTGCATTCGACTTAACCTTTTTCTTCTCACCTTCACGGCGTCATAAGCTTTTAGCAACAGTAAGTCCGCCAAACTACCTTCATCAATAAGGATTCTCCTTATGTGAATGTTGGAGACAGTTACACCACTAAGACGTCATTGTGCAACTGGTGTAGTGCGACGGCCTCAACGGTTGTGAAGCCAAGTTGCTCATCTGTCGTTGCCATCACTCACATTTCTTCGATTCTTAACACGCCTCTGGATTGTCTTACCTTCTCGTTCTGACTCTGATTGGACTCACCTCCCACAGGTCCCCGATGATGGTTCTGATCTCCTAAGGTGGTGGTGACTTCTCACCTCCATTTTCTTGCTAGGGGACTCAGACGTTTTTCCACCTTCTTCCACGTACTTATCCAAATGTCCTCTTCGAATAACGAACTCTATAGACTCCTTCAGATCATAGCAATTCGAGGTTGCATGGTCGTGATCCCTATGAAATAGGCAGTACTTGCCTTTATTTATCTTGTTAGATCCCGCCTTGATCCGACTCGACTACTTCAGCTCCTTCTTATCTTGAATCTCTATCAAGACTTGCTCTACTAGAACCGCGTTGGGGTGTATTTCTCGAACTGGCTAGGTGGTACACCCTTTCAGTCGGTCTTCTCTTTCTTTATCGAGTGTTTTTTTGCCCTCCACTTTCACGACTCTTTGTAGTCGGACTCACGACGACTTGGCGACTTATCGATTTCTCTCGCTTCAGAATGAAGTGCCTTCCTTCCATGCCTCATCGGGAGTTGACCAGCTCCCCTGCGCTTATGTACTTTTATGCCCTCGTCAGTAGCTCGACATACGTGAGTGGAGCTTTCTTCCCTAGTGACCATAGAAACTTCTTATCTTTGAGTCCGGCCACGACCGCTGCAAGAGACGTACCATTGGTGTACCCCTCGACCTGCAACGCCTCGTTGTTGAAGCGTGTTATGTACTCTCAAAGGGTTTCATGGCTTCTCTGCTTCACAATCAGTAAATGAGTGACCGCCTTCTCTTGGTCTCGTCCATCAAAGAATTGGGTGACAAAAGCTCGGGCCAACTTTCTGAATGTCGCAATGGAGTTCTGCTTGAGTTTTCTAAACCATCTCGGAGACAGTCACGTGAGCGTGAATGAGAATGCTCGACACTTGATTTCATCTCGAACTCCATGAAGTTCCATCCACGCCCGATAAGAATCTAGGTGCTCTATAGGATCCTTGGACCCGTCATACGCCTTGATGGTTGGATGCTTGAATCGCTGGGATAGGCTCCTCTATGATTTCGTCAAAGAAAGAAAGGTCGACATGGTTGACTAGGTTGTCCAGGTCTAGCCCATCCTGGTATTGCGCCTTCTTCATATCCCCAACTGATCTTGGAAGAGGCGAAGCTAAGCTAGCCAAGGTTGGTCCTCAACTCCGTCAGGGGATGCTTTCTTTTGATGTTGATTAATCAAATCTCTAAGGTCTGTTCTCTAGTCTAATCCCGTCTCCAAGTCACTTTGGGTCTTCGAAGGGTGTTAGGTGGATGACCCTTGAGAGGTTATCAACGGCTGACTACTTCAAAGTGACTGCGTCTGTGAGCGACCTTCAAGTGTAGAACCGATTCTTTGATGAATCGAGTGCTCTTTACTCCGATTATTACTTCCCAGTCGAAGTCATTCGACCGGTCTCTAGTGTCAGGAATGAGCCTCTCTCGGAGTCTCCGAGAGAGATGAGATGGAAAGAGATTTGGTGTCAAAGGAAACAATAAGAGAAGGAAAATCTCGTTTTTCCATTTGGCGAATTTTTCTTCCAAACTTCAAATGTCAATATCTTCTTCATTTTAGCTTCAATTTGAACGATTCAAAATGCGTTGGAATCGTCTCTTCATTCTCTACATATTAAACCCTTCAAAACTCCAAAATATCAGTAAACAGTATTCGAGTTTGTTATCATCAAAATATTAATTAATTAACTAATTTGAGATAATAGCCAAAAAGTCAACAATCTCCCGTTTTTGATGATGACAAACTATACAAGAAAAATGAATTCAAAGTGATGTGTGATATGTGATATGAGTCGATAAGTACAATGAACACACATGCATAGTAATACTATACTTTCATTTTTCTTATTATCTCTCCCCCTTTGGGATCAATCAAAAAGAAAAAATAAGAAAAATAATATAAGATAGCTTTTTACCAACTTTAATAATTTTCTCCCTTTTGAAATCAATTTAACACTTTCCCTTAATAATGTCTTAAAAAATATTTAACCCATAAGTTAATCATACATGATCAAAAAACTGATAAATCAATTTAAATAAACCATTTTTAGAATTTCCATAAAAATCGCATTCAAAAGAAGATGTCATAAGATATAAGAATATTAATGTAATAACTAGAAATTTTGAATAGCAATTGTTCATATCTGTTAAAGATATATCAAACAAATTAATTTCAAGACAATTGATCAAATCTGAGTAATAAAGAATAAATCATTCTTTCAAACAATAACATTACTTAAGAAGTTATTATTTCTCAATGACGATTTTGGTAGCATTAAAATAATACAAACACCAATTTTATTCAAAATGCTTACAAAATTTAAGAATATAAATCAATTTCATAAATTACTCCCCCTATAAAAAATAATTCGACAATTCTTCTATATTAAAAAAAACTTTAAGCACGTCAATTCCATAGAACAAGCAATATAATTAATTAAATTTGAATCAACATTTAACTTCATATACTTTGAATATATTTGAAAATAATCACTAAAATATAATTCATGACCAAAAAGCATACAATTTAAATCAATCAAAATTCAAGAAGTTATAGATAAATAGTTTCCAAGAATAATAGTTACCAATAATATATTCAAATCCTTTCTCATTGTATCAATCATTTTAATAAGGTAATAAAATTATGGATTAATTTGAAAATAATTGATCACAAGACTTGAGACAATAATTGATATCATACATACAGATGCCAAAATTGTTCATAAATTTCTCAAGATATTTAATCAAATAATTAATCAAAATTAAGAAATCAAATTCAAACATTCTAGATATATAGTTTCCATATAAACGATATCGTAGAATAATTATATAAATAAGTCAAAAAAAATATTGAAGTTACCAAACATCTAAATTTTCCTTTGTTGTATTTAAGAAAGTCATAATCGTTGCTCCATTTGAATAATTTCAAATTTGAACTCCAAGCAACCTATTTGACTTTTGAAATCGCACCTACAAGGAAAGCTCAATCAAGGATTTTGGTACTCATTTCTTGGGTCCTTCATTGTTAGTCAATATGGATTTTGGAACCCATTTTAATTTACTTCCAATATTTCTAACATTCATTTTTGGCAAATGACAATTATTAAATTTATGACCAATTTTGCCACATGAATAACAAATAACATCATGCAAATATTTGTTTTTAACAAAATGATTATGCTTATTATTCTTCTCAAACAACTTACTTCTTTGAGCATTTTTCAATTTGAAGCAATTTGGTCTAATATGACCTTTAATTCCACAATAATGACATGTAGAAATAAATACATATTTTATATGCATATTTGTAGCATTTTTATGATTATACACAAATTTAGCACTATGCATACTTTTAGAATTTTCAAGATCAGGCACACATTTTGAATTTTCATTTAAATATCTATCTTTTTCATGCTTATGATTAAAATTTTCATTATGAGCACATTTTGACTTAGCATGAACTTGTCTATGCATAAAGGTTGAATTTCCATGGATGTTTTTCACATTTTTATTCTTTGGCACAAATTTAGAATTAACAAGATTATGAATATTCGGTAAAATATCCTTAGACATAGTAGAAGAAACTTTAAGCAAACAAATGTTAGAACTAGATGAACAATTTTCATTCTCATAGCCTAATCCACTTTTATCAAGAGGGTGCTTACTCATATCAATAGGTTTATCAAATATTTGAGAATTAATAGCCATTTTCTTAATAGATGATTTTTCAATTTCAAGCTCTTTAGTAGCAAGTATTTCATTTTCTTTAAGAATATGCAAAAGATGATCATTTTTCTCATGACTATCACATTCAAGAAATTTAATTTTGTCAATATTAGAAAATTTATCATTCTCTAAAGATGTATTTCTAGTTTCTAAATCAATAATTTTATGATTTAAGCTAGCAATTTCATCTTTTAATTTTAATGAACAAAAATTAATTTCTTCTTTTTCATTTCTCAAATCACCCAATTCAATTTCTAATTCACATAATAAAGATTTGAAATTTTCGTTCTCTTTTTCAAGAAAATTTATTTGATCATTTATTGCATTTTTCTCATCATTACAAGCATCAATTTCATTATGCAATAATTCATTATTTGATCTATTTTTTAAATATGCATTTTCATTTATCAAAGATTTATTTTCACTTGATAATGTTTTATACTTCTTTGATAGTTTGACATACTTGGATGCAAGTTTTTCTAAACTTGTTGCATACTTTCAAATGCCTCAAATAACTCATCATAAGAAAGAAATTCTCTAGTTACATCATTATCATCGCTTTCATCGTCGGAATTGTTACTTGAATTAGCCATCAAGCATATGGAAGATTTTGCACACTTCTCCTTTTCCACTTCCTGAATATTTTCCTGATTTTGAGAATTATAATTCTCATTCGCATAAAAGAAATCATTAGTAGTACAAGATGATTTTTCAACACTATACAAAATATCAAGAAAATTCCAAATATTATATGCAAAATCAAAATGTAAAATTTTATCACATATATTTCTATCTAAACCACAACATATAATATTTATAGCTTTGGCATTAAAAGTAAGTAACTCATTGTTCAATTGTAATTTAGACAAATCATGCTCACAAGCATATAAAATATTGAAATCAATAGCAAGCATAAAAGTTTTCATTCTATTTTTCCAAAGCGTAAAATTTCTACCATCAAAAAAAGGAGGCTTATCAATGCAACGATCTTCAATAATATTTAAAGTTGTCATAGATCTAGCAATTAAGCTTTTCAAATAATTAAAAAAAATACTAACACTAATTGAATGATTGAAACTAAAACACTTTTTGAAAAATATTTTCGACCACAAAAAGCAACCTAATTTGATTCCAACGGTAGAAGTAAAACAAAAAAATAACGGATATATATTGAAATACTTTTCAAAAAAATATTTTTAAATAGAAATAAGAGCAATCCGCTCTGGTAACAATTATATGAGTAAAACTCAAACAATTGGATTACAAATCAAATACTTTTCAAAAAATATTTTTGAGTAAAAAACAAGAGCTACTCGCTCATATACCAATTGTAGGAGTAAAACTCAAACAATTGGATATCAAATAAAACACTTTTCAAAAAAAAAATTAATAAAAAAAAGAGCAACTGGCTCTGATACCAATTGTAGGATCGAAAAGCAACACTATAAGGGTGAATATGGTTTGCTAACTTTTTAGTTCTTTAAAAAGTGATTTTATGATCTATAACTTGTTAACTAAAAACCTCAATAAAGTAAATATGAGATCAATAATGAAGTTGTGGAATATAAAAGTTAAGAGAAAGAAAGACACCAAAATTTTTAAAGTGATTCGGAAAATCCATACTCCACCCCTCAAGACTCCTTCTTGGAGATTCTATTGGTGATTCTCTTACGGGTGAGAACCAAACCTCCACGATCCTCTTTTTACTAGACTAAAGAGAAACCTAAATCCTTTTCATGGGTTTAGGATTCACTGGTTCAGGAATAAACCAACTTAGTTTACTCACAACCAAGGTGTGCCCACACACCTTAATACAAATTCCAAAATAAATATTGAAAACAAACTTTACAAAATACCTCTTGAAGGCAAGATACACAGCATTGACAGCTTCTTTACAAATTTGTAATACGCCGATTCAAGAATATGTGAAGTTCAAACTTTTATGGGCTGTTTAGAATGAATATGTTGCTGTCTCTCAATTCAAAATTTGAGACAAGTGATTTATGGAAGAGAAGATAAAATGCGACTATTGGATTTAGGGCAAAATGATCAACGGGTGAGATTTGATGGAGATGTGCTAAATTGTGGCCTTTAAATTTAGGGTAAATGTAATGGATGAATGAGATTGAGTAGAGATGAGATGGAAAGAGATTTGGTGTCAAAGGAAACAATAAGAGAAGGAAAATCTCGTTTTTCCATTAGGCGAATTTTCCTTCCAAACTTCAAATGTCCATATCTTCCTCATTTTAGATTCAATTTGAATGATTCAAAATGCGTTGGAATCGTCTCTTCATTCCCTACATATTAGACCCTTCAAAACTCCAAAAATATCAGTAAACAATATTCGAGTTTGTTATCATCAAAATATTAATTAATTAATTTGAGATAATTGTCAAAAAGCCAACATGCTTGACGTCCGACTCTCCATCGACACCATGGTGATTTTTCGTTCTCAATGTTCGACATTTTTGCACAAAAAAAAGTAAGGATTAAACTTTCTAGGTAGAACACTCTCTCGTCCATACAGACGGCGGCAACTGTTGATGCCGAAAAATGGTCAACAGATCAATAGTAAATATTTGTTTTACCGAGGATGAGAAGCCTACAAAAAGAATAAATTTAGGCACACCAGTGTGGTGTGACCCACATGGCTCTGATGCCTAAGTCAGTAAAGAGTTCAAGAGAGTAATTTAGAGGTAGCTTTTAGAACTTAGAATAGCTTACAAGGGTACTTAACGTAGTTTAGCTTAGATTGAAATAGAGAATGATCAGTCTTCTTATAGCAGCCGGTCTTGTAACTGTTGCGGCTCACTTAATGGTCAGTCGTTACAAACGTTCGCCATAAAGTCGAGAATGAATACTGGCATAACTCCTTACCGTTACCCTGGAAAGTGTAACGGCCTTGACTAAGGAGTTACTTAGACTCGGTCAACCTTTACAGGTTCTCACCTCTATGACCGACTTCTTGGGGGTACGGCCTTCTCACGTCCCTAAATGTTACTTGGACTTGGTCGACTCGTCCACAAGAGAGACCTAACCTCCACGACTGACCCTCTTGAGGTCGGCTCACTAGACCGATCTCCTTAGAGGTCGCTTTAATCTCGGTCAACATTTACGGGTCCTCACCTCTAAAGAGGGGCCTGGCCCTCTTGGTGTAAATTCTGGCCATTATCAGTAAATCCACTCGACACTTTGGACTCAATCGACTCTTGAGGAAGATTCCTACCCTCCACGACCCATCCTTAAGAGATCTAGGCCTATTCGTTGTAACTCACAGCCACTGCCACCTTACGGTACGATGGTCTTAGAGGTTACTTTGGACTCGATCGACTCTCGAGGGAGTCCTGACTTCTACGATTTGACCTTCGGGGGGTCAAACCTACTCTA
Source organism: Cyclanthera cordifolia (assembly GCA_037832605.1). Lineage (NCBI taxonomy): Eukaryota > Viridiplantae > Streptophyta > Magnoliopsida > Cucurbitales > Cucurbitaceae > Cyclanthera > Cyclanthera cordifolia. The sequence continues at coordinate 10,625,508 of JBBMEG010000018.1, forward strand.
ACCGGACCCCAGGGGGGCAAATTGGCTTTGGCCGACCCCCAGGTGTCATGGTCGCCATGACTAACCCTCGGGGGGTCTCGACCTACTTTGGCCGACCCCTAGGGGGTTGTGGCCTCCCTCGGCCGACCCTTGGAGTGTTGTGGCCTTCTTCGGCCGTCCCCGAGAGTCTTGGCCTTATCCGAATATTTCGAGATATTTTAGCCTACAACAGCTAAAATTCTACCTTCAAACCTCGAAACCCAAATTCATCAACACCCACAAAAATTGGCAGCGAGATTCTAGCTAGGGTTTGAGATAAACAAAATAAGAGAATCTGATCTACTCAAATTACGAATCATGTACCCTGAATCTCACATCCATTAGAACATTAAAAAATGACTTCCAAATAAAAGTTTGTTGAACAAATGAATAAGAACAAGAGTAATTCATCTTCAAATGGACATTGGGAAGGCCGACAATCTGGGGGCTCCTCTAAACGTGAGATAGAAAGGAAGAAGAAATAGAAATTCTAATGAAATCGCCATGCAAATTATTTAAAGTTGCACTATGATGTAAAAGAAAAATCTACCACTATTATAATATTCCAATTTAATTTTAGTTATGAATCATAACATTTGTCCAACTTTAAAGATGTAATTAATTAAATTAATAATTTAAGAAAGTAATTATTACAAACTACACGGTGATTGAACTTTGGAATTGATAAGAGGAGAGGAGAGAAAATGGGGAAAGAAGAGAAAATTGAGTAAATTAGAGATAGGAAGTATTTGTTTGAGAATTAGTATTATGGAAAGAAAAGGTTGTAAACAAATTTATGAGATTTATGTTTTAAGAGAAAAGATGTTTATATTTTAGATTAAATTTAATATAAAGTTTTATTGAGATTTGTATTTTATGAGAATATATTTATTTTAGATTAAATTTGATATAAAATTTGATAGGATGTGTTCGAGAAATTGAAAAAATGTTTAACGGAAAAAAGATTAGGATGTTTAAAAACAAACAGGTTAGTGCAATTTTGACCCAAAGAAAAAAAAGAAGTTAGCCACACAAATTGGTATGACTTTGTCCTCATTTTGTATATTTTCAAGTCATTCACTCAAAGATTAAATAAATAATAATAATAATCTCCGTTTCTTCTCCACGGCCGTCAATGGATATCTCTGCACCAGCCTTCCTTTTACTCTGTTTTCTCTCTGTTTTTCTTTATCTCCTCTATTTCACTTCACCAAACAAATCCAAAACCCACAACGAAGGTTTCAAATCCTTCCCCATACTCGGAGCCTTACCTCTGTTCTTACTAAACCGACACCGTTTCCTCGACTGGTCGACGGAGGTTCTGAGCAACAGCCGGACAAACACAGCGGTGTTCCGGCGGCCGGGGAAGGTCCACGGCGTGATGACGGCGAACCCAGATGTGGTGGAGCACATACTGAAAACCCATTTCGAGAACTACCCGAAAGGGAAACGATTCATTTCGCTTTTGGAGGATTTCTTGGGGCGCGGAATCTTCAATTCAGACGGAGAAATCTGGAGGGTGCAGAGGAAAACCGCCAGTTACGAATTCAACACCAAATCGCTCAGGAATTTTGTTATGGATAACGTTACTGTTGAGATACAGACGAGGCTGTTGCCGATTTTGGATAAGGCTGCTCGAACGGAACGGGTTTTGGATCTGCAGGACGTTTTGGAGCGATTTGCGTTCGATAATGTTAGTAAATTGGCATTTGATTTTGATCCTGCTTGTCTCGGCGGCGACGGCACCGGTGGCGCTGAGTTCATGCGGGCTTTTGAGCAGGCCGCCACTCTCAGCTCCGGCAGGTATTTATTTATATTTAATTTTTGTTTTGGATTTTTTGCGTTATTGAATTGAAAAGTTATAAATATCTTGGATATTATTTATTGAAATATAGGGATGAACCTAAGTAAAAGGAAAAAATCTTGAAATTATTCAAAGAAAACCAGATCAATTAAATAAGGAGGTGAAAGGAGACGGTTGGACCGTTTACAATAAAAGAGAAAAGACAAAAATATCCTCTAATATCAACCAATAGAAAATCAAAAAAAATGTAACTTATACTCATGCCAAGGTGAACGTCAATAGATATTATAAACGTTTATGTTGCGCATGAATTGGGCATTACATGAGGAGGACGTTTGGGATGAGGTTGGGTTGGGAAGGGTTTCCAACTCTCTGTTTTGGGTGCAGAGAAATTATTCCACTCTCAACCCAACGTGAATTTTTTCATTTTTTTTTATTTTTTTAACATTGTTTTAATTTTGGACTCTTGAAATAAATGAAATATTATTTACTAACTAGTCTATTTAATTTATTTATTTATAGATTTTATATATTTTATTTATGTGTATTTACTTTACTTTTAATATTTACAAATTATTGTGTCTTTTTACAATATATCATGTTATTTAAATAATATTTGTAATTATTTATATATATGTATTATCATAAATATCTATTTAATCTTTTTGATTATTGCTTGTTTAATCAATTATTTTACTTCATTTGATAATCAAAAAATTATGTTTCTTCTATTTTTCATATTTATTTTCAAATTGTAGTTAAAAAATTTGAAAACAAATATTCATTCCTTATATCACGTCCTTTAAAAATATTTATAATTTTTTTGATCATTTAACTGTATCAAATTTTAAATTTTATAAATAATAATAAAATGTAAATAAATTTTAAATATGTTATTTTGTAAATAAGAAAAAAAAAATGTATTTACTAAAATAAGAAATGAAACTTTGAGATGTTATTATTATTATTTTTTTTTACTTGAAAATATTAATGAAATATTCAATTAAAAACTATTATTTATTAATTATTTTACTTTTTGTAGAAAAACAATTACATCTCATCACATCCATCAATCTACTTTTATCACACCCAACCCACCACCCTAAACACAGTTTTCCTAACACTTCTCATCACAACCTTGCACACCAAATGCAGTCTTCTTAACACTTCTCATCTCATCCCTTCCCATCTTAACCCGTCCTATCCAAACGCACCCGAAGTTGGTAATGCTTTTGTAAAAATGTCAGCAAGCTTCTTCTTTGAACGAATTGACAGCAACTTGATTTCTTCACGTTCAACCTTTTTCCAAAAAAACGGCAAGCAATTTCGATGTGCTTTGTGCGTTCATGAAAAATTGGGTTGTAAGCAATAGAAATAGCAGAGAGATTATCACAATACACAAGAGAAGGAGATGGGGAATCAATCACCAAGTCGTGAAGAAGGTTGCGAATCCAAACAATTGCACTAGATGCAGATAAGGCCCGATATTCTGCCTCGACGGATGATTTGGAGATTGTAGCTTGCTTTTTTTTAGTCTGTCAAAAAATGAGCGACTCTCCCATGAAAATACAAAAGCCTGTGATTGAATGTGGAGTATCAACACACGAACTCCAATCTGAAGCAGCCACAAATTGACTCAAGCAATGGACTGAGTAGGTATGTGAGGTCTCGAAATCCGTAAGTAATCTTCCTACTAGTTATCGATAACTGAGACATTCATTCGAAATAGGTGGCATACCAGTCGTTGAAAGATTTAAATTTGTTGTCATAGGATGTTTAGCTGGTTTGGATCCCAATATACCGTAGTATTCTAATAGCTAAAGGCAATTTGGATTTCAATATACCGTAGTATTCTAATAGCTAAAGGCAATACTGTCGTTGAGAATTGGAGATTCCAGCTGAAGTTCGAGACAACTCCAATCTTAGAAAAAATTTAGCTTGTCCAAGATCTTTTAGTTGAAACTCATTGTGAAGTAAAGAATGTACCTTGGCAATCTCTTCTAACGAAGGACTAGTAACAAAGAATGTCATTTACATAAACAAGGACACAGAATTGAAGACTTAACCCGAAATAGACTGAGAAAAACCATGAACAAGCAAGACATTTGAAAATTTTGATAACCATTGGCGAGAAGTCTGCTTAAGGATTAAATGGACCTGTGTAACTTACAAGCCAAAGGAGTAGTGCTTTGAGCTTGCTTATTCTTATAATACCCACATGATAATGACATATAAACTTCTTCAAAGAGATCCTCATTCAAAAAAGCATTATTGACATCCATTTGAATGAGTTCCCATTTAAAAGAAGTCAAAAGAGAAATCAAAATCTTAACCATTGTCAATTTAGCTACATGGAAAAGGTATCCAAAAAATCAATACCCTTTTGCTGGCTATAACCTTTGGTAACGAGACAGGCTTTATACCTTTCAACATACCTTGATTATCGTACTTGATCTTATAAATCCCTTTACAAACGACCAAATGATAGCCCTTGAGTAAATGAACTGTGGTCCAAGTCTTTGTTCTTTCCAAAAACTCGAATTTTCCCATTCATAACCTTTTTCCAACGAAGGAAGGAAATGGCTTGATAGAAGTAAGAAGAAACAAAATGTGTAGAAACATTAAGGATGGAAGCCTTATAAGCAGGAGAAAGTCTATCATAAGACAAAAAATGAGTAATGGAAGGAGAAGAATCATAGGTGGAAGAAGAAGAACTATCAGTTAAAAGGTTACAATGATAGTCATGCAAAAACGATGGTGATTTATGAGATGGTTGGGATCTTCTCAACCGAAAGAAACAGCTTGTTCAGAAGCAGTTTCTAAATAAGGAATATTAGTGGTTTCAAGTGTAGTATCCGAAGCAATCTGAGCAGAAGAGTCAACCAAGTCTGCAACATTCACAGATTGAGTGTGATTCTCATTTGAAGGAATAATAATATGGGAATCTAACAAAGACGGATCATTTGGATTTATGCTAGGATCAAGGGTGGGAACCAAATGATTAGAAATAGATGGAAAAATAGGATCAGTTTGATTCAAAGTAGTGAGGATAGAAATATCAGGGGAAGCATGCATAAAAATATCAGTAAGAGGTGTAGGTAAAACGGTAAGAGGAAAAATGCCAGAAGCATCACTGCCTTCGAAAGAAATGTTATGATAAGGAAAATTTTGTTTAATAAAGGAAACAATCCGAGAGATGAAAACTTGTTTAGCAGCTAAATCATAAAGACGATATCCTTTCATTCTAGCAAGATATTCTATAAAAACACATTTACGAGGTCTAGGATTAAACTTATGTCTATTTGTAGCTAAATTTGATGCAAAAAAAAGACAACCAAAGCAATGCATAAGAGAATAATCAACTTCTTGATTATGAATGATTGATAAAAGGTGTGGAATTATTTAAAAGTAGCATAGGTATTCTATTATCTATACAAGTGGTAACGATGACACAGTCTCCCTAAAAGGTAATTGGAACTCGAGAGTGAAAATAGAGAGCCCTAGAAACATTAAGTAGATGCTAATGTTTACGTTATACAACTGAATTATGTTATGGGTTTTCTACACAAGAGAATTGAGAATGGTGCCAGAAGAGAAAAAAATTTTAAAACGTAATTCAGGAGCATTATCAGAACGAAAATGTTTAATAATTTTAGAGTATTGAGTCTCAACCAATTTAAAGAAACGAGGAATGATAGATAAACATCAATTTTAGCACACAAAAGATATACCCATGTATAACGAGAGCAATCATCAACAATCGAAAATCATTATATGTAGGCACCTTAAAAGGCACCCAAATGCCACAACGTACTCATTCAAAAGAACTAGAAGTAACATTACTATTAAAAGGAAAAAAATAAACGTTTTGCTTAGCAAGGAGGCAGGTATCACAATGTCTCAGAGAATGACAAGAAAAGTGTAAAATATTTTTCATGATATCTAATCTCTTGTGGGATAAATGTCCTAACCTATGATGTCAAGTATTCACAAAAACAATACATATATCAAACATATTAGTCAAAGAAGAATGACAAGGAGAAGAATCCAAAATGCATAATCCATTGTGAAGGCTAGCCTTGCCAATCATCCGAGATAGAGCCTGATCCTAAAAATAACAATCACGTCCAAAAAATTGCACAATGATATTATTCTTATCTAACAGACATCCAACAGAAAGAAGATTATAATTAAAATTTGGAACATATAGCTCATCTAAGAGATAAAGATCAGGTCTTAAACATACATCATCTATATGAGTAACAGTAAGCTTATAAGAATTGGGTAAAACAATAGCAGTATTGTCAACTTTGTGCCAATTTGAAATCAAATTCAAAGAACAACATACATGACATGATGCACCAGAATATATCACCCAAGAAGAATTGGTATATTCTATAGCAGAAGAAACAACACCAGTCTTGTTGGGTTGGGGATGATTATTGAGCATCTCCATCAGCTGTAAGTATAGCTATGAGTTGAAACTTGAAAAAAAAAAGGGCGAACTCTTGAGTATTGCCATGACTACCACTAGAAGAAGTGTTCATTGTCGAACTAGTAGACTAAGTCAGAGGGGTATTCTGATTCCTAGTTGGATACCCTGGAGAAAAACCGTGTAAACGGTAACATTTTTGACAATGTGACCCTTAATTCCGCAATGAGAGCAAATAGGACGAACAAATTCTTTCTTTCGATTTAGACATGGGGAAGAATTTCTAGTACTGTTATTGACACCAAGAACAACTTAACTATTTGAAATATCAAGCCCTACAGCTCTCTATCGTTCTTCTTGAATGAGGAGAGCAAAAACCTTGTTAATAGAAGGAAGAGGGTCCATTAAAAGAATCTGAGTTCTTATCGTAGCATATGAATCGTTAAGACTCATAAAAAACACCATCACGTACTCATATTCAAGATGGTCTAGAAACGGCTTCAAATCTCCACACGTACATTTATTTTTAGGTCGAAAAATTGTAACATCTTGCCACACAGTCTTGATTTTGGTAAAATAAGCCTCAATAGACATTACCTTGAGTTGTGGTTACCAACTCCTTGCGTAATTGAAAAAATCGAGGCCCATTGCTTTCCTTGAAACAATCAGCAAGCTCATCCCAAATGTCCTTTACAATTATTGCACTTCCAATCGCTGCCAATTTTTCGTTTGTCGGTTTCTCAATCGTACTTGTGATAAATTCCTCCTTATTCTTACCCGAAAGAGCAATGTTCATTGCCCTCTTCCGAGAAGTATAGTCGGAGGCTCCAATCAGGAGTTTGAGAAACAATAACCAAAGTAGCAGCAAAGGAAGGATGCATAGAAAAAAGATTGAGATGCAAATCCATGGTTACAGATTCACCAGAAACCATTTTTTCCTCAGCCATGAAGAATTGGAGAAGAAGCAGTTAAGGAAGATGGAAAAAACTAAGAAAATTTTAGGAATGACAGAGTTCTGCTCTGATACCATAAAAGGGAAAATTCTTGATATTATTCAAAGAAAGGCAACTCAATTAAATAAGGAGCCAGAAGGAGATGGTTAAGGGAAAAGACTAGAATATCCTCTAATATTAACCAACATAAGTATAGTTTGTAAAATCTTACCAACGGAAACATTTTTAAGAATAAGATACCAATTTTATTGATTCAATTCTCTTACCATTTAAAATCTGTGGTAACCGGAAGGATCCGTGACGCGTTGGTTTCATTGTTGCTGGATTAGGGTTCGATCCGGAAAATCAATATTTGACTCTCACTTATTTAATTGTATTTACTTCTCAGTTTGAACTTCATCCATCGGCAAGTATTGCAATCAAGTCATCCTCATAACTATTAATTTAATAAATCCTTAAATTTACCATTATGTTCTATCTAGTCTTGTAATCAATCTCTAGGATGTACGTACATGATTTTTTTATTTTTCTTTAGTATAAATCGGAGATGTTGAATAGAGCTACTCTCAAACAATGAAACCAACGTGTCCCTTAACTCTTAGAGCAATGATATATTAGAGTAATGATATACGTACATGATTTGATTTATTATGATTTTTTTTTTTTTTTTTTTTTTTGCAAAACAGATTCATGTATGCTTTCCCTAGTTTCTGCAAAGTGAAGAAATTTTTCAACTTGGGATCAGAGAGAACCCTAAAGGAATCCATTGCCACAGTTCACAAATTTGCAGAAGACATAATAAGCTCAAGAACGAAAGAGAAAAAGACAACCCACATAAAAAAGGACCAAGATTTACTGTCTCGATTCATGGGAGACGAAGACGTTAACTCACCCGAATTCCTTCGAGACATAATCATAAGCTTCATCCTTGCCGGTCGAGACACCACATCCTCTGCCCTAACATGGTTCTTCTGGATCTTATCCTCCCGACCCAACATCAAACGAAACATCCTCGACGAACTCGAAACCATCCGGTCGAGAACCGGAAAGCGAATCGGAGAAACATACAGCTTCGAGGAACTCCGAGACATGCACTATCTACAAGCAGCACTCTCCGAGACTCTACGGTTGTACCCTCCGGTGGCCGTGGACACCAAAGCTTGTCTAAACGACGACGTGTTACCGGATGGGACAATAATTAGGAAGGATTGGTTTATGACATACCATACTTATGCAATGGGAAGAATGGAGAGCATTTGGGGGGAGAATTGTGGGGAGTTTTTGCCTGAGAGGTGGCTGGAGAATGGGGTCTGTCGGACGGTGAGCCCGTTCCGGTTCCCGGTGTTTCATGCGGGGCCGAGGATGTGTTTGGGGAAGGATATGGCTTATATTCAGATGAAGTCCATAGCTGCAGCTGTGATAGAGAAGTTTGAAGTGGAAATGGTGGAGAAGGAGAGAACTCCAAAATATTTGTTGTCTTTGACATTGAGGATGGAGAATGGATTGCATGTCATCATCAAAAATAGAGATATGCGTTTGCCCATTTGAGGTTAAGACTAACTCATTGACGACATTTCTTTCCTTTTGAATATGAATAGATCATACGCAACGTTTTATAGCATTATCATATGTGTAAATTCGTACAAACTTATGCCACTCCAATATTCTTATATGTTCAATATCATTTAGTTAATAAATAAAAGAATTAGTAGAAAATTAATTTGTAGACTAGTGGAAATTATGCATCCCCTCGTATAAAAATTACCTACTATATCACTTTTTCAATTTGATTTTGCGAAAGAGATATCTATTTTGAAACTCACTCGTGTAGCAAAATTTGAGCCGTTATTTAGTAAGGAATAACTAATTTTAAGAAATAAATCATAGGATGTCAGCACATCTCGAGTATTAAATTCAAGATCTATTTTGGATCTATCTCAGTGAGAAATTTTCTCCATCCCATTATACTCCTTTCGTTTGTCGAATTTAAGAAGAAAAAAAAGTGGGTTATTCTTCTACACAACCACCACATAATATCCTAATTTCTATGTGAATGCAAACTATTTAAAAATCAAAATCTTTTATCTAAAATCTTTTTATTTATATATTTTAAAAAATCGGTATATTGTAGTTCCTCTTCATCGATTTTCCATCTACATCACAATCCCAAGCCGTGATCGATAAAATTCACATTTCCATTAGAAACTTTTAAAATTCACTATTTATGTATCTTAGGTGCAGCATTCTTAAAAGGGTTTATAATCAAGCAAAGTAGATAAGAGATGCTAAAGTAGAAAGTAGACTTGCAGAAAATGAAGATCTATTAGAGCATTTCTAATATAAAGTTGAAATCGTAGATCAATTCAGAGAAATTGCAAAGCTACAACTTTCAAATGAATAATTCTACGGGAGTAAATTTAAATGTTCATGAAAAGAAAGAGGTAAAAAATTTCAAGACGCATGACGCAATCTGAAGATAGTAATGCTTACAAAATTATGCAAATTCAAATTAGAGAAGAATTCACCACATTCTTAGTTTTAAGTATTCGGTTAATCATCAATATTTTAGTCGTAGTTAGTTGGAAATTGAGTTGAATATCAAAGAATCAAGAGATTACGCAGCTGTTTTGGCGCACATTCGCATTTCGTACTTTCCAAACATTTGTGGTTAGTATTCAATTGAATTTAGCATTTTATGAATTATGTTTTGAAATTGAGTGTTATTTCATTCTCCATTATAAGTTGATACTCAAAACTAAGAATATGGTGAACTCTCATATAATTAACCATTCATTTGAGGATTAGGATTAGTTGAACGAAAAATTTAATGAATAATTTAATGTGAAATATGATTGAACATTTGAAGAGTGATTAAGAACGATTGTTGCCACCAAATACAACCAAGGGATTCTCGAGGTTCTCCACCAAAAACAAACATAGCCTAATTGACTTTAAGTAGTAAATCAAAATTTCTATACAAAGATTGTAGGGTAAGTCCCATCATTTTTCAAATGTAAGATCCGAATTGACTATTGAAAAGTAGTCATTAAAAAACGATGGAAATGGATTTCTGGAGGCGTATTATATTAATGTTACATATGATCCTTCACTTAACATAAATAAGAATGCATCCCTTGCTTTTTAACCAATCTAAGAAGAAAGACTTGTATGTGATAGAAGCATGGAACTAAGAGAAACTGGAGATGTCTGAAGAAGCACGGAACAAAGAGAAACTCGAGATGTCTGAAGAAGCATGTCTCAACCCTTGGACTGCCCTTTTGGAGACTCTAATCCCACAACTACTGAGCTCCCCCCACAACATTAAAGATAAGATCAAATTGAAGCCATTAGTACAAAAGATACATTGCAGAGGAGACTTCTATACACATATATCCCCATTATAATGTGTCATTTGCTGACAGTATCAGGTTCTCAATCTCACCTCTTCGGCACATGTACTTCTGCTGCAACATGAAGGAATTGAAGACATGAAAGAAACATAGGCATAAACTTTAACATAGAAAAGAAATACTCTTTACCAATTCTCTCTACAATAAATAGGACATGGACCATGGCATCACAAGTTATGCAGCAAAAGGATCATGTGAAGGACCAACATCTTGACCACCTATGTGGCGTTGAACAAGCCGCTGAAGATCATCCATCACCTTCCTCTCACGCTTTGCCTTTTCTTCATAGTTATACATTGCAAGGGCTCTTTTATCTTCAGCACTGTAAACTTGGTTTTCTTTTCTAATACGGATTGCATTCATTCTCTGATGCCTGCTACCACTCATCACATAGCCAAGGGTTTCAAAGTTCTGGATTTCTTCTGCTGAAAGACCCACTTCACCACGACGTGGAATACGCTTCCCTTGCTGGACATACTGTGCAATGGCATCACCTTCTCCGGGCCTAAGAGCACCACCGTAGCTAATATGGCCCTCAGCTCTTGGCAGTGGCATCGGTCCAACCGGCATCTCATTATCAAATGCAGATTTCTTTTGTGCCTCCAAAATTTCCATTATCTTTGATGTTTCAGCATCAATCTCGGCCATTTTCTCTTCATCAACCTTTACTTTACTCTTGGCATCAACACCTTCAGAACCAGAATTCTCCTCGGAAGAGAAATTCTTACTCTCTGATTCTGACTCTCTTTTCCTCTTGCTCCGGGATTTCGAAGAAGTTGAATAGGCCTTCCGCTTCCTCAATTTTCCACCTTCACTTTCCTCACTCTCATCTGTATCACTGTACCTGCTCTTCCTACTACTCTTGGATTTCTTAGTACGGCCCTTTTTCTTCGACTTGACACGGTTGCTATTATCAGAATCATCTGTCTCGCTCTCTCCTGTGCCCTCTGTATCACTATATCTACTCTTCTTCTTACTACTCCTAATACTTTTGTATTTTCTGCTACTATTAGTAGACTTCTTTCTTCTTCTCCGACTTTCTTCCTCTGATTCACTTTCACTCTTCACCTCGGTGTCGTTGCTCGAATCACTAGGAGATGGTTTTCTACTTCTCCGTCCGGAACCTGGACTCTTCAGGCCCCTCTTCTTCTTCTTTGCTTTCGTATCAGATAATTCTGAATCAGAATGAGAATCCTTAATTTTATCAGATACATATCTATCTTCACGTTGCTTCTTCTCTCCGGAGTCGCTTTTATCTCCATCATCGCCGTTGAAGTGGACATACTTCTCCAAAATCTCATCAGCTTTATCCTCATACTCTTCATTCCCATTCCTAGGGGGGCTAGGGGTGATTCTCCAAATACACTGCTTCAATGCCTTCCGAAGCTTCTGCCTCTTCATCCTTCGATGCTCCTCATAATTCAACCCCTTCAGCTCCTCCTCGGAATCGGACTCTTCAGACGCTCTGCCATTCCTGTCCAAATACACCCGCCCGCCGGAGCGCCCAAATCTTGTGGGCAGATCGTTCTGGCCTCCATCAGCCATAGGGCTCCGTGTAACGTCCTGGTAGCTAGGCGAGACAGAACGGCGACGACGATGGTCGTTGCGATCGTAACTTTCGTAGCTAGGGCTACGACGGCGTCGATAATGATTACCAGAGGCATGGGAGTCCGGAGAGTAGCGATTGCCGCTGATATCTCGATCGGATCGGTGTCTTCTATCTGGGATTTCGACGGTAGATCCTAACCTAACCATTGGGGTATCGCTCTAACTAAAAGGGTATTGAATTCGAGGATCGGCCGGTTAGAGAATTGATTTATCAGAATGGTAAATGGAATATGATCAAAGTGTGGTCGCAATCTAAAATAGTACCTGAAAGGAACAACGCAAACGGAGAAAGATCGCCGAGAGAGAAGAAGAATGGGCGGCGGGCGGGGACTCCAGATAGAGAACCAGTAATGGCCCGTCGGGTTTAGGAACTCCAAATACGCAGAAACTGCGTGTGTTTTTTTTTTTTTTTTTAATACAAATTAGGGGAGGGGACCACCGAGGCAACTATTACTCTCAACTAATTGAATTAAAACTAAACAATCAATTTATTTGCCATCAACTCTAAGATTTCGATTTTTGTTAGTTTTGTGTCAAACAAACTAGTGAATCAATATTTTCGATTTTTCAATAATTTAGTCCAAACTGATGTCTTATAAATAACAAAACTATTTATTCGATTTTGATTGGTTTGATTCAATTTTGGATTGTTTTTCGGTTTTTATTCCAATAAAAATTTTGTTTGTTTTTTAAATTTTTTCCATTTTCAATTTGATTATAAAGATTATTATTTTACCAACCAAAAATAATATTTTCATAAATATTTTACCATGTTTTTATTTCATATTTCACATTTATATTTTTTAGATTTTATCAAATTATAGGGAATAAATTCTAATTTTTTAAATCATAGAGACCAAATTGTAGATCTTTTCAAACTATTACGACTAAAATCTAGATTTTTAAATGAGACTAAACTCTAACTTTCTTTAAATCATTTGAGCCAAATTTATAATTGACCCATAAAAGTACTAGTTACATAGATGGGTCATCCAACCTATAATTAATTGATTTTTGAAATAGAGCCACGACTAAGATAAAAACGAAGATATTGATAGTATGCAACCAATTGTTCTACGTGGAAAAAGAGAGAAAAATAATGGATATAAGTGAAATCGTTAGTATGTATCTTTTAGGTGGTAACAAAAAATAACAATACGGAGGAGCTCGTACAGGTAGATGTTACTCTGTCAAATGTAATTCGATCGTGGTACAAAATTAATATTTGTTCGCAAATAATAATGTGATTTTTTTTACCAATTGTACTTAGTTCACACCATCAAATGATAGACAAACTCGAAACCATATGAACTATAAGTCTAATTTTGTTCAAAAATACAAACTCATAATTTACCTTCGGTTTTTTGACATTACCAGCCCACAAGACTTTGCTTTCCAATGACAACAAACGTTTTATGCTTGATTATAAAAGACTTTTTGATAAATGTTTTAACAAAATGCAAACTCAGTTTTTTTTTTTTTTTTTTTTAATTCAATGAATAAGTATTTGGACTAACTTATGAAAAAACCAAGCATATGCTTTTATTACCTAAAATGAATGCACCAAATAAAATAATACAGCAAATAAAAATAATGTACTAATAATGTATAAATTATGAGAAAAGAAATGTTGAAGCCTCAGTTGAAATCTTTGAGTCTTTTCTTCAGCACGTCCATTGATTTCTTGCGTGTGTTTTGCTTTGTATTTCTATTAGAAAGACTCCCAAAGATCCCATCAGCAGAGTCCTTGAATTTATCACATATACTTGCTACTTTCTTATGGTCCAACATGCTGTAATTCTTCTGTCTTATCACCGGATTCATGAAGTTCTCCGGCTGACTGCTCTCCAAAAGGTTGATCAATTGTCTGGCTTCGATTAAGCAGCTTCGGAAGCTTCCTCCTTCGTAGATTTCACTCAGTCCCGTGCTATGGAATCTCTCGTCTGCAAAAGCTTCCAGCATTTTCAGATCATTGTTGATGCTCATCACTGCATTTGCGTTAAACCTTTTCACGCTGTCGCTAAGAAACGCCGATACAATAGAGTACGAGATGTGATCGAGCGCTCCACTCCCGACCTTGTACAGCGCTTCCATAGGTAAAACTTGTTGTGCAGTCGACATTATCGTGTCGAGATAAATAAGCACTTCATTTATATAGTTGTTTGCATTTGTAGTAACCTCCTCGGACGTCCAACCAATATTCTCTGTAAGAGCCATAAACTCCTCCAGTTTGGTGTTCACCAAAGTTAGTAATGCAATATAAGCCGCATCCCTCGATGTTTTAAGAACAACTTTTGCAGCAAAACCACTTTGTGGCCTCTCGACTGATCGAGCCGGCAATCCACATAAGTGACCTGCATGCCTGAGGAAATAGTCACAGGCTCTTTCGAGAACCGTTATATTCGCAGCAATTTGCATGGCTTGAGAAACACCAATCGATGTGCTATTGATAACATTGAGTATTGCTTCATTTAAAACGTCTATTAGGAGCCTATCCAAATATTTCTTCACAACATCGAAAAGATTAGAATGTGCACTGTAGGACAAGTAATCGACACACCCTTTAATGAAGGACCTCACAATGCGGCAGACATCAGGAACTGTGGAAGAAAACGGTGCGATAAATGGAAATGCAGGTATTATATCAGAAGTCTGTAGATTAAAAGCAAGAACATTGTTCTCATAATCACTATCTTTTTTCAGAACCATCTGCTCATAGGAGTCATTAGCAAGAACGTCCACAATCTGTTGCCGACACTCTTCCAAAAGAAGCTCGTGGTATTTGTCTCGGCTTTTGTTCAAAGCCTCAAGAATCGGTGCAACTTCATATCCGTATTGTATAAGAGTAGATGCCAGAAGAGTAACATAATCCTTCACCAGGAGAAGGTGAGTTGCAGAATCCATGATGGAAAATTGCAACTCCAGCACTGATACCACCTTACCAATGGCAGTTTCCAACATTGCTTCGACTTGTTCAGCGGACAACAGCCCTTCTGCAGTCCTCATGACACGATCCTCCACGATAAAATATCCTGCAATTTGAGCTAAATAGGTCTGATAGGTTTCAATGAAGGGCTGAGAAGACGAAATCTGCAAGTCGGACTTAAGTTGCAACATTCGATTCCTGTAGTAGTATTCACGAAATTGCTCTTTGATTCCGAGACATGTATGAATGTGATATGCTCGATAAAGGGGTACAAGGTCAAACTTCAAAATGGAGTCCTCATCAACTTCTCTGGCATCTAAAGTATAGGCAAAATCACCTACCCCTGCAATGTTCTGTTCCTCAGCCTTCCTCTGACGCTCTAACATTTCCTCATCTCTTTGTCGAGCAGTTGCTGCGTGGGCTATAGATGTTTGCCCAATAACCTTAGCAGAACTCCTAACGTGGACGAGCCATTCATTAAATTGAGTCGACACTTTCTTCTCGATATGAGATTTGATCACAGGAATTCTTGTCTCAACGACCATTCTTAGTGTCTTGACAGAAATTTTCTGCAAATAATTCTTCTCTATCAGATCAACAGTTTTCAATGCAGGGTAAAACTGGCCTTTAGAAATATGATCGTTGCACTTGACACAAAGATCAAGCACCTGAACACAATTCTGGGACATTTTTATGGCTTCAGTCACATTTTGTTTTATCGAATAACATTCAAGAAGCTCTTCGAGTCTAATCAAAAGCTCACTCCCAACGTCTTGCAATTTCAAATTATCAGTATGTAGTTCGGCCTTCAGCTCTTCAGCATCAACTAAAACCCCTTGAAGTTCATCAACTGCACGGATAAAATCCTCGTAGTGAGTCTTGCACAACTCCTCAATTTCAACTTCTTTTTTCTTTACAACGTTCTTCAGTTGATGAAGGAGAGTTTCTGGTCGACCCATTTCAAACGCATGTCTAACAATTGGACCAAGATCTTCGCCATTCCCAATTAATGTTCCAAGGACTAGGTCTTCTGCAGTTTCGCCATTCTCTGCTGCAGCTCTCCTCTTTGGTTTTGCCTCCATTAATAAGATCAAGCTCTACAAAAATGTAAAATACATATATTAACACAGCATCCTAAATACCACGTAAATATTGTCATATGCTACTCAATAAAATTTTAACAAGAATGCACTATTCAACTAAAAAACCCAACACCAGCATACTTAGCATTTTAGCTAGTCCAATTCAAGCCACAATAAAAAGGAAAATAACATCTTCAAACAAAGTATCCATCCATGATTATTCCAACATCTTGTCCACAATGAGATACTCAATTTACAAATTAAAACACATAAAAGAGACCATTCACTAAACCAGCATGGAGTGGCCTACTCAAGAGGTTCTTTAAGAGAACTAAGATGTGATCGGCTCAATCCAAGGTAGCCACCTATTTAGAAATTAATTTTCAACAGTTTTCCTGTAATATCCAAATGTTGAAAGGCAGGCGATATATCCCTTGAAAACACCAAGGCGTGAACGTGTTGTTCCAAACACTCACGAATATAAAAGAAAGACCATCCACCAATAATGAAGTAAGAGGGAAAGAAAACATACTTGTTTAGGAAAAGAACACAAGTTATAGCAAGGGTGGGTTCAAAAACGTAATCCCTCAACAATAAACAAGGAATTCAGTAACACATGCACAGTTGAGAAACACAAAAAAGAAAAACAAAATCAGAGTAACTACAGTAAAATTTTGAAATATATTATAAAATATCTGATGTGGAGCATATTACAAAGTTAGAAGCAATCACTCATATAAACCCCTTCACAAGAGAACAAAAGGGCTTAGGCGAAAATTCTTAGAACACGAGAACGACTTAAGAAACGAACGATATCTACAATGAAGACCTTGCTTGAGAGCGAAATTAAGCATACGAGCGGCTGAAGAAATGGGGATAAATTCCGGGTAAAAAAAACCTAAGGTTTTGAAATTATGCGTTAGAACCAATGTCGAAAATCGTAGAGATGACCTAATTGCTCGGATTGAAAATGAAAATGTGGTTGAGACATAGAAGCAAACCTTGAGAGGAGGATCTGATCAAATATGGAGAAACAGAGACAGGGAAATGGAATGTGCAAACTGTAACGTGAAATTTCGTAACACCATCGGCGTACTGCAATTCGACTGCTTAGAGAGAAATGGAGAATGAAGATGCCTGATCTATGAGACAAAAATTCTACTGATTAGAGAGATTTTTTAGGAAATTTTTTGTGCAGGTGTAGTTCTGTTGTTCATCTGTTGGTAACCAAAGAAAATTGATTGCTTTTTTTTTTTTCTTTTTTATGACCAAAGAAAATATTTAATTAAATATTTAGTGCCAGTTTCTTTTAAATAGAAAAAAGTAGATTTAAATGGTTAATGATAGTTGAATACTTATTTCTCAATTGATGTCGGTAACGATTGAGGAATTAATTCTTTATTTGGAAATTGATGTTAGTACTCGATATGTTTGATGTGAAATTTGATGAAGTGATTAGATAAACAGTTCGATGAGTAATTAAAAGTAGCCGTTTACTTTCAAATACTAACGAGTAGTTTTTTAGGAATAATGGTTAATCACTTATCTTCTACCAAAAATAAATATAACGTTAAAAGACTAAATTATTAGTTTGAATGTTTAATTGATAATATATAAATTTTGTCTAGCCCTTATAATTTCAAAAAGTTCAATTTTAACCCCTCAACAAAAGAGACTACAATTTTATTTCAAAAAAATTACTTTTTTGGTCACTGGTTTTGGGATTTACTTTTAATTTGGTCTCCACGTTAAAAAGTGGAATATTTTTATCTCTAACCTTTCAATAATACTCACAATTAGTTCTTAGATTTGAAGTATGGTTTTAATTTGGACTTTATATTTCAAAATTGAACAATTTTAACCATGACATTTGGCTAATACTCACTTTTGGTCATTATGTATTTTTTAGTTTGCTTTTATGCCTATTTTCTTTTAAAAAATAAATTCACGTGGGGAGTACTACTAGAATAATAATTTGATCCGTAGTATTTAAAGTTAGTAGCACAACGTGTGAGAAAGCTTTAGAGATGTTTGTTTGGAAAATTGTTGAATGTTTATTTTGATTGTTTAGAAATGAGGAGTTATTTTGAATGATTATAAATAAGAAATTGTAATAATAACTCGTTTGTGTAAAGTTTTTAAACAGTGATTATAAAGCTCGTTTATAAAATTTACATAAAAGCACAAAACAAACAACCCTTACAAGTTAATATCCACCCATCAAATGTTGTATGATTATCACTTCTGTTTGAAACATGAAATGTTGAACTTTAGAAAGAAAAAAGAAATGCATTATTTTCTATTAAGAAACATATGGGTGAGAATAAATTGATAAGACTTGTGCAAAATAAAATGTTCTCTATTACGTGTATACTACTTAATGTAGTGAGTAATTTTGAACATTTGTTTTTCAATTTCTATCATAAATCTGTTAGATTGAGCAAGTAATGTAGTAGAGATGTTCACTAATCGAAGTATGGCCGAAGAATTAACTTCTTTTTCTCGGGGATTGGGAAGTGATTCCCCGCAAAGAATTGATGTGGATCAGGTTCCTCACGAAAAAAAGTTTCCCATTCAATAACATTTTTCTAATAGTGGACTTTTCATTAGAAGAATATACATAATATTCAATTCTATAATTAGTTACTCAACACAATATACATTCGAATAAATATTTTACAAACAAAAATATATATTCAAAGACTAAATTGGTAAAACAAGAAAAAAAATATATATAAATGTGTGGAGGATGAGAAAAGCAAAATTGGGAGCACAAGTTCTCTATTTTCATCCCAATTACAGGAAACCTTTCTCCCCATTCACTCTCACATTTTCTGCCTAAATAGAGATTCATCGTCCCAAAGACAAAATATTTTTAGACAAAAGTAATCATTTTTACCGAGTTTTTAAAATGTTAATTTAATACAAATAAATTACTCAACAACAATCAACCAACAAACCATTAACAACCATTGAACTTGAGCACAATTTACAAAGAAATAATACTCGCACCTAATCCCAAATCATTTTAAAAAACATTTCAACACAATCAAGAGAATAAATATATTTCCTTGTTTTAGAGCATTTAAATATGTAACTTATTGGTCAAATATGTTAAGTATTGACAAGGGAACATCAAAGCAATAATACCCACAAATATAAATACAAAGGTAAAAAAAATGAAGATTTTGTTTCCAAAGAAAACTTTCTAACAAATATATAAATATGCTTTTCACTAACAAAAGGGAGAGCGAAGAAAATGGTGAAAATGGGTGAAGAGGTAAAACGTGATGCACTAGCTTCCACTTTGTTGACGGTAACTAAATGAAGTCTCATCTTGAGACATTTTTACTCACGGTCAACAAAGGGAAGCTAGTTATCCTTCATTCATGTTTCTGTTCAGTACCAAAACCACGTCGTATGACCACTTTGCCTTCTTGAAATAAAGAGTCTAAAAAACTTTTTTTTAAGAGAGAATCAAACACTATATTTTGTCAAGGATGGCTCTTGTGATCTTGCCTAATATCATGCCACATCTATTTATAAGGTCTCAATATCCCTGTGGTACCAACATAAAATGACTAAAATGTCATGGAATTACGAGTATTAGGTTAGGAAAATTGAAAAAATTATGGTATTTATACAATGGATGTCAATAATTAGTGTATTTCAATAAATTTCCTTTTATTATTATGGTATATTTGGTTATTTAGTTAATGTTTGCAAGCATTTTAAGTATTCATACCAAAATGTGTCTTGCTAAGTTAAGTAGGTTATTATGATGACAAGTGACAGTATCTACAATAGTCACTTGTTATGTCCATTTTATTTGATAGAATTTTCTTTTGCACCTAAAATTTTGGTACATATGCTCATATTTTTATGCATACAACAGTGAAAAGGTGGTATGGTTCAATACTCTAACAACTTGATTATCTGAATTTTCATGTCTAAAATTATAGAGGTCTATATTACGAATATTTAGAGAACTTTTTTGCAGGATTTGCACTCAATGAAGGTTCATTATGTTCCAAAAATGTTCTTACAACTTATTGGTATTTGAATGTTTTGTGTTCAATGATAAAAGAATACAACACAAGCTGAATAAATAGTCAAAAGACAATACATCAATGAAAAGACAGAACAAGGCTTTATTGACTTAACACTCTCCAGTTGCATAGTATAACACCCACATTCCTCTACCCCTGTAAAAGTATCAATTTCGATTTCCCAGTAGATCATCAAGAGTGCTAATCATGAATAAAGACAATACACTAAGATGAACTTGTTCCAGATATCATTGGCTTGGAATAGACATTATTATGCTACGGTGAAGGCAGTGCTCCCTTTTGAATTCAAAGGCAATTGAGATGGGAGATCCGAACATGTAATCTCTTAGTTATTAGATCATACAAGATGTAATGAGAATACTACTTCATTTGACCGTGGAAGAGGTGCTTCTGAGTTCACCTTTTCACGACAAGGCAAAGCCTTGTGGTAGGCTATTTGTGACTGTTCTCAACATCTTCCTTTGATGCTTCAACTTAGTGACTGTTCTCAACATCTTCCTTTGATGCTTCAACTTAGTGACTGTTCTCAACAGCCTATTTTCCATCCACTCTCTCTCTCTCTACACCTTCCTTCTACCAAATAATCCCACCAGCCTTCTTCCATTCCCTCTGCTTACCCTTGCTTTCCTCCTATTTTCAGCACATCTCTTGCTGGAAGACAATGCGACCTCTGCTTTCTCATTGCCACCAACTAGAGAAACTTCACAAAAAGCTGAAAGCAAATCAAGTCCATAAAGACATTATTTATAACAATGATTATGTACCTGTTTTCCTTCCCATTCCGATCGACGAATAGAACACGCCTGAATCAGAAGCGGATATGTGTAATTGTCAGCACCCAGATACTTGGACAGCATCAACTTGTAAAGACTTAAAAGAAAATGAGGCGAGCTTGTTTGAATATACGCTCTCATCATCACATTCCACGTGAAGCAATTCGTGTTCTCAATCTGGTTTAAGAGTCGGCGGGTGTAATCGATGTGTATGAAAGGAAAAAGTGCGGAGAATTTGATTAATCTGCTTGAAGCCCAAGTGTCATAGATGAACCCAGTTAGAAGCATTTGAGAGAGAATTTGGTTGAATTGCTTCATGACTTGACATTGCTTCATATGAAACTCCAGAATAGAAATATAACTGGTGGGTTTACGAAACAGAGATGATTTGTGGATCAATCTGCCCAAGAAATTCATAGAGCTGTTACCTTCCAAATCCCTTTGGCTATTTAACAAAATGATTAGCTTCTGCACCAAACAAACAATCATAGAATTTGAAGCAATAATACTCCTCTCTGGAATTTGATAATATATATTCTTAGCCTCCTCTACATTTGCTATTTGAACATACCCAGCCAAAATTGAATTCCAAGACACCAAATCCAAAACTGAACTTTCATAAAAAACGTTGGCTTCAACAGGAGGAAAAGAGAATAGTTTATAATAATTTGTCACATCCAGCATTTATCAGCCTAGGAATTATCCTCACCACCAAGCTTAGAAGCCTTTTCAGCTGCATCAGGAGTAAGAAACGTTATTCTATGCCCTCTTTCTTTGTCATCATCATCATCCTGTCCAAAATTTGGAAGTTTTTGAATAGCACAAACAGTAGCAGATACAGATTTTTCAAGAGAAATAAAAACTCCTTATCATCCAGGGCATCCACATTTGAACGAAATACATCAACAGTCAAGTACCTGCTTTCAAGCTCCACATGTCTTATTTTGGCACCAGCACCAATCAAAGCAACATGAGATGAGCCACCATTTCCATGATACAAGCATTTCTCCATGCATTCATTCCGCAAATACTTCCTATCATACTCTGAAGTAACATTTAAAGAATGCATGCAGAAATATTATAACGACCTGTTTCTATCTATCCAAAGTGCATGAGTAGAAGTAATAAACGATCACAAACTATATTTTCTTGAACAAGGTCTTATCACTACTGGCTATGAAAGGCTTTAGAACCAAAGTAGTCTAGATATGTTCTGAGAAAAATTTGCATTCAGAACAATTTCTCAAGTAACAGTAACAAGGATGATAACTTAATATACTTTTCCATTCATATACTTCGGTCTAGGCCAACCTTGAAACTAGAAGAATAACAACAAAACCCGGCAATATCAGCTAACAAAACATATGCTCTCAAAACGATAAAAAAGGAAAAATCTCAGCAAACAAAACAAAATTGATATGCTTCCTTCAAGAGAACAAATTGGCGTCAATTAAGAAAACTGTGCATCACACTGTTATCATGGTAAAGTTAACATAAGGAAAAGTTAAAAGTTACGAATGTTAGGAATTTGCAATAAAGGAATTGAAAACATGAAAGAAAGACAGGCATAAACTTTAACATAGAAAGAAATACTCTTAGCTATTCTCTCAACGATGAATAGGACATTGACCAAGTTAAGTAATATTAACTTGCAAACAAGTAAAGTACTGGCGATTGCTATTTTCTAAGTAGCAAGAATACAGAACCATCAGAATCTTTGTTTAATACAACCTATTAAGCTGGAAAGAGATAATGAGATAAAGGGACTTCAGCAACACATGTCAAAGCCGAAACATATTTTTCGTGGCTCAAATTTAAAGCTTGTTTGATCAACCAACTAAAAGGAACAACCAGTACTTAGCAATGACTCACATATGCATACCTGATACATTTTCTTCCTGCCTTACAAGCGATTACATAAACATCTCAACATGGTACCAAATGGGGTTATGCAGCAAAAGGATCATGTGAAGGACCAACATCTTGACCACCTATATGGCGCTGAACAAGCCGCTGAAGATCATCCATCACCTTCCGCTCACGTTTTGCCTTTTCTTCATAGTTATACATTGCAAGGGCTCTTTTATCTTCAGCACTGTAAACTTGGTTTTCTTTTCTAATACGGATTGCATTCATTCTCTGATGCCTGCTACCACTCATCACATAGCCAAGGGTTTCAAAGTTCTGGATTTCTTCTGCTGAAAGACCCACTTCACCACGACGTGGAATACGCTTCCCTTGCTGGACATACTGTGCAATGGCATCACCTTCTCCGGGCCTAAGAGCACCACCGTAGCTAATATGGCCCTCAGCTCTTGGCAGTGGCATCGGTCCAACCGGCATCTCATTATCAAATGCAGATTTCTTTTGTGCCTCCAAAATTTCCATTATCTTTGAAGTTTCAGCATCAATCTCAGCCATTTTCTCTCCATCAGCCTTTACTTTACTCTTGGCATCAAAATCTTCAGAACCAGAATTCTCCTCGGAAGAGGAATTCTTACTCTCTGGTTCTGACTCTCTTTTCCTCTTGCTCCGGGATTTCGAAGAAGTTGAAGAGGCCTTCCGCTTCCTCAATTTTTCACCTTCACTTTGCTCACTCTCATCTGTATGACTGTACCTCCTCTTCCTACTACTCTTGGATTTCGTAGTACGACTCCTTCTCTTCGACTTGACACGCTCACTATTATCAGAATCATCTGTCTCACTTTCTCCTGTGCCCTCGGTATCACTATATCTACTCTTCTTCTTCTTACTACTACAAATACTTTTGTGTTTTCTGCTACTTTTTGTAGATTTCTTTCTTCTTCTCCGACTTTCTTCCTCTGATTCACTTACACTCTTGCTCTCGGTGTCGCTGCTCGAATCACTAGGAGATGATTTTCTACTTCTCCATTCGGAGCCTGAACTCTTCAACCCCCTCTTCTTCTTTTCTTTGGTATCACATAATTCAAGATCAGAATCAGAATGAGAATCCTTAACTTTATCAAATACATATCTATCTTCTTGTTTTTTCTCTCTGGAGTCACTTTTATCTACACGGCGGTCATCATCCCCGCCATACTTCTCCAAAATCTCATCAGCTTTATCGTCATACTCTTCGTTCTCATTCCTGGGTGGGCTAGGCGTGACTCTCCAAATACACTGCTTCAATGCCTTCCGAAGTTTCTGCCTCTTCATCCTTCGATATTCCTCATAACTCAACCCCTTCAACTCCTCGTCAGAATCGGACTCATCAGACGCTCTGCCATTCCTGTGCAAATACACCCGCCCGCCGGAACGCCCAAATCTTTTGGGCAGATCGTTCTGGCCTCCATCAGCCCTAGGGCTCCGCGTAACGTCCTGGTAGCCAGGCGAGACAGAACGGCGACGACGATGGTCGTTGCGATCGTAACTTTCGTAGCTAGGGCTACGACGGCGACGGTAAGGATTACTGGAGGCATGGGAGTCCGGAGAGTAGCGATTTTCGCCGTTATCTCGATCGGATCGGTGTCTTCTATCTGGGATTTCGACGGTTGATCCTAACCTAACCATTGAGGTATCGCTCTAACTAAAAGGGATTGAATTCTTGTATCGGCCGGTTAGAGAATTGATTTATCAGAATGGTAAATGGAATAGCAGAATATGATCAAAGTGTGGTTACAATCTAAGATAGTACCTGGATGCAACAACGCAGATGGAGAAAGAGCGCCGAGAGAGAAGGTGAAGAACGGGCGTTGCGTCGGGTTTAGGAACTCCAAATTCGTAGAAATTACCTTCTTTTTTTTCTAGTAATGGGCCGTCGGGCATAGGCCCACTATAGAATTCAGATATTTTACCAAAATTAAATAAATAAAAAAAAAAAGTAGATAATGTAATTTAGGAAAATATTTACAAATCTATCAAATTCTATAATTATTGCTATCATAATTTGTCTCGTAAATTTATTCTCCAGTTTTCAAATTGGAAAATTGTAATTAATTATCTATTTCACGAAATTAGTTACACAGGTGGGTTCAACCATGATTCTTAGTAAATATTAATTATTTAAATAATAATGTTTCTGAAATTCCTTGAGTATTTATTCAAGTTGTATAGTGATCTAAACACCATTATTATTGACAAAACAAATGTGTTTGTACTACTGCTGCTTCAATTATTGTAATAATTAATAGGGTTGTTTATATCCATAGTCATCTGTATAATAAATTTTACATTCCTATCAAAAAATTAATTTAATTGTAAGCATATTCAAAATGCATTTTTTTAGTATTTAAAAAAATATTAAAGTACATTAGTACCCTTTAAGTAACTATCATCGAACTCGTCGGTGATCGC
Organism: Cyclanthera cordifolia; assembly: GCA_037832605.1. Taxonomy (NCBI): domain Eukaryota; kingdom Viridiplantae; phylum Streptophyta; class Magnoliopsida; order Cucurbitales; family Cucurbitaceae; genus Cyclanthera; species Cyclanthera cordifolia. The sequence goes on from JBBMEG010000018.1 coordinate 10,650,898, forward strand.
CGCCATTGACGGTCGCCGTCGAATGTGTGTCGTTCACCACCGAACGCTCTTCACCGCTGCAGCCGAACGGGCTCTTCACCACCGCTGCCCAACGCGTTCTTCACCGCCGCCGCAGCCCAACTCGACCTTCATCGCTGGCGCCGACGAGGGACAACTCAAACCCACCATTTGGAAGTTCAAAGTTGGAGGAAGAAGTTGTTGACGATTATCTTTAATAAGAAAGAAACCCTAAATTGAAGGTGGTTTTATTTACAAAAATGTCATTAATGATGTATTATTTAGG
>JBBMEG010000018.1:10658429-10670696 GCA_037832605.1 Cyclanthera cordifolia
ACAAGAAAAATGAGAATAAAGAGGAAGAATGAGAAAAAAGAATGATTATTTTGTGTTTGTAGCGAAAAAAATGATTATGGAGAAAATGATTAATTGTGTTTGAGCAAAGGGAATAATAATGAAAAAATAAAATAATATGTATGATGTGAGTGAAAAATAGTTATGAAAAGAATAAAAAGTTGTTACGGAAAGAATCGAAATAGTTAGGAGGAAAATAAAAATATGAACTTTAGAAAAACATGCTAATGGTGAAAATGATTCTTAGTAGCCCAAACACCAAGAATCATCCCTTCCCATTCTTCTCTTTGTCCAAAGCACACCCTAAAAACAACCGGACAAAACATAAAACATTTTTTTGAAAAAAAATAAAACTAAAGAACTGTTGAATTCAAAGAGAAATAATGAAAGAAGAAGAATGATTTGATGTGGGAATCTTTGAAAAAGGTCGAAATTTCAGTAGGAACAAAAATTATGGTTCTGGATGTGCTTTTTGTGTTGGGTGTTGTGGTTGAAATTCAAATGGTCGGCAGAAGAATCAAATCAAAGTGTGTTTGTGAGTGTTAGTGGAGAGTTTTGTGTGTGTGGTTTTTTTCATAGGACGACAAGTGTCTGAACTAAAACAACTCAAACTTACGAATCTTGGTCTGGTCTGGTGTGGTCTGATCTGCACTCTCTTTTGTCCATCCTCCACATTTCTACACAGTTCTACTTTCCATTTCTCCACTTTCATTTTCTTTACAAGGCCTGCAAGGTTAGCAGTAGATATCAGTCCACGACTAAATCATTTGTCAGCAATACATACCATCATCTAAAGTTGTTTGTCACATGTACAGATATTAGGTATTTTGCAAATGGAAGACCTATTGCTTTAAGTTCGATTTGAAAAATTGTAGGAGATACTCACCTTCCGGCCATTTATCTCACATGAAGATTTCTTTCATGGCCAATTGGTTTTGAGGTGGATGCTCACACTATCTAATATGATATCAGAACTCCACGTGGGTTATTAATCCAAAAAATTTCGAGGATATCAAAGATACTCACCTTGTGGCCATTTGTCATACATTAGAAATGCGAGGATTTTTCAACACATTTATATGATATGTGATTACTTTTCTCCTAACTAATTGATTTTGAGATGAAATGCCTACACTTTCTAATATGGTATCAAAGCAGAGGTCCTGAGTTCGATTTCCTGACAAACCCAATAAAACTGTCTCTTTAAATGCTTTGAATAACCCTTATCACATTAACTCTTTGGCTTAAAAATGAATTATTTAATGAGTTTGTATTCATTTTTCTACATTTCAATATAACATTCTAATCCCAATCCTATCAAATTGCAGCTTAGGGCCCAACCTAGGACTTCAGCATGGCCTCATTAGTGACCCAACATCAATTAAAATTTTCTCTTCATCGGTAGACTAGCTCCCTTACCCAGAAAGGTCATTCATGTCCAACATTTTCTTCTTAAACTTTAGAGAAAATAATAAAAATATATTTAACAATAAATGTGTCCAAAAAGGTCCCATCTCATTTCTCAAACATTAAGAGAAAATTATACCTGACAACTTATCCATGTTTCTCTTGCATTGTCAACCCACCTCTACTCTTTGTTACATCTTGTGCAGCTAAAAATATAAACCAACTATAAGTCACTATAATTAAGAAGTTATCCTCGATCTGAGCATAGTTTTCCTGTCAAAAAAAATGTTAGGGTTCCTGTCGTTGAACTAAAAAACTGTGGAAGTACTAACTTTTTCCTTTCGTTGGCTAGGCTGTAATCCTTGAAAAACCTATTAAAGTTTCACAATAAAGTATCCACCCCACTAGACTTCTACCTGAAAAACTTGGTCATATTAAATCCACATGATCAACACATCCCAAATATTTTCTTAAACAAACAATTAAAAAATTGTAATGCAATGAGCTTTAATGGAAAAGCTGAACAAGTTAAAGCTCACATGGTTATTCATGGTAATCTAACATAGAAAACTCAACACAACTATTTGCAAAATCTTTGAAATAAAGTTTTTAAACACTGTTTGTAATAACCCATCAACCAACACTTCGTATCTTGGTTATGTATTTTACTGTCAAAGAGGTTTGTGTTAATAGTTGGCCCCACTACGTACCCATGGCACCTTGCACCTGTCTTAAAGCCTACACTCTAAAGATAAAAATGAATTTTATAATTAAGTTTACTCATGGTTTCAAACTTGAGACATTCAAGGGTGAATATTTTGAAGATCTCAAACTTCTACGAACGAGGCAGTTCTTCGAAACAATTATAATAAATTAGGTCAAGCTTATTTCTATTTTAAGAATTTAATTCATACAATTAACTCACGAACATGTTTCTAATGTACAAAGCCAAGAAACGATCAACGATGAAGCAATGAAGGGTACTGACCAAAAATTTCCTCCCTTTGAGTCACACAGCAGCCTTCAGCATGAAAAAGAAGAAGAACCAACCATGAGACTTTATTACCTAAAAATAGTGCACGAAATATAATAGTAGAGAATCACGATCATCCAAATAAATAACTAGGAGCCAAAACATCTGTACTATTATTCAATAAATCTGGGAAAAGAGTCTTCAAGCCTCAGTTAAAATCTTTCAGTCATTTCTTCAGCACGTCCATTGATTTCTTGCGGTTGTTTTGCTTAACTTGATAGATTGAGCTAAATTTAATTATATCAACAATGTCAAAATTGTGATATAAGACTGAATAAAACTCTACAAAGGTTGAAGTAATCGTGTTCATTTATAAAATCAACACCATTATACTTAACATTTAGCTAGTCCAATTCAAGTCAAAACAAAAAATGTAGAGAACACCTTCATGCAAAGTATCCAAGCTATGGTTTTTCAAAAAACATCAAATGTTTATTCATAGCTCAAAATGTCAATTTACATCTTGAAACAAAAAAAAGACGATCCACCTAAGAATTAAGCAAAGCAAGTAACAGAAAAAGTAGACATACTTGTTTCAAAAAACAACACTAGCGCAAAATAGGCTCTAAAAACACAATCTCTCAATTACAAAAAATGACTTCAGTACACCAGCAAAATCTTTGGAATTTTTTTTGTTTTGATATCCGGGAATGTTTGGTTCACCTTACGTGTACCTTGAATATTAATTAGCACAACATAGGTTGTCTGGTCAAAGGAAACCCATGAAATATTAGTTACTTAAGTCATCTTGATCACTAGATGACCCTTTAAGACTATGAAGCATAGATACTTCAAAATAGGGAAAGAATACATGTCGGACACGTACCGGACACACATTCTTCTGGACACCTGTCCTAATTTTTTATTATTTTTTTAATATTCGGACCACCTCAGACACACCTTGGACACATCTTGTAAAAATTTGTGGTGTTTGAGCCTAAATGTTCAAATCTCAAACCCAAAATAATTAATGTTATAGTCAACTAAATAATAAAAGGTAAAAGAAAAATGAAAGAAATCATCTCTCATTTAACACAAGAAACCAACAACCCTTCCCTCGAAAAAAAAATCTTCGTCTTCTAAAATACTCATTTTCCGCCAATTCCATGCCACATCCATTGTAATTAACTTTATATTATATGTTTTTTAGTATAGATTATATTGTATAGTACATTTAGTAGTTTATGCTAAATTTACATATTTATTAAAATAAATTAACGTATCTTTAATCTATCTTAGTCCTAATTTTTTAGAAAATGGCGTATCGCAGTGTCTTATAGTATCTGTATCCGTATCCCATGTCCGTGTCTGGGCTTGATAGCTCTGAGAAATTAAAAAAAAAAAAAAAAACATAATGAAACTTCTAAGAACAATGGGGTTCCGTTAAATTTTAAGAATCGCCCAAGGTTTTTGGGGGATTATGCGATTGAATTAGTACACAACCCATGTTGAAAAATGTGCAGATCACCAAATTGAAAAGGGAATTATGAGATGAGACATGGAAGATACCTTGAGAGGAGGATCAGATCAAACAATGGCGAGACAGAAACTGAGAAATGGAGAGATAACCACCACATAGAAACAGTAATGTGAAGTTCCGAACCACCATTGCCATCGAGCGATGTGAGAAAAAGAAAGAGAAATGGAGAATATGCTTGATCTCAGAAATGGGAGCTCCACTGCTTGAGAGAATTTGCAGACAACTTTCTACGCAGGTCCAGTTCCGTTGTTCATAACCAAAGAAAATGTTTAATTGTTTTCAGAAAAATAAAAAATAATAATAACTAGAGTAATTAATTATTTGTTATAAGCAATGATTAAAAGTAATGGATTAATTATCAAATGCAAACAAATATTTTTTTAGAAGTGATTTATCACTTTTCTTCAACAAAAAAAAAAAAAAACAAACAAAAATAGTTTAATCCCTATGATTTTAAATATTAGGGCATGTTTGAGTAATATGATATCTATTTCTGTTTCACCAACCGAGTTATATCATATTAATTATTAATTTATTCTTATTTTTATTTTTTATTTCTAATTGTAACCCAACCTGTTCTAAGTTGTGTTTATATAATTAGCAGAAAATTAAAATTTAATTTATGTGTTTGAAGTGAATAGGTATTTACATTAGATTCTAATTATTACAAAACTAATTTTTTAACTATTATAACTAAATTTTGACTCTTTTTTTTTTTTACCATATGGGTAAAATTTAGTTTTTGAAACTTAAAAACCACAATACAGATTTTATAATTTATTCAAAAAAAAAATTGAGAAAGGAAAAAAAATTTATAAATAAATGACTACTATTAATCAAATCTATCCAGTCTCAAAATTAATTTATAGTGTCTGAATACTTTCTTAACTTTTCTCTCATTTGATTTTCTATTACTAAAAATACACTCCTTTAAAAATACTTTTGAATATTTAAAAACCAGAAATAACTGGGTAGTCTTTCTATTTTATTTTTTGAATATTTATTTTTGGACCAAAAACAACTCCAAGACATTTTAACAAACATTCTAATGATTTTTTAAGCAATTAATAAAATATAAAATCCAATTAAAAGTTCTATGATGCACATAAAAGTAATGTTATTAAAATGGTACAAAGTGAATGAAGAAATACAAGCAAGAAATAAGATAAATAAATTCAGCTACTGGCATAATGAAGCATGTAAATTTGTCACTAACAAGAATAGATTAAGAGGCAAAAACTACAAGCAGTCAATACAAGAACCCTAAAAGTACAAAATCTAATTGATAAACTCCTCATCACCATCATCTCTAATGGTTTTGAGAGTAGCCAAAGCTGAGTGGTTGCTGGCAGAATGGGGCCTGCAATAACATAGCAGCACATATTATGAACTGACAACAATATTGACCATTAATAAGCATATTCATCAATAATTTAAACAAACAAACATTTCTTTTTTATATCTGTTTAAAAGAAATTGTGAAGGATAGGAAGTTTCATGTCTCTGAACAGCTTTCTGTCAAAGAGTTTTTAAGAGCCTTCAATTTATAGTATTGACAGCATTTTGACTAAAAGGGTTCTTTTTTTTTTCCTATTTCAAGTTTCTTTGATGAGCCCTCTCTTACATTTTATTCTTTTTTTCATAATGCAAAGCAATGCTGAGAATCAACAATGCAAAAAAAAATTAATGATCTTTTGTTTTCTTTCTTGGCAGATAATACTTGAAAGGGAAAACCCTCTTTAAACAAAAGTACCTGAAAAGCAGAATGCCTGAGCTGGTTGTAGGAATGGCCATACATCATTGCAGCACTCTGCCACTGCTCATAAGATGTATCTCTTGATCTCTGGTTTAAACCCACTACACCGAAAGGGCTTAGAATTGTGCTCGGACGAGGTCCGTATGCCACTGAAGCTTGAGTTCCAGGCATATGACTCATGATAGAATAACCCGAATCATATTGTACAAATGGAGGCTGAATTTTTTGCATAATAAAGGGCGCCAAGTTTAAGTTTGGATTAGTTGGAAGGTTCCTAATATACCTGAAAGAATAAATATTTGATTACCATGAGAGAGAAAAAGTTGTTGTCTTCATTGGCATAACATAAACGTAGGCCAAAATTTTCAAGGAAATTGGAAGAATCACAAACCAAGTACCACTGTAGACTGTAGTGCTGGAACTTCATAGACATGCAACTAATAAAAAGACAGTAGCAAAATGATGGCACAAAAATTCCAAACATGGCCAAATAGAGCAATCATGCCAATGCAGGATCAAGGATAGAGAGATGTACGCACCTATCGTAATTGCGATCATAATCAGGGTCACTACAATCCTTTTCCCTATCTTTGAAAATGGCAACCCGAGAAGTCATGCCATCCCTACCACTGTATGTTTCCAAATCACTCCTCAAAGTCCTACCGCCTTCAGACTCATCTCTGTTCGAGCATATAAACTTTCCTTCAGTTGGGGCCTGAGATATTGTATCTTCTAATTCGGGACTACTCGGGGAGCTGAAGATTCGAGCTCGTGCTCTATCATATTCCTCCTTTCTCTCTTCCATGCTTCTGACAGAACTTTGTTTAAGACCTCCATTATTGGAAGAAATTTCAGACATTTTGTTGGGCCTAGGTATGATGACAATTTTGACCTGCTCATGTTTCTCGTTGTCCAATTGCTTTGCAGGTATTTCAGATAAACGCACAGAGGGGAGTCTGTTTTCAACCGATTTACGAACCAAGATCCTATTTCCAAAACCATCTATGCCAGAGTCCTGCACCATGGTTTGAAGTCCATAATGTTGAGCAACACGGTGAGCAGCAAGTCGAAGGTATGAAGAAGGAAAGTGCTGGAACTCAAAAAGCTGCTGATCCGGATTATGCAAGAACTTCTGGATATCCAGTTCCATTCGTAAAACTGAAAATAAATTGTAAATTAACAAGTAAATAACTCATATTATTAAAAACAAATCAAAGATGAGAAAAGAACATCCATGTCAACAGGACTTAGGAAGGATGCTTAAAAATCAAAAGAGAAATCCCTGGCAATTATGAATGTCCCTCTTCACCTAGCTGAAGAAAATGACATACCAATTCCTAAAGACAATAAAAGAAAGTGACAGCTTATGGCCTCTAAAAATATTGATTTTGCTTAACATCTCACATTGTCTGTAGACTCTGTACGTGTATTGCCAAAGCTTTTTTACTGAGTCAAACGGACCCTGGCCCACGAGCAACAAGGATTTCCGGAAAGTTAAAAACTATTGATAACACAATTCACTCTACGAAAGAAAATTTGGAATCTGAATCGAAGAAACATTTTAATTTGAATGGTGTATCCATGTCCAACACCTATTAACACAAGTCTAAGATGCTTATTACCCTCTTAAACACTACATCTGACAGAGGTATGAAAATATCATTTTCACTATAAGATGTTACAAATGTAATTGGAAGCTAAAACATCCCATGTGTGTTGCAAGTTGCATTATGCATAGACTATCTCTTTTTCATATTTCATTTCAAATGCAAACATCATAATTTAAAAACGCAATCTCGGTCGGGTTTAGCATTGTGCATAGGCCTTTTACCAGCTTGCAAATATCGTAATTTAAAAATGGAATCTCGGTTGGATTTTGCATGGTGCATAGGCCTTTTACCAGCTTATTTATTAATGAAGCTAGGATTCTGTAGTTTCTCCATGGCAGTGTTTTAATGGAAACCTTGAGACGAAATAAGTGAGATAATTTTCCAAGAAAGTGATTCGTGTGGTTATGTTTTCTGGGACCAAGTAGGCTGTTCTCTTCAATCTATAAGTACTTTTTTAAACTATAGCGCTTGACTCAAATAATTGCCAATTGGGAATTTTCTATAATCCCCTACCCTTGGGGGGTTGGGAATACCCCATCTACTTTCTTGTAAATCCCTTTTTTCTCTATAATATCGTCCAGTTTCATCATTACTTTTATACATCATTAAAAGCAATACAAATTCTGTTCAGATGTTACTTTTATTCGTTTCTTCTATTGTCAAATATACAGAAACCTCACGAAAAAAGGAACAGATCTTACACCACAAAGAAATCCAAATCAAAACATTCACCAGACATTAACACAAATCAGAAATCAACAAAATTCCCACAAAACGAAACCCAAAACAAACACACAATTCGCAATCAATTGATCCCAAAAACAGATTAAAAAATGGGGAGAAAACTCACTGGTGAGACGATGTCGAGGATTCTGAAGAGCCTCCACCAAGAAGGGGTCAACCATTGACTCTTTATCCTTGAACCCACGTGGGGCGGCATCAAAGGAAGCTGAATCCATGGAAGAATAGAGCTCTCTTCAAAATTGATGAGGAGTTTTTGAAGAGGCGTTTCTTCTTCCCCCTTCTGGGTTAGAGAGGAAGAAGAAGATAAGGAAGAGGGGAGATGAAGAAACAGGAAAAGGGTTTAATTCTTGGCATCAGATGCAGGAGAAGAATGGAGATTGGGGGGAAAGAAAACCCTCTTTCTTATCCCGCCAGGCGGAAGGGGAAAGAGAGACACAGATGGGAATTCGGCAATGATTTTATATTATACGGAAAATTTTATTTTTCCCGTTATCAACAATCTATTTAAAATGATATTTTAATAAATCTTCTTTCAATATTTGCATTAAATAATTATTCATTTTAAATTATTTAACATCTTAAAATGCGTTAATTCAATCGTATCTAAATCCGCTATTATCGAAAATTGAATAAAATTGATATAATTATTTTAAATGATTAAAAATTGTTAATTATTAAAATATTTATAAAAAAATAAATTATAATAACAGAACAAAATTTGTACAGATGAATTATAAAAAGTTTGTTTTTAATAATTTCATAAAAACTTCCTTTCTTTACTTGTCGTTCTTCTTCTTTTACTTCTTCAAGATTTGTCTGTGTTTTCAGATTTCAATTTCATCACCAAAACCTCAACCATGGCTGATCCAACAGGGGTCAATTCGCCACACGATCAAGACCCTAACTCCACCACTTACGCTTCTGAATTTGATTCCCTCCAATTTCCCCCTCTAGAATCCATCTTTTTCTCTGATGCCGATCACAACGTAGCCAATGACCCTTTTAATTATTCCACCGCGTTGGATTTGGGTTTCGAATTAAATGAGGATTCCGAGCTCACTTTTGACGATCTTTACGATCTTGACGATCCTTACATCCACTCGGATGTTGCTGAAGGCGCTGGTGTTCGCGTTTGCAACTCTGAAGCGTCTCCAGGACTAGGAAGCTCTGCGGTTTCTTGCGAAAACTATCCCCACGATTGTAAGTTTCTTGATTGCGAATTGCCAATTGCGGGCAATGGGTGTTATTCGACAGATTCCGTGGGTTTGAACTCAATGGATTCGAGGGTTGTGAATTTTCACTCTCCAGACCGTGATGGTGGTAGTGATCATGAGTTATCATGCGAGCCTGCGTCGTTCACACGGAGCTCGGGTTCTGGAAATTTTTCTAAAGTGACGAATTGCCCAGCTTCCAATGAGGAGCATTCTGATGTTATTGTTTACCAGAAGATTACATCAGAGGAAATGGGAAAAAGTTGCATGACTAAGAGGAAACAAGATTTAGACGAAGGGAATGCGGATTTGAGATCTGCCAAGTATAGAATGGCATCTAGACCTGCAGAGAGTACCAATCCCCAGTTGACTTCATGTTCTATAAATGCGGATGAAGAGAAGAGGAAGGAGAGGTTGACGAAGAATCGAGAGAGTGCGCAGCTTTCCAGGCTGAGGAAAAAGCATTATGTGGAGGACTTAGAGGGTAAAGTAAGGACTATGCATTCTACCATTGCTGTATTGAATAATAAGTTATCATATTTGATGGCTGAGAATGCAGGTCTAAGACAGCAGTTGAGTGGTAGTGGTATGTCTCAGCCTCCTCCACCTGGTATGTATCCGCATCCTGCAGTGGCCTCAATGCCTTATCCACCGGTGCCATATCAGCCTTATGTTTTTAAACCACAAGGATCTCAGACCCCTTTGGTTCCAATTCCTAGGCTAAAGCCCCGGAAACCTGCCCCTGTAACAAGGGGTAAACAAAATGAGAGTAGGAATGTCAAGGGAAGAACTAAGAAGGTTGCCAGTGTTAGTTTTTTGGGTCTGCTGTTCTTTATTATGCTTATTGGTTGTCTAGTTCCTGTACTCAATGTTCGATGTGGAAACATTGGAGGATTTTCTAGTAAGTTGGCATTTCTTAGTGATAGGTCATACAATCAAAGTCGAGGAAGGGTTTTGAAAGTCGATAGATATTCCAATTTTTCTGATGGTGTGAATGTAGGGACTCCTTGTGGAAAAGCTAGTTCTTGTAACTATTTACAATGTGAGAGAATTCATAGGAAAAAGCGTGAGTTGAAGTTCGATCGGAGACAAAAAGTGTCACGGTATGTACATAATTTGGATGAGCCTATTAAGCTTGGAAATGCTAGTGAACCTCTTGTTGCTTCTCTATACGTTCCAAGGAATGACAAATTGATGAAGATTGATGGAAACTTGATAATTCGTTCTTTCTTGGCTAGCGAGAAAGCCATGGCTTCTAACAAGGCTTTTGATAAGGACAAGGTTAGGGAGACTGGCCTTGCGAATCCTAGACATCTTAGTCCAGCCCTGACCATCTCCAACATCAGGGAAAATGTTGGTAAACATCCTAATGTGTATAGAAAATCAGCCCTACAACCAAAGGCACTTACTCCGGACTCAACCAACATTGTAAAGAACCCTATCAAGGGAACTGCAAATGATGGTAAGCTTCAACAATGGTTCCGGGAAGATCTTGCAGGTAATAACTCTTTCATTTTTATTATTATTATTTATATACAGTTTTTGTACTTTTTAGAACAAAGATATCTGGAAGTTTTACTTGTATTTTATAAGACATTGATTATTATTACCTCTTCAATTGAGATTTATAATTTTGCCAATCGCTCTTGAAATAAGATTTTCTGATTGTTCTTCTTGTTTAAAAGTCTTCTATATGCTAGAAAATTTGTTACGGAAGTCTTGAACTTGGAATTTTCAAGGGTCTCTTCAGTCTTCAATAAATCTAATTGTTACCCAACACTTTAAAAGGTAATTTGAGCATTTTTACCTTATAACATAGTGTCACACGTGGATTCAGATGGCTTTTCATTCAGATATTGGTTTGTGCACAACATTTTTTTTACTCTTGAAATAACAATAATATATATCTCACACGTGAAACAAAAAAATGGCTGGGGACATGAAAATGAATGAATTTCTGGGATTCCATGTACTCATGATGATTTTATCCTTTGTTGTATGGCTATTGGGGACGTTATTGTCATGATTTTCCCTTTTTCTTTTTCTTTTATTCTGAGATTTACGATTCATCCAATTCTTTCCTTTTGTTGTTATCATGTTTGGATTTGGAATAGTCGAGGAGTTGAACTCCTTGTTTGTTTTTATTATATCACAACCTATCCCCTCCTCAACTTGTCTCCAGTCTAACATCTCATCAAATCTCAAATCAAACTTTTATATCAAATTTCATTTAAAATGAACATCTTCGCTCCTAAACACAAATTCCAAAAAAAAAAAATTTTAAACAAATATTTCATATCCTCAAATCACTCTATCTTCTCTTCTTCCTTCATTTCCTTTCCTCTCATCTCATCAACCCAAAATCCGAACACCCCCGTATATTTTCTCAGACCTACCTACAAACTAGTAGGTGGTAAATTGATTTATGGGGAAAATGCTGACGATGTGATCAATGATTTTGTGATACATTAGACGAGTTTCAAACATCAATATGGCTCGAGTTTTGCTTGATTTATGGTGTAAGCCAATTATTGAGGCGCAGGTTTCGACATAATTTTATAGAAACTTATGGTTTTCTTTCTTCATCTGTAGAACCGATGCTGAGTTCTGGTTTGTGCACTGAACTGTTCCAGTTTGACGTTTCAAGAACATCTCCAGGAGCAATAATTCCAGCATCTTCAATCGTCAATACTTCTGGAACACATCGTAAGATTGCAACTCATCTCAACAATGGAGGAAATAGAAGAATCCTGGGTGGCCTTCCGGTTCCTCTAAGTGGATCAAATTTCAACATCACAGAAGAACCCGTTGGAAACCGACGCAACGACAGCTTTCCAGGTACCAATAAAACATCCTCATCCATGATAGTTTCTCTACTCATTGATCCCAGAGAAGCTGGCAACAGTGAAGTTGACGACGTGATTATGCCAAAATCGATTTCGAGAATTTTCGTTGTCGTGTTACTCGATAATGTCAAGTATGTGACGCATTCATGCGTTCTCCCCTCC
>JBBMEG010000018.1:10672084-10689032 GCA_037832605.1 Cyclanthera cordifolia
CTTCCGAAGATTTTGTTATGAAATTGGAAGGTTCCTTGATTTCATTCGAACTTGAAATTCTGAGCATCTTCAAATTTTTCTTGAGTATAAAATAATTTTCAACACCATTTTTTGTTAAATTTTGAAGGAAAATTGGAGTTTTAATATTAATAGTTTTAACAACTTTCGTCGTATATTTGTTTTTTATTTTTATTTTCTAAATAGTTGCATTTTAAAAAATGGTTAAATATCTATTTTTTTAATGTGAAATAGTTGGTTGATGGAAGCTTGATTTGTGGAACAATTTGGATTTTATTGAATTAATGGAAAATTAAAAGGTTTAGAATATTAAATTGAATGGACTGTATTCAAGGAAGAAAAAAAAAAAAATTAAGACCCCTAATTTTAATTTAGACAAAATTTTAAAGTCTACAAAAAAAAAAAACTAGACATTATGTTAATTAGAAGTTTAGACATTTGGTTTTTTTTTTTTTTTTTTTTGCAAAAAATAGATTAGAAAAAAAAAAAAAAAGTTCATATTGTAGTGTATATAAACTTAATTATCAAATTAAAAATAATTGAAAAATAAATGATTATTGAATGAAAAGTTGGTTGATTGTATGTGGCCCATTTACTTTTTAAGGGACCAGAGTAGTACAAAATCTTGAGGGCGATCCAATTCGGACAAAAGAAAGTGGGCTGTCGGCCCACATTTCAATTAATGTCGACCAAATAAAGTCAACCTTTAGGATTTTGTTGTTGACTTCTAATTAGTTTAGCTTTTCCTTTGAGTGGAGGATTTCCTCATATTATCATCTCTAACCATATTCAACTACCTCATGTTTCAATTCACTACCTTTTTTTTTATTTTATTTTTTTTCAAAAAAGGCCAATTTAATACACATTTCTTCCTACTTATATAAGTTCAAGAATATGATACTTGTTAGGAGTAAAGCAAAACCCTAAAACCTAAATACATAATAATTGAGTCTCATTCAATCAAATTTTGATAAAGTACACCGACCTTGTCGACTACGACCTTCACGACTAAAGCCTCATGCCACCTCGAGACCTAAATTTGGAGCTCATGAGATCAATCTATTCCACAGTCTAGTTAGCTGATTAGTTTTATTAAAAGTTCTGTTTGTTTGAGTTTTGATAAAATATTAAAAGAGAATATCAAGAATTTTAAGTCATAGTTTTGATTTTTAATCGTCTTAATTAGAAACTTTAAATTTGACTCAACAGAAAAACGGTAAGTGCCATAAATCAAAATTTGTTTGTAATTAATTATGTCTAGCTTAGAATTTTGTAAAAATTTCTTGTTTTTTTTTTCTTTTTCTCTAATTTTGGGAATTTTCACACTTAAAAAATTTGTATTTGTTTAGTTAAAGTTTTGCTCGAGAAAGACCCTTATATAAAAGGGTACTACCTCCCGCTGAGAATCTCATAATAAACACTTTTAAGATAAAATGTGCTACTTATCTTAATAAATACAAACGCTTTTTAAGAAAAGTTAGTTGTTATTTTTAATTGGAATAATTGACTTTGAAATTTGATCATTATTTTTTCTTGAAATTTGGTTCTTTTGTTGTTATTTATAATTTGAATAATCAGACCTTGAAATTTGGTCTTTGTTTTTTTATAATGATATGGTGGTTGAGTTGAAAACTTAATTTGTCAATTGTCAACTTGACTTTATCTCTTTTTGTATACAAACTGAAAAATTTTCAATAACTTATTTATTTAGACTAATCAGTCTAGTTTTTAATTAAATATTCTTTCATATTTAGTTGAACATAATATAAATAATAATGACACACTATAAATCACATTTTATTTTTTATTTTATTTTTTATTTTTTAAAAATAAAATATAGTTTAAGGTGCCACATAGGTAAGTATTATTATTTAAGTTATGCCTAGGCATAACTTAAATATTTCTCTAAGTGAATATTGTCACATACTTCGTTATAATACAGTATTAAAACGTATTAATGACTATAAATACAAAGATTTTAGAATTTGATATGTGGAATAGAAGATAAGAAAGGTGTGGGTCTATAGAATCTATTGAAATAGTTTTAAAAGAGAGAGAATTACTTGCAATATTTGAAGCCAAATTAATTATATAATATTATATTAGATAGATAGATAGAAAATGGGCAATGGCCTTTTAAGTGTGTGTGGCATAGGATAAGAATTCAATGTATGCATATGAGTACACCTCTTATCCTTTGCAAATAATGAATTGAAATTACCAAATAACCTTTCCCTTCCCCCACTAACTCCAATGGATAAACTCATCACCATAATAAACTAAAAAACTAAACAAAACAAATATATTATATATTCTTTTAATTTCTTTTATATCTAAAAGAATAACTATATAATTTTTAATTACCAAGTTGTAATTAAAAGTACATCTTAGTTTAGTTCAACCATATTTAAAATGCTCCACGTGTTAAATTTTGAATTTATAACTTGATTTGGCCATGTTTTTGCATTTATATCCATTTAAAAAAATATAAATATAAATCTTAATATCATATATTAAAAAAAAAAATCAAAATTTTAGAGCGTGTTTGATGATCATTTGAATTTTTGTATTTTGTTTTTGAAATTTAAGTTTTTTTTTATATATGTAGTAGATATGTGCATTTTAAACAAATTTCATAAACAAAAACAAGTATTTGGAAGTTATTTTTTGTAATTTTTAAATTTTAGTTTGATTTTTTTAAAACACAACTAAGACGTAGTTATCAAAGTCATGAAAATTATAAGTCTAAATAATAGTGGTAGGTTTAAATTTCTAAAATAAAAACAGAAAAGATAATAGTTATCGAACACGACTTTATTTATTGTTTTTTGTTTTACAAGTGTACAAATTTAGAACTATGAAGACATTTTTGTTCTTTTTGATTGAAATGTTACTTTAGTTTATCCAAACGAAAAAGGGTTTTCGATGTTCTTTCTTTTCTTAACTTGTTTAATAAACTTGTAATAGAGATAAAAAGAAAAGTTTTTACGACCAATTAAATTTATTAAAATGTTAGCTTAGTTTATGGAAACAAATAGGAAATGTTTGGTTTCACCAAATTTTTGAATAATTATTTTGAGTAATTAGAATTGAGTAGCTATTTCGATTGAGTATAAAGAAGAAATTATAAATATAGTTCGTTTGGATAAAATTTTTATACAGTGAGTATACATGTTTATTTTTAATAGTTCATAAAACACTCAAACAAACATTTCATATGGACCATTTGTTTTTACAATCACTTTATAATAACTTCATCAAAACGAGTTATTACTACAATTTCTTCTTCACAATCACTTAAAATAATTATTTATTTATAATCATTCATGATTATTCATCTTAACCGCTCTTGGTCTTGGAGTTACTTTGTTGACTTGTTTAATAAAGTTTTAATAAGAACAAAAAGTTTGTTGCTAGCAATTAAGATTAAAACTTAAAATGTAAATATCTTTTGTGTAAACAAGTGAGAAGATTGCCTATTATTGATGTGAGGTGTAATTGAGAAAAGGTTGGATTGGATGTGAAGAGTTGACTATTGCTCATTAAAATTTAAAATTAAAAAAAAAAAAAGAAAAAAAAAAAAGCAAGAGTGGAAAAAAAGAGAAACCTTGGTTTCTTGGTTGTTACCTACCACTTAAAAAAAAAAAAAAAAAAAAAAAAAAAAGAGCAAAACCATTTTGTCTTGTTGTGTTGGGAGAGGTGTTGTTTTGGTAACTTAGCTGTTGATCCAAGACAGCAAGAAAGTCTCCCAAAGGGGATGTTTTTGCAAACTATCCAACTTCATCTCATCTCACCTTCCCTACTTTATTTTCCCACAACTTTTAGGGCAACTTTGATTTGGTGGCCGGGGGTACGAATGAGAATTAGAACTCATTCCATCGAGTTAACGTCTCATCAATCACTAATTTATTTTATAATCAAGAGCTTTACAATTCAGCTGAATAGAGATTATACGATTAAGTTCAACTCTTGAGTTTCAAACATGAAACCTCCCAATTAATGACTATTATGAATGATTTCGTTAGACTTTTAGACTCAACCAACAAGACCGTTCATATTCTCGAAGTCATTTTGTTACCACCATTGGTTTTAACTTTCTTTTGTGAGTCATGAATTTCTATTTCAAAATTTCAATATAATAAAATTTATCCCAACCTATCAGTTTAAATTTTTAGGTTGATTGGTAATTTACACCATCCAACATGATATCAAAATAGAAAACCCTGAATTCAAATTCCTACCGTATTGTTTTCCTCCCCATTTAAAATTAATTCCGCTTCAAAGATATTTATTAAGTTTTTAAGATCCACAAGTGAAAATGAGTGTTAGTTGTTAATGTTAAATTTATTCCAACCTATCAGCTTAAGCTTTTAGGTCATGGGTAATTTACCCGATTCAACCAAATAAATAACCCACTACCTTTCCATTGACATCAACTATTCCTAGTTTCTATTTCAAAAAGAAACTTGCAAAAGAACATCATGAAATGAGCATCCTAAAATGATAAAGAGATCAGTTTCAGAACAAAAAGAACTGCATTTGAGTGAATCAGAAGCTATTCCAAGAAAGCAAAAGCAACACAAAAAATAGTGTAGAACTCACAACTATATAAAGGAGTATACAGATTTTATTCGGTTTATGAAACTGCACCTTGATTTTGTGCAAAACATCTTACATTTATCTCAGAAAAAGTGGATGGGAAACTGTGTAAAAAGCAGTCAGTGAAGTGAAAGAGGATATTCAAATGGGGGTTCTTCTATACAAAGTCATTTATGTAAGAGATAACCAAGTTAAAACTCCCAGAACAACCACAGATAAAGCATATAAATTTTTGCCTCCCAAATTCCATTAGAAATTCTCTCTATAGTCTGTAAATGTAATGTACTTTTAAACTAAGAAATGGTTTTTCCGACTCGCCTTTCAGTCGGGAATCGCCTTCTCTGGCACGAAACAGTGAAACCAAGTTTCCTATTGATTACTTTCAAAGCAAGTAGGTCGAGACACCGTTTGCCAGGGAGTTATAGCATGATCTTCCACCTGATTCTGGGTGGAAGTCACCAGAGGAAGGTATGCTGGAAGTATAGTCTTCTTCCTTATTGTCGACGATCCTAACGCCGCCCGTTCGCCCAATTCCGGTTGTAGCCTCCAGATTTTAGGTGTGGATTTCTGTGGCCCATTCCCTGCTTCGGAAGATCATGTAATTCCATAACCTGTATCGTTCGCTGCTTCTTGGCTGTTGAATAAAACACCTTGAATCAGCAATTTTGTAGTTGCATACATTCAACAAGTTTATGCAGTAATGCGTTTAAAATAGACATTAGCAAAGGCTTCTAGTTCTAATGTCCTTGCTTACTCGATATCGGTAATTAAAGAGCTCTCATTTGGATTTCTGGCCTACTGGCCTAATACGACGGATTGAAACCTATGATCTGTTGGTTGAGGATATATGCCTTAACTACTAAGGTTGTAGTATTTAGCTTACGACGCTTTAACTCATACTCGAAACATTGAAATCGATAAAAGCACAGACGAAAAACGAAAAAAGTACCATTTTCAACTTGTTGGTAACTCTCTTGTAGTTTCCTCTTAGTGGCTTCTAGTTTAACTTGAACTGCGGCCTCATCCGAATGCTTGAAATTCTGGTAAATGCAAATTGAAAAAAAATCAGGTGCAAGAACGAATGTCAAACCCTGAAATTACTTATGATCCATCTTCGGGTACTTACATCTTGCGGGCTCCTCTTTGGGATCGCCGTAGGCTTGTCTGATTTACGCTGGAGCTTCTCACGATTGTCCTTCTGCTCTGAATTTAGCTTCTGTGGCTTCGAAAGCCCAGGTTTAACATTCGATGATGGCTTGTTTGGCTTCACGACTTGTTCTTTCATTTGACTCTTATTGTCCTTAGCAAGCACATTGACCTCCCGAGAGGTTTGTTGTTTACACCTTGTAGGGTTTTGGTTGTCATTTGATGTTTTTCTTCCGTTATCGAAGTTCTTAACAAATTCCGCACTATTTTGAGGATCTGAAACAACATAGGCTAGTGAGATAAATAGAATTGATAACAAGTGATTGAGAAAAGCATAGAGGATGTTGCATAACGAACTCACTTCCGTCATCGTCCATGCCATCGAAGAACTTCACCGAGAAAAGAACGGAACGCAAAGTAAATACAGTCGATTAGAACCGATTGCAAAATCTAAAGAAGATAACTTTTTCTTGAGAATAGAAACCCAAGTTAACAAGAAAAATAGAGGCATACTTGTGAGAGCTCCATTGATGTGGGCTGAGTGGTAAAAAATGCAGCTTCATCTACAGGAGGAAAGGGAAGCCCTTCATCTTCATAAAGATCTTCTTGAGCAGCTGCAGGATTATTTTTCGAATCTGGTGTGACTTCTGCACCTATTGTCGATAAAAAGAAAAACGAAAACGTTACTCGATATAGAAATCTTGAAAATAGGCACAGTGACAAACACGTAGCTTAAGTTTTCGTAAAGACTCTACCTTGAACAGCAGCTGTTGCTTTAACCCACGCGTCCACCATTTTTTTCCACTCTCTGCAACCCCATGAACAAAAAACAATCAGGAACAATAGTCCGAAGCTACCGTTATCTTCTACTTGCCTTAACGCGAATTAGAAGTGTCAACAATATCAAAAAGAATATAATTTGTTACATGCTACGAAATTGTTGATGATATAACATGGCGGCCAGAGAAATTCCACAGTGAACAACAAGTTTTAATGACAAATATGAGCTAGAAAGCTCTTCATCATTCACTCAATAAACAAAATAATCGACATCAAACGGTCGAAAGTGACGATTCTTAATTCTACCATTCTAATTAGCAACCCATTTATAAAACTCAGCCAAAAGAGAGATCAAATCCTCAACTTATATGTTCAAAATCAAATCAATAAGATCTATAGAACTGCAAAAAATCCAAACAAAGCGAATTGAAGGTCAACAAAAAGATCTACTTGGCACTCATCACATAACGTCTATATACTTATTGTGCTTTGAAGGCGAGATTTAGTACGTGATAAGATCTCGAGCAAGATTGCTGATGCGCTTCGATCCATGCTTTCGAAGACCATTAACAGCCTTGCCAATCTGAGTTGCCTGATAAAGGAGGAGAAACCTCAAAACTTAAGTCCAAATTTCATCAAAAACAAACAACAAACAACAAAACTTAAGTTGCCCACAAACAAATATAATCACCTGAAGAGTATCAACGGATAGAGGCATCAATTCAAGTCTTCTAAGAGATTCAAACAACACTGAATCAGACTGTAGAACAAACACACAAACACAAAAGAACAATGTTCGTCATGATAATACAAAAACATCCCAGAAAATTTGAAGTGTCAATCAAAGAACTCATTCATTACCTCATCTTCAAAGTTACTAAAAATCTCTTTGATCCTCAAAACCTCCCCAACAATCTGAGATTCTTGTTCAATTTCATCAGTCAATGCTTCAGCTTCGTCAAAGCTATAATTGCTAACCTGATTGAAATTCATCTCCCCTTGATCATCGCTATAAACCTTGCTCTCTTTACTCCCATCTCCAGCAGAGCCACTCTTAACACCCGTTTCGCCGTCGTCGACGTCGCCGGCCACCGCTAGCTCGACTCGGTCGCAACCCAAACATCGAGTCAATCGACAAGAAAACAACTGCTCTGCAATTCGATCTCTCCTCAATCGAAACTCCTTGGGACAATCGGAAGCCGCCACCAAGATTGCGTAATCGATTAAGCTAAAAATATCCGAATTCGCATTCCTGAAGTAATTTCTCCAGTAATCCAACGACCCAGACTTGGCAGCCATGATCGGAATCTGGAGAAACAAAACTCGATCGCAAACAGACGGATTCGAACAAAAAAAAAACGACAACAAAAAAACTCAAAATCGAAGTGGGAATTTCATCGCCATTCGATTTTCAAAACACGAAAACCTAAATACGAAGAAGAACACAAAATTGGGGCTCAACCCCGAGGTGGGTTTTGACGAAATCCCTTCAATGAACAACACCCAAAAAAGAAAAAACCCCCTATCCAACACTAATCCAACACCACAAGAATCCGATTCCCAGAAAGAAAAAAAAAATGTAAGCAAACACTCAAAATTCCATCCGTTTGAACGCGAGAAGAATTGTTTAATCTGTATAAAGTGAGCCTATACGATTTCTTTTCCTTCTGAAATTAAAGGATCAGATCAAGAACAGAACAGGGGTAGATAAAAACCCAAGTTCTGTTACGAGGGGTTGTTCGAAAAACTTCTTTAGTTTTGTATTTTTGTTCTTCAATTCAGGAAAAGGTCCGAGATTTTCTGGGAAGAAATATCGGGAATGGAAGAGAAGGAGAAGATAAAATAGAACAAAAATTCAAAAAATTCTTTAATGGAATGGAATAGGAATAGGAATAGGAATTTGTTGATTGTTTTTTTTCTTTTTTTTTTTAAGATTTGATTTTGATTTGTTTCTGTGTAGAAATTTAGAAACAAAATTAATAATAAAACTGGGTGCGGCTGCAGAAAAAAGGAAGAGAATTTGAGGACCCCAAACTCTGGTCCCTTTCCCTTCAACAATGGGAAAAATGTTTGTTTTTTGCTCCAAACCCACCAAACTTCTCTCTCTCTCTCTCTCTCTCTCTCTCTCTCCTTCTCTCACGTTACTTTTTTTCTATTCAAAATCAAATTTAATTTTTTTTTATAACTTATCCATTTAATCTCTATAATTAAATTTAATTATTATAATTTTAAATTTTAAACAAATTATAATTTAGCTTCAAAAATAAAAAATTTGCTTCTGACCACTTTTATTCGTATATATTTATTGTTATTCATTTATCAACGATGATATTGTAAGTTAAACAAATAAAATGACACTAAGTTCTTGCTTTTAAAATCATATAAATTAAAATTTTATTTTATTGAGTAACAAACACAAAATTATAATTTTTAGATCTAAGAAATAAACTTTGGTTTTAATTAATCACATATATTAAATTTATATATATATTTTTTTTTTTCGTAAAACATAAAATTCTAATATTTTATTTCAATTTCAAAAGTTTGCTTGCAAATTTAAGAGAGTGTTGTGCAAGAACCAAAAAAAAAGGATAGGGTATATGGTAGGAAATTTATTGTAAAATATGGGAATATCTATTTGTAGATAAATCAAATCTAGGGTTAGAGACTTTAGTAGGTATTGATCTAAAGCGTTTCAAAAATTTAGTTAAAGTGTCGTTATTATAATGACGATAAGCGACAAAAAGTCGAAAACTACAAGCGACAAAGATGCCAAGCAACAAAAAGTCGAAAATAAACAAAAGTTAAAGCTCAATTAATATGAAATATTATACGTTACAGAATCAGAGTTCTAACTCTTAATTGCAGGTAAAGTTAAAGAAGAAAAAAAAAACAAAAAATTAGATTGGATTGTTTTTTATAGTGAGTAAACAAACCACTAGCATTAAGTGAAATAACCATCACAGCTTAACATCCGACCACAAATTGGCTCATCACAAGTTAAAGTGTGACCACTCTAGAATAAGCACTGATAACAACATTCACCTTAGCAAGTAAGTGATTGTATTTTGGCCGAGTATACGAAAGGAGAGGAAATTAAGTGGAAGAAAAAAAAGAAATGAAATTGAGTGATTTCGAGATATGAAGTGATTGTTTAGAGACTGGTATTTTACATAAGAGAGGTGCAAAAAAATTCTCGAGATTTGTATTCAAGAAAAAAGATACTTATTTTAGATGAAGTTAAATATAAAGTTTGATTTGAAGTTTAATAGGATACTGGAGAGAAGTTTGGAAGAGCTTGACGAAGAGTTGGAAAATAATTGTGATGTGTACTAAATACAAACAATTAGCTAGTTCAGCTCTTTATCTTCCTCTTCTCATCGTCTCCTCCGAGTCCAAGCCATCTCAACCAAACCAGTGGTGGCTGTAACCATATAAATTCAGGTCAGTTAAGTTGCTTAATGTTGCTAGCTAGGATTCAACCTGTCAGATCGTAGCTACATGAATTTCATAAACTAGCCCCTCGAGCCCATTACTGGATAAAGATTCTCCAAGAGGATGCGAACCAACTTCATGCTTTATTAATTCTTTTACAAGTACTTCCTTTTTATTATATTCCCATCAAATCAAATTATAATCTAATTTCTTTTTCCTAAAACAATTTTTTTTTTTAATATTATGATATATATTTCAAAATTTTTGTATATTATCTTGATGTTAATCCAATTCACATCATCGTCACGTGTTCAATCGTAGACATTAATATTTGACTCTTAATTTATTTTGGAACAATAATGTCCTCTATGTAAAAAATTTTGATCCATTATTCCAACTACATGTGGTTCATGAGTTGTTATTATTATTATTGAGTACATCAAAATCATTAAAAAGAAAGTTTAATTATAAATTTATTCAATGTTTTTAAAATTTTGTCTTTTGATACGTTTGGATTGAGTATTTAGAGGTATGATTAACCCTTAAAAAAAATTACTTTTTATTGCAATCCTTGTATTTAAATATTTAAAATAAATTTTAATTTTAAATATTAATTTTAAATTTTCATAAAAACTACATTCAAACAATATTTTTAGTGTAATTATCACTAATCATTAATTATAAATACTCACGATAAATCACTAATTCTAAAAAAATCTTAAGAATTACATAGAAACAAGCTTTAGACGACAATCACTATCGATCGTTACTTTTAAATAGTCAAAATAAATCTTTATTATAAATACTAATTTTAAATATTTTTAAAAATTACATATAAACCAGTTTTTTACAGCAATCAATACTTTTAAATATTCAAACTAAATTTTTATTATAAATATTTTTAAAATTTCAATTCAATTGTTCGTTAAATTTCAAATAAGGTAATAAATATCTAAAACTTTAAATTATGTTTTTTTAATACTAAAATAAATTACAGGTGGGCAAGAATTTAAACATTTAAATTTATAGGACACTTAGTTAGAACATAATTGAAAGTTTTTAAAGTAAACTTATAATTTAAAAAATAGAACATAAGAATGGACGACTCTGAATAGAACTTTGACTCAGTAACACAGACTATGTTGAAAAATGATAACGTGTTGAGTTTGAGCGAGTCGAGTGTGTTTTTTTTTTCTTCATGATTTCTAGTCAAACCCCTGAAATATAATAAATAACAAAAATATATTAAATACCAAATTAACATTTCTTCTGTATTTCTTTTAAAAAATACCATTTATTTGACCAATTTTATGTTTATTAAAATAATAAATTATAAATTAAAAGAATATACAATTTTATCCCTATAATTTGAAAACTAAAATAAAACGGGATAAAATGTAAAAAATAGTTTATATCATTTGGTAAGTAAAGGTAAATGAATAAAATAAATAAATATTAGTTTATATCATTTTCATAAACTATAAGAACTAAATTTTATATTTTCTCAACCCATACAAATTAAATTATAGATTTTAAAATCATAAAAACTAAATTATGGTTTGAATTTTTTTCAAATCGTAAGAATCAAATTTATAATTTATCTTTATTAAAAATAAAAACTAACTTTTTTATACGTAAAAGAGCAGAGTGAAAAAGAATAGAAAATGATAATTTCATTAATTAACTACTTGTGTAAAGATGTTGTTAATATCGTTTGGAATAGTTAACTATTCATTTAAAGATTAATGTCAATAATAATGAGTTGATAAATTAAAAATAAAAATTGATTAATGATTTAATCAAATGAACAAGAGAATCCTTGGTCCACTCTTATTCTACTAAAAACAAACATAGTCGAAACCAAGCATACAGAAAAAATCCAACTCAAATGATTCGGATTATTTGACCCAAACCCAAAGATTGAGTTGGATTTTTTTTTTTGTTTCATAACTTAAATGGCAAGAATTAGATTATAATCATTTGCATGGGACATATAACAGAGAAATATTTATGTCATGTCAAGACATCTGATTTAAAAAATAATGTTCATGTGTCTGGTTAAATATGGACCAAATCTTAATTATATTTGTTTTACTTTTTATTTTGTTGAATTAAAAAATATAAGATGTCAGTCATATTATGCAAACATTATTTTTTTTTAAGTCATGACCTAAATACGCTTCTCGAATAATAATGCATTATGTTCGTTTGTAACTCTTTAAAATAATTGTAGAGTATGTGTAGTGAGGTAAGAAAGGATAAAAAGAAAATGAATTTATTTTTACCGAATTACCATATTATAATCACTAATTTATTCTTATTTTTCTTCTTTTATTTATTTATTTTTTTTTCAGTCAAACATAACCTTGCATACATATAATTTATATTTTCAGGATCCTTTTAACTAAAATTGTTTATTTTATCAGCAAATAGTTATTAAAAAATATATGAAAATGCAAGGATAAATATATTATATTATCTTGATAATAAATAAAGAAAAGATAATGGTGAGGTTAATTTCGCTCAAACTCGGCGTCTCGGGCGAATGCTGAACCAACATGGCCGTGAGGATAGGCAGTGATTATGGTATAGACACGTGTCGTTTTCAACATTGTTTTGCTGATAACCTCACGGTTTCAAATTACATGTGGCCCTATGTCTCCAGCCGTCACCTACAACCATCGGTTGTCTTGTTTTATATTCGTATTTCCCATTTATTAATTTATGGATAAATTATAAATTTATTACTATTTGTAAAATATATATAGAGAGAGAGATTTTAATTTTTATGATTCAACAATTTAATCACTTAGATTTAAAAAAATTAGAATTCTATTTCATAAAATCTAGAATTTTTTTTTTTATTATTAATAAAAGTGTGAGATAAGTAATTGATTAGACAAAAATACACAACATCCCAATCAATGGTTCGAGTAAAAATGCATGATTTGAGGTCCTTTGAATTTTGGGACTAATAACTCATAGGAGAGGAGTAGTATATCCTATCTTTTTAAATGTGTTGAAGAATCTTCATCTCTGCAATGTGGGAGAATCACTAGAATTAATTAACTATTCATTTCTTCAGTGGATATAGTCGTCGACGACGTCCATCGACACTACCCATCAGTGTATCATCGACCACTTGAAACAAATTCGTCTTAAATTGAGTGTATATACAGTGTCCGTGGTGTGTCCATGAAGTGCTCAAACTTAAAAATAAAAATAATAAAGGAGGACATGCAATTTTGAATGTAGAACACGTGTCCAAAAAGTATCGATGTTCGACACATGTGCGACACAGATACTTTGTCAAAATAGAATTATCCTTGTTTCTTAGGGTGGGCTTCTTGAAAGTGGGTGTTGGCTTTTTGGCAATTATCTCAAATTAATTAATTTTAATAGATTAATTAATTAATATTTTGATTATAACAAACTCAAATTTTAGT
The DNA here is from genome assembly GCA_037832605.1 of Cyclanthera cordifolia. Classification (NCBI taxonomy): domain Eukaryota; kingdom Viridiplantae; phylum Streptophyta; class Magnoliopsida; order Cucurbitales; family Cucurbitaceae; genus Cyclanthera; species Cyclanthera cordifolia. The sequence continues at coordinate 10,685,509 of JBBMEG010000018.1, forward strand.
TTCTGATATTTTGGAGTTTTTAAGTGTTTATAATGTAGAGATTAAAGAGACGATATCAACACATTTTGAATCGTTCAAATTGGAGTTAAAACGAGGAAGACGTGAACATTTGAAGTTCGGAAGGAAATTCGCCAAACGGAAAAAGCAAGATTTTACTTATTTCCTTCACTACCAAATCTCTTTCCATCTCATATCTACTCAATCTCATCCATCCATCCATTACATTTTTCCTAAATCTAAAAGCCACAATTCATCGTATCTTCATCAAATATCACACATCTATCATTTTGCCATAAATCCAACCGTCCCCTTTTATTTCTCTTTCATAAATCAATTGTCTCAACTTTTGAATTTTTAGTCAGCAACTTATCCATTCTAAACATCCTATAAAAATTTGATTACTTCACATATTCTTGAATCTGAGTATTATAAATTTGTGAATAAACTATCATGTATATCTTGCTTTCTAGAGGTATTCTAAAAGTTTGTTTTTTATATTTGTTTTTGAGATTTGTATTAAGGTGTGGATATATCTTGGTTGGGAAAAATTTGAATTGGTTTTTAATTAGTAAAAGATTTGAGTTTTTCCTTCGCTAAGAAAAATAGAGTAATATATAATGATTTATTTCTGAACCCATGAAAATGATTTAAGTTTCTCTTTATTCTAGAAAAAAAGTTGTGAATGTTTGATTCTCACCATAAGAGGATCACCAATTAGAATTCCAATAATGAGTTTTGAATAGAGATTTTTCAAACCACTTTAAAACTTTAGTGTGATCTTTCTCTTTTCCTTGACTTTTACATTTTCTTATTTTGTTATTGCATATTATATTTGCTCTCAAAATTTTAGATCGTCGAAATTATTTTTAAAGAACTAAATAGTCTAGTGTTGTCTAGTGTTGTCTTATTTATTGCATTTTCTTATTTTGTTATTGCATATTATATTCACTTTCTCTAGTGTTGTCTTTTGATCATACGGTAGGCAGTGTTCTAAAGTGAGAATAGCAACCTTTATGGTTGAGTTTGTGGATTCAAATTTAGAATTTGATTTTTTTTTTTTTTTTTTTTAAGTATTTTAGTAATTTAGCTTGACATGATAGTTTTCAATCAATAGTATTCAATTAATAGTTCAACTGATAGACTCAGTTCAATTCAATCAGCTCACTAATCATCTTCAATCAATTTATAAATTAAAAAAAAATGAAATCAAAATTTTTTTAAAATAAATAAAAAATCTACTATATAAAAGTTATTTAAAAAAATATGTTATAATTAAAATAGGTAAATAAAAAATGGTTATATAAAATAAGCGATTAAGTAAACTAATTTCTCTAAAATTAACAGGAAGGATAAACGAATATTCACGCACATAAAAACAAAACTAAAAAAGAATATCGATTTGTTGTTTTTGAAGAAAAGTATTGTTCACTTATCCAACTCTTATTGGGATAAACTTATAAATAATAATATTCTCAAACAGAAAATATAATTAATATAATAAAATAAAATAAACAATCCATGGAACATGAAATTAAAGCTCTAAAACGGTGGGCTACACAACTTACCTCTAAGTCAAAAAGAAAAAAAGCTAATTATAAAATAGATCACATGTGTTCCACTTAAATAAATAAAATAACCTCTCATCTAACCATTACTTATGGTACATTTTTTTAAGTGGACCATGGGTACAACATTCAATTATAAAATAACAACAAAATAAATAAATAAATAAAACTAAAACGAGCATAGTTTAGTTGACATTAGTGATGCATCAGTATCTAGTACTCTAGCAATGATTTGAGTTTTCGTAATACTCTCTACGAAACTATTTTTAATTAAATTTTAAATTAATTTTTTTTATTAACTTAAATAAAATATAGATATGAAAGAAAGGAAACTATAAGATTAAATAGTTAGTGTATACTTAATTTTTTTAAAAAAAAATAAAATAAATTATCAATTAAACATATTTTATTTTGATTTTTAATATTAAAATGGTTTTCTTATTAATTTCTCACCCATAAATTTTCTATTTTAAAAAACCATTGAGTTATTAGTAAAATTCCAAAAGGAAAACATAACCAAAAAAATTATGAAAATTGTTAAGTTTTTAAAACTAGGTTGGTTTTTGAAAACGAACTTAAGAAGTATATAGACAAAACAAAGAAAAAACAAAATATATATATATATGATCAAGAAAGGGCCTCGAATCTCCCAATTGTATATTTTCAAACTAAAAAAACATAATGTTTATGATATGATCTATTAAAATTTTAATTTAGATTTTTTATACTATTTAAATCTTGTTGTAAAGCGTGCCTATTCCAAAGTTGGTTAGAATAATAAAAATCAGATTGAAACACTGATTTCATTGTTGAGTTATATTTTAGTTCAATATTAGCGTCACAAGTGTTCAATCATGGATATCAATATTTTGCTCCAAATTTATTTAAGCACAATAGTATCTGTAGGGTTATGGTCCTCCGTCCTCTCCCAATCTTTAAACTTTTTATCAAATTTTCATGTAAGTTTAAAGAATTATGGGGTGCTTTTGGATTTTGACGTCGAGGAGGGGAGAGGGAAGGAAGAAGAGAAAGAAGAGAAAATTGAGAGCAAATGATGCGGAATAATCTCCCCCGTGTCTTGTTTTGGTTATTGTTGAAGACCGTGTTGACTTGTTTAATTAATATTTGTTGTGTTTTACTTGTCAAAAAAAAAATTGGTATAATTATTTTTTTATATAGAAATAAATGTATAATTATAATTTGAGAATTTTTAACAAATTTGAAAAATAACCTATTTAATTAACATAAATGATGTTACATAATGAACTAATAAGATACTAAACCTACCTAAAATAAAAGGCATACGTTGACATTAATTGATTTGTATTGATTAATATATCAATTCATGATTATATGAGAAAATCTACTTAATTAAAAATTATTGTTATGATATAATATATTTGTAATGATTAACTTTTTTTTTTTTTTGAACAATATTGTACATATTATTTAATGAAATTATTGAACTTGTTAATAAAATAGTTATATTTTCATAAAAATATAAAAATGTTTAGATAAACGTTTATGTTTAAATAAACCGAGGCCAAATTTAAGTAAACACGTGTTTATAATGATAGTATAATAATAATAATAACAATAATAAAATGAACTAATTTTATAATTCAAAGCAATATCTTGCATTTTCTTAATTTATCCCAATAATTTTCTGAAAGTCTTAATAATGTTCAAAATCTTATTTGAAATCATAAAGTTGTATGAGAATGATTTCCCCCTTTCGATTTTTCGTGATAAATAAGAAATTTTCTCGTGTACAATAATCGCTTTGTGAGCATAATTATCGGCGTTAAATTAAAGCAGACAAAGGGTTCCGATTCGAATCCAAATTAGTCCCTGGCGTTGACTTTTATTAACAGCCGTTCGAGTAGGATCGAAAGGCAACACTAGAGGGGGGTGAATAGTGTTTGCTAACTTTTTAGTTCCTTAAAAATAATTTTATGA
>JBBMEG010000018.1:10697475-10707544 GCA_037832605.1 Cyclanthera cordifolia
TATATATATAAGCTTCACTGCTAAAACATAAATAAATAAATAAACGTCTTTTGAATTTAAGACGACCAACAAATTTTTTTTTTTTTTTAAATGACATAAAAAAACCTTTTTTTAGGAAAAAAAAAAAGTGTTTTGAATGAAAAGAAAATGAAAATTTCTAATTCTAGAAAAGAGAAAAAATTAGTTCCATACTTATATTGAACTTAAGAATAGATTTATAAGAGAAATGTTTAAAATTGCAAGAACATTCTAAAACATTTGTTGAGTGAATGTCTATGTAAATTTAATAAACTCAAATATCATATTAAATAATATATATTTTTATTTATTTATTTCAAAATTAATTGATAATGAAAATAGTAATAGACCTATCCAATAAATATTTGCATAATCCTCTATCTTTCAACGTGAGATACTTTACACCAAAACTTTTATCCTAACCATAAAGATGTGCTTGTTTGTAAAATTCTGGAGAATTTATTTTGAGTGTTTAGAAACGAGAAGTTATTTTGAGTGGTTATAAAGAAAAAATTGTAATTATAGCTCGTTTGTATAAAATTTTTAAATGATGATTATAAAAAGTCGTTTATAAAATTTCTATAAACACTCAAAACAAAAATAACATCGTAAAGCTATGTTTGTAAGTGAAAGAACCAATGTCATTACTAATCATGCTTGAAATGCATGTCTCATTATGAACCAATGTCATTACTAATGATGCTTGAAATGCATGTCTCATTATTGCTGCATAAGATGACGAAGTCAAATGTGTTGACTTGAAAAGAACAAGTGAGAGGAAATCATAAATGAGAGGGCCTTAATTAGATTACGTGGCAGGTACTCATCTAATTAATAACTTCCAAAGTTTGTGACAATTATTAATTAATTATCCCAAAAACAAAATAAAAAATGAGTTATTAAAACGGTTTGACAAAGTTGGAGGCGTTCAAACCAGACAGCCTCACACTTGGCAATTTCCTCATGGCCTTGCGGGTTTATCTCCAACAAATTACCAAAAGCTATACACCCAACCAAATGTGCGACACGTATATACTATACACCGATGCAAGTAAAGTATACCTCATCGCCAATATAAATGTGATGAGAGTCATCTTCATTGATATAAAATCAAAAGCAAAATCACGAGACCATGCTTAAAGTGAACAATATCATAGCAATGTGGAGATTCGAATAGGATTGCTATCTTTAACATATACTTATACGAGAATGTTAACCAACTTTTCAAAAAAAAAAATAAAATTATAATAAAATATTTTTTATAGTAAGTTTGAATTTACTGAAATTCCTAAGCAATAATACAAGGTAAATTATAACAAAATTTTACTCAAATACTTTAGTCTTATATATTTTAAAAATGAATAGCAACAAATTTCAAATTGAGGCTCAATGTGGTAATTAAATGGAGAATGTTGACATGAATGATTTGAGCCGACATTAAATTAAATATGAACACCGAAAAATGGGCATATAAATCTCATACTTTAGTATGATATTAATTAATTAATCATGTGTACCCAAATCTTTAGCATAAAATAATTTGTCCTTCAACCAACAATTTCACATTTTGGATCCTATTAATTACAAATTTAAAAATAAGCGTGGGGTCCCCTGCACGTGCGACTGCCATGCTTAAAGTCAAAATTAAAAATATTTCAAAATTATTCAACATTATTTGCCTTTATCCTCTCCTTTATCCAAGATTTCGATGTTGTGTCGAATCAAAATTGAATCAACCTCGTTAATTATTATTATTAATTTTTCTTTTTTCAATTATGATTGAATGTAGGTTAAGTTTAGTTCAACTTTTAATTGGTATGATTCGATTTTGTATTTGATTTTAATTAGATTTTTTTTTTTTTTTGCTAACAAAAAATCAACATTTTTCATAAATATTACGATATTTTTAAACTAATAAATAATACATATTTTTATCTTGATATTTATATATTCGATTTGGTTTTATTTTTTTATGTTTTATAAAAAAATTATTTTTATTTTATAAAATATGAAATTGATTGTTTCAATATTGTTCTAATAAACCAAATCAATTAGGTTATTTTTTTCATTTTATTAATTTTCCATTTGATTTCCGCATTCTCTTTTCGTTACTCAAAAGAAAGAAGAAAATAAAGTTGCTAAAATTGTCCATTAAAACATCTTTATAGCGTCATCATTTCATGCAAGGTTTGACAAATAGAAAGTAACATTTTTTCTTTTGGTACAAATCGGAGAGACTCTAAATCTTATATGGAGGACACAACTGCACCCAAATAAATAAGAATCAATTGTCAATTCTCATGACTGAACCCCTAACGTGGTGTTGAACTGTATTACTATCAAAATAAAATCAACACGCTACTAACCTTTTCGGTGAAAGTAACTTTTATTTGAAACACAATAGAAAGTAATTTTTAGATCTACTAATTGCTAATTTAATATCTTTTTAGGTTAAATAATCCTTTCAAAATTTTAATTTTAGCCCTTAAATTTTGATATTTAATCTAGTTTAGTCCTTACATTTTTAAGAGTTTAGATTTAGTCTATAAACCTCCGTTCATGAACTTTGATACAATGAGAAAAAATAAAATAAAGTGATTTATTCTTATTATTTAATCTAGTTATAAATATATTAATCGCCAATTTATTTTTATTTAATTTTTTTTTTATAGAGTAAGGTAAATATTCTAAAATATAATTAATTAAATGGAAAAAATGAATCAAAATAATTTTTTTGGAAGTTTGGCCACGTCACCGTTTTGTCATGCTACCGCTTGCAGGCACGTCAGCTAAGGCACTTTTGTTTATTCTGTTCAACATTTTAGTTTCTAGAATATTGGAAAATCGTAGGCTGTTTCTTGTTAGCTTCCTTCCCTTTTGCTTTAACGTTGGCCATGTTTGGTTAGGAAGAGGAAGGTAAAAAAATAGAATAAAATAATAATAATAATAAATGAAGTAAAAGTAAAAATAATTATTAACTGATGTAATGTAATATTGATCTAAAATATATATATCTCGTTATTATTTAAGCCACATTTCTCTACCTAGTTAATAAAGCATTTAATTTTAGTTAAATTAAAAAAAAAAATTGAAATTTACTTTCAATTTATTTTTAAGTTTTAAAAATTTAATTTGAATTTTGAATATATATATATATATATATATATATATATATATATATATATATAAGATAACCAGATGAGAATAGTATTTATATACATATCATTTTTAATAAATTAAAAATAAAAATACGATAATTATCCAAAGAGATACTAAACATTTAAATATTATTGCAAGAAAGAGAGAAATTTTATTTAATCGTAAATAGTTACGTATTATTTTAAAAATTAATAAACAATGTTAAATTGATTTTTGGACAATTATAAAGTAATGTTGTTCCGAAATTATTTGGAATAATAGTCATTTAAACTCAATTCAATTTAAATTAAGTCAAAGGCTAATAAGAACCAAACAATTCAAATGTCTATAATGATTTAAGGATACTCGGTGATTGGATTAGATGAAAGAAATATGAGAAGTTCAACTCTTTATTTATTTTAGTACATCACAACTTCTATTAATTAAAAAAAAAAAATCAATACTTCAATAAATCGATCGTTTTTTCCAATAAATCCACTATGGACAAGTTTTTGAAACTTTAGATGCAACATATTTAAGTAAATCAACTAGTCAACGATCGATCTAGTTATCAATAAATTAAAGGGCGATCTGAGGTCAATTAGAGGCCAATAAACTAAGTATATCAAAAAGTCAAAAATTGATTCAAGGATGATCAACCAGTCAAAAATCAATTCATAGGTCAACCAGCTAAAAGTTGATAAAAGAAGAATCAACCAATAAAACGGTTGACCAAATAATCACCACTAAAATTGTCGAGTCAAAGATCAACAAGTCCATGAATGATCCAACAACCAATAAAGCTAACTAGAAAAACTAAGTAGTGTGGCATGAATATGAATCAAGCACATTAAAAAACAAGTTGCAAAGCTCTCGAAATATTTATACATTTAAGAGAAGGAACTAAATGTTAAGATCTATACTTGCACAAATCAAAACCATAAAAATACAAACTTTATTTATACGTGTTTCGTGTAAACCTCTACGAAATCTCGTGTGAACAACTTAGAATTAAGAAACTAACACGATAAATTTACGGTTAAAACTTCAAAATTGAAAAATATATGGTCGAAGATAATATATATAGTGTAACAATCTATTACAATTAAAAACAATATTCAACTTATAAAATGAGTATATAGAAGTTCATATAAGAGCACTTTCCAAGATGAGACTATCATATATAACATTTTATAATATGTGATTAAAATAATAATAATAAATAAACTCATAAAGTTGTAATAAGTATATGGTGTGAACATAGTATCAAAGTGATGTAAAATGATTTTGCATGGATGGATTATGATTTATTCATTTTTCCTTAACTATTACTCACAAAATGTGACCCAAGAGCTTCTTTAGTGATTGTTCTCATATAATCATTTCATCTTCTTTCCTTGGTTATGAGTGGTAAAATCAAACATAATTAAAAATCAAGCTTAATTAATTTTTCTTAATTTCTTAGATTCAATTTGAAATTTAATCACACCTTAACAAAGCTTTGTGTGATTTCAATATTTGCCCAAAAATGCTTCATAGTTGTGGCCATGGGTTTAGCAACCACACCAAAAATTTAAGTATGTTTGGTTAAAGTGGGAAGAGAACGAACAGAAAAAGAAAAAAATAAAAAATAAAAGTAAATTAGTAATTGATATAACATAAATTTTTTATTTTATTTATTTATTTTTTTTTTTTTGCTTTCCAACTCTGCCCATCATTTTAGTACCTTTATTTTTTATTTTAATAATTTTAAAAAATATTTAATACATAATAAAATATAAAATTCAACTTTCTTTGTTTTTAAACAAAATTTATTTGATCGTATTGAAAATGTTTAATTTAATTGAAATTAATAACTTCACTTGGTCGTAATTATAAATTTATGGGTTTGCTAGTTTGCAGGGCTTAAAGGATTGTGAGATCAATTTTAGATCGGGAAAGTTGGTTTCGAGGTGGAGGCCACTTGAATTTGGTAAATGAAAGCTCAATGTGATAGGTCGTGGAATGTGAGAAAGGGAATTAGTGGTATGAGTTGGATCGTTCGAGACCATTTAAGTCTTCCTTTACCGGTCGATGCTCTTAGGGAAGTGATTGCTTCTTCGGCGTTGATTATGGAAGGCTTGGCGCTTAAGGAAGGTCTTAAGCACTTAATTTCCTGTAGATCTAATGCTGTTGCTCATATCTTGGTGGAATCTGATTTTAGCACTCTCAATAATATTCTAAATGGTATTTTCTAGGATGTATCTGAACTCAGCTATGTTGTAGCTGATATTAGAAGTTTAATTTCTCAATTTAGGAGGATCTCTTTCTCCTTTCGTGGACGTGATTGTAATGGGAGTTGTCGATCTTTTAGCTCGCACGAGGTTGCCTTGAGGCTTCTTGTCTGATAGGTTTTTGCATTTTGATAGACCCGCTTCTAAGCCTGATTTTTTGAGTGGGAAATCTCCCCCAAATGTCGCCTATGTAGCGATGTTCGAGCGAGAACACTCGAGTTGTTGCTTCTTGATTAATGATATTTTAAAAAAAAAAAAAAAACAAACAAAAATAAAAATAATTTACGGAAAATAGTGAGCAGGTGAGAGACAAAGGGTGTTGGGAGACGAGTTTGAACGCGGGTTGACTCTAAACTCAACGAAACCGCCTTTGTCTCTTACACGTCCCACACGCTAACCCATTACTCCATTTATTATTTTATTTTTGTTTCGACCCAGCCCATTATTAAACCTTATTATTTTCAAGTACTTTAAATTTCGAAATAATATATATATATATTTATTTATTTATTTATTTATTTGTAATTGTATATCTAATTATTCAACTATTTGATGTGATTTAGTTCTATATTTATTTAAGTAAATTTAAGTTATGAGATGGAGGAGAATAACATTATTTGTCATGTGACTCAAAAATTCAAAGCCATATTCTAAGGCATTTCATCACATCTTGATTTTTAAAAAATTATTTATTTCCTATTTAAAAAGCATTATCATATTACTCATTTAATATTAATTTTTTATTGATTAATGATGGTTTTCAAGATTCAAGTTTATAAATATTCAATATTTATAATATTTCAATTTGATTCTCTTTAATTTGGATATTCTCTTGTATACTAAATAATATTATCTTTTTTTTTGAACTAAGCAACCTAAAATTATATAAGAATAATTAGTTTGTTTTAACATCAGGGAATATTGAATGAATTTGACCAACGAATTAATTTATAATTTAAATTATTTAAACGATTCTATGTTTTATATTATGAAAATTTATTGTTTATTATGTATAGTGATATAAGTAATTAATTGACGTTAATTTATTTAGTCAAACCAATTATGGAAATTTACTAATGTTTTAATGTTTTGAGCAAAAACAAAATGATTAGGAATATAATTACAAAAAATTATAGAGAAATTAAATTTGTTTTACAAAATAAAAAGTTGTGACTAAAAAAAAACGGTCAAATTTAAATGATAAACGATGAGAAGTAAGAATTTTAATGCTTCAAATATAAAGAATTATCCGGAAAGTTATTTATGAATTTAATTAAACTGTTAATAATTTATCCTAAAACTTGGACTTCAATTCGTTTGGGCATACTATAGAGAGTACGGATCGGGGAAAAAGAAAATAATAAAAAATAAAAATAAATAAGAACGCGTTTTCTCTCTTTCCCTACCGCTCCCTATTTATCCCCATCTTCTTCTCTCTTCCCTTTTCATTTTACCATTTCTTCCTTACACTCTAATTCTCCACTCCCAAATCCCTAATCCTCAACTCCTTTTCTCTGCAACTTAATTCAATGGCTTCCTCTGAGAATTACCTTCCTTCGATCGCCGACCCATGGGCTCTCCGCCCCGCTTTCCAAGACCCATGGATATCCGACGCCTTCTCCAGAGAAACCCACGCTCTCTCCAACGCCATCCTCTCCTCCGATCCCGACTCCTTCTCTTCCTTCCTCCAATCCATCTCCGGACCTTCCCCGCCCGCCTTCTCCGATCCGGACACTCCGCCCCCCAAGCGACACGGGGCTCCGATTCCGCCCACCACCGCTGCAGCCAAAGTTTCGAAGAGGAAATCTAGGGCATCCAAGCGGAATCACACCACGTTTATCACCGCCGACCCGGCTAATTTCCGACAAATGGTCCAGCTAGTCACCGGGTTTCGATTCGGCAACTCCCAGCCCGTTCCGATTCCCCCGGTTTTGAAACCCGAACCGCACAGACCCACTGCTGGACTGCCTACGCTTGACACCTCCGCGTTTTTGCTCGACCACCACCAGAGCTCCGGATCTGATATTACTGGACCGGGTCAGCTGGAGTTTGGGCCGGGTTTGGGGTTTTCTAACGACGGCCCGATTGCGTCGGGTTTTGATACATTTTCGTCTTTTCCCACTCTCGAGTCGTGGAAGGCGGTTTTGTGATGGATATTTTCTTTTTTTTCTTTTTTCTTTTTTCTTTTTTGGAAATTAATATTTAGTTAAAAAAGAAAAAAGAAAATTAGTGGAGAATCTTCTTGTAGTAAGATGACGGAGGTGGACATAAGGCTGCTTTTGGAAATTTGTGGTTTAGTGTAATTTAATGGTAAATTAGTATTAATTATTAATGCTATTTTTATTTCTTATAACTGGATAATTCTTTTAATATCATAAATTCCGTAGATTAAATGCTTAATTAAATAAACAAAAATTAATAATAATAGAAAGAAAAAAAAAATTAAATAAACAAAATGTAGTCAACAGAGTATATATGACTGCAAAATTTTCCCCAAATTAATGTGGGTGATGATCGTTTCGTTTGACCCATTGACTAATTCTTCTATTTATTTATTTATTTATTTATTCTGTAAATAAAAATAAAAAACTATGCTTTTTATATATACACAAACATTTAAAAAGTTGATTTTAATAATACATTCATACAATTCTTACACTCCACCTTTTATAAATAAATAAATATATATAAATCAGAATGAGATAATATTCTTTTTCCAGCTGGCAATTCTTTTGAAATTTTCCATATTTTGGTTCCTATTTTCAAACCAATTTTGTTTTGGTTGGATAAAGTTGCTTCATAAAGTAAAGCAATGGAGAGTCGCATAAGCAATTCCTATCTTCTTTTTTTTTTCTTTTTTTTTTTCTAATTTTCATCAATTTTCTCATGAAGGTTCGTGAATTAATCTGGCATTTTAAAGTACTATCAACGGAAGCTTCGTGAATTAACTTTGAAGTCAACAGAAGCTACGTCGGTATCCATTCCAGGCTTAATGGCGAACGTTTTTAAATGGATGACCATTAAGTCTTCATTAACTGTTGCGCATCAATTACAAATCCGGCTGCTATAAGAAGTCAGACCATTCTCCATTCAAATCCAAATTGAACTGCGGTAATAACTCTTGTAATCTGTTCTAAATTCCAAAGTACTATCAAATACTCTCTTAAACTCTCTACTGACTTAAACATCGGAGGTCATGTAGCTCAACACCTCATCAATATGTTAAAATTTATTCGTTTTGCAAACTACTCGTTTCCAATAACAAAAACAAATTGTACTGTTATTTTTAGTTGATCATTTTTTGACATCAACGATTATAATTTTTCAATAATATAATTTTGAATATAAAATGATGTGTTACATACGTAAATAAGATGCTAATCTTATCCCTAAACTGTTGGCTTTTTGTCACGTACCTAAGCTAGACAGATTCTCTCCAAAAACTTTCCCGTTATTCTTTTGTAACGTGAAAAACAGATTATGTCCTTTAAATTAATTAAATAATATTACTTTTAACCCCCACTACAACATATATATATTACACAATTAAAAATTCTGCTACTATAACAACAATATAAGGAAGCATTATCTGAATTAAAATGAAAAATCTATTTAAATAGTTATAATAAATAGCTTTGATGCAGTTATTAACTTGCTTAAATATCAAATTAAAAGAAGTTTAGTGCACAACAAATATGATAATTAAGAAATGTAAAAAGAACATATTTTTCAATTTAATTGAAAATTGTTGACAATGAATTAATTATGTAATATTTAGCACAAAAATTGTCTTAATAAACTATAAAACTTTAGTTACTCTTTCCTTTTGTAGTGCAAGTAAGTTCACTCAAAGTCAATGTTAAATTAAATAAATTAGTAGCTATTGTGTTAGGTAGTAGGTTAAGGCTAAATTTGGTCAACAAAATACTTATTTTATTTATTTTTTTATTTAAAGAAAATCAAAATATTTATATATATATATATATATATATATGTGTGTTGTTTTTAAGGTTTGAAGAGGTCAAGATGCCACCTTGGGCAATTTCCAAACAGTCTCTAAGGCACATGGGCTTGCTTCTCATGTTTTGACCATTTGCTATTTGATTTTCCCAATATATATTAATTTTCTTAAATAATTAAAATGGTAACTAAAATAAAATATATACAAAGGTTGGAATGTTTGAAAGTCATGTGCTTACCTCTCTTAGGGGTGTTTGTTTGTAAGATTGTGTAACGTTTATTTTGAGTGTTTTAGAAATAAGTAGTTATTTTGAATGATTATAAAGAAAAAATTATAATAATAGTAAAGAGTGATTATAAAAACTCGTTTATAAAATTTAGGTAAACACTCAAAACAAACGTCCTTTAGAGTAGAGATTTTAGATTTCATTTTATTAAATCAAACTTATATTCTCCTGGTTTAGATTAAATTATATATTTTCACGATACATCTAGTATTAATTAAATTATGCTTTAATTAATATTTTTTCGATATCTAAAATATGAATTTTAAGATGGAGATTCATCCAATCCAAACTCAATTAAAATTGGGAAAATATACGAAAAAAAATAAAATAAAAATTTAAAATTTAAAATTTGAATTTGAGAAAAATGAAAAATGATGAAGTTAGAGTGTGGGG
>JBBMEG010000018.1:10733818-10793089 GCA_037832605.1 Cyclanthera cordifolia
TAAATAAAAACAAACATTTAAAAGTTATTTTTTAGTTTTGAAATTATGGGATGAAATAGTAGTAGCTTAAATTTTAAAAATAAAAAACTACAAGTGTTCTCTAAAGTTTAAATTTTTAATAGGCTTCACCAAAAAAAAAAGGGTCAACATCCTTCTCAATAGAAATTACTCTACATCGTACATCACCATCTCTTAAACAATCGGTATGCTTTAATACGACACCGTTTCATTCTCCTCCTACCCCCAAAAGCAAAACCCATCGCTGTAGCACGCCAGCTCTCTCTCTCTCTCTCTCTCTCTCTCTCTCCCTCCCTCTCTGCATAGCTGCTTCACCAGCCCCCATTGTTGTCTCTCTCAACAATGGAAGAAGAGCGAGCTCTCAGGCGCACTTCCAATGGCGGTACTCTCAATCACTCTGTCAGCACCACTTTTACAATCCCTTTAACTCGCTACACTACCCGTTTGATTTCCTCCGACCGCCGCCGCGCCCTACTGGCAGATTGCGCCGACCCCTTGTCGGATGCTGACGAAGATGACGATGCCGACGAAGATTTCAACAGCCGCTCCTTCATTAGGGCTAATTGCTCCTACTCCATGCCCATTTTGGTTCTCGACGTTGTCTGGAATTTGGCCTTTGTTCTCGTCTCGATTTTTGTCCTTTTGTCTACGTTTCGTGAGCGCCCTTCCACTCCTTTGCGCCTTTGGATTTCTGGTTATGGCTTGCAATGTCTTTTGCATGTTGGGTTTGTCTTCTTTGAGTACCGCAGGAGTATTGCGCACCATGGCTTTGACGACCGTGCGGCTAATCAATGGTAGGGTGTAAAATTCTATTCTCATTTTAAGTGTTAGGGGAAGTTTCTTGTCTTGCTCTAGCTGTGGTTTTCTACACTGTTAACAATTTCCTGAATTTAGCTTTAACTATGGTGATGGATCCACTATTTTTGATATATCCTAGTGCCTGTTTGTTATCTCTTTTATAACCTATTAAAAACGAATTTTTATAATCACTATTTAAACATTTCATCCATTTAAAATAATCTTCTCATTTCTAATTATTCAAAATAATCACTCTACAATTATTCAGCCAAACAGAAGTGATGTTCAACTACTTACAAATTAATTTTCTTAAATTATATCTCATAAAATTTACTACACGTTTTTTTAACATCCAATTGTCGTAGTATCTTACGTTATGTCTCATCAGAATAGTTGAAGTGCCCGCAAGTTAGTTCATGTATATCATTTTTTTAGTTTTTAATTTTTAATTTTTAATTTTTTGCTTGGGTGTAAGAAATGGAGGGTAGGGGAAAATGTAGATTATTTTTGTTAGGTGTTCATTTGGAGTTGATATTCTAGAAGAAATGAAAGAGAACAGTAGTTGAAGTCATTATATCTAATTATCTCTATTGTAGTAATTAACTGCAGTTTATGAACAGTTTTGATATTTTAACCTTTAGTGCAGTGGTAGCCATTGCATCTGGTTATCTCTGTAGGAATTGTCCATTTTTGCTTGATTTCTACAATGATACGATTTGCGTAGAAAGATCTGTAAATAGTTCAGATCTACTCCTGGAAGGGGTTTTTTTCTTGGGTGTTAAGTACTTAAGGGAAGGCCAGATGCTGTTGAGCTGAGTGATTTAAACAGTTGTGCTTGTGAGGATTTGTCTCAAGAATAATGAATGTCAATTTGAAGAAAAAAGGGTTTATTTGGCATATCTGCAGAGTGAAATTCATTTCCTTCACCTTTTGTATGGTTTATATGATTTTTATTTCAAGACAGATACCTTCTATTTAATGTATCAATTGGAAGGAAATTATAATAGTCTATTTTCTGTTTTTTGTTTTGTTTCTTTTGTTTGGGGAAAATGTTTGAAGACACAATTGGAAGTGACTTTTTGGTGAGACAACACCTAATCTTCCTTTTTGCCTTTTAAATTATAGTTTAATATTGTTCTTGTTTATTTCTTATATCCTTTTGAATATTCAGTTTTCTCAATTTTCCATTTGAATGAATTAATACTATGATAGAGTTCACTTTGTTGCTCCCTTGGGCCTTGATGAAGTAATGAATTCACTATTGACTATATTTCAGAAATCTGCTCAACATTTGACAAATTTTGAACTGCTGCCACAGCAGCGAGCTAAATTTTTCTTAAGATTATATATTTGTCGATGGGTTTTTTTAAGTTTAGTTTTATTTTCTGGATTTCAGGTTTCATTCAACAAACCAATAATTGTCTTTCTATCATCTTCTCACATTTAGTCTTGACTCTTTAACTTACTTGATGAACACATAAATATATATCTTTAAGCTTTAACAGCTTCCTTTAGACTAATTTTTTTTTTGTATCTGTTCTTGTAGCATAATGAAAAGGTTGGAGTCAATGAATACAATGACATCGTCTATCTGGTGGGTCTTTGGATTCTATTGGATTGTCATGGGTGGCCATGCGCTTCTACAAGATTCTCCCCGGCTTTATTGGTAAGAACTTTGCTTTTTGACATGTTTTCTTATGGAGCAATGGTTTTGCTTAGGAAATTTCATCTTCATTGAAAGTTGGTGTAACTGCAATCTCTTGGTTGGCTTTGAATAAACCTATTATGTTTGTAATGTTCTATAAAGGATAGCTAACCAACAAGAGTAATAACTCGTCTAGGTTCAAATCTCACACCTCCAACTATTGTTGAACTAAAGTAAAGATAACCATTGATTTTTTGTTTTATACGGAATAGTTAACTTAGTTTGGAGCTTCGGTGCTGAATATTTGTCGGTTTAATTGCAGGTTAACCGTGGTCTTTTTAGCATTCGACTTGTTCTTTATTATCTTTTGTATTGGAATGGCGTGTGTTGTTTTCTTCTCTCTTTGTTGCTGCATTCCAATTGTAGCATTTGCATATGCCATGGCTACCAGAGAAGGTGCCTCAGAAGAGGATATCGGCACTCTTCCTAAGTATACATTTCGTCTGGCTCCGACACTTCGGACATTTAACCATAGCAAAGAAGAACTGGTTGGGGCAAGTTTGAAGTTAGATAGCGATCGCACCAAAGAACTTGCTCTTCATCCAGACGATTCGGTCAGCTACTTATCTTTTATGTTAAATCATTAATATTTATGTTCTATTCTGGTGGATATTCTGATTCTATTGCAGCATTATTTTGAGTTGGGGAAATTTCTGGAAATTGCAACCGTCCAGATCTTCATGAACATTTATTTATTGCAGTAGTTGATGGTTGTTCTAAAATATCCAAATATTTTTCTTCTGTTCTTAACTAGACAGGAAATCATATAATATCAATTCTTGAACCTTGAAACATCTATGAGACTTTAAAAAGGCTAATCTGGGATCAATAATTTGGAATCTTGGTTATAATAACTCAATTTCTTGATCGCCTTCTTAGCTGGAAACACAATTGTCTATTCTTTCTTATAGTAACAAGTACAAAGATCAGTATGGTTCTCGGTGTGGGCAAATTAGGATTGTAACATCACAATAATTATTGATTCATTCTACAACAAGATGTAAAATTATTGTTTTTTTAGGGGGTGTTTGGATTTGGAAGAGAGAACGTGAACGAGTTGAACTTCTTGATTGTTTTTAGTACATCAAAATCTCTTGCCAATTCTTCTTTATGAAATATTCCATCAAATCTCAAATCAAACTTTATATCAAATTTCATCTAAAATAAACATCTATTCTCCTAAACAAAAATTTCAAAAAAAGTTTTTCCAACCTCTCATTCCTAAAACACCAATCTCGAAACAAGTACTTTCCTCTTCTTCCTCTCCTCTCATCAACTCTAAAACCCAAACACTCCTTATTGCGCAATAAGAAAATTATTCTTCTTCTTGGTAGTGCCTTTTCTTTTTATATTTACACTGTTTGGTCACAAGTTGTCCCGGGTTTGAAGCTGAGTATGCAAAAATCTACATTTTTATAGGAATGTTGCATTTGCCTTTCGCAATACGAAGACGGGACAGAGCTCTACACTCTTCCCTGCAACCACCATTTTCATTGCGGGTGCATCGGAAAATGGCTTCGAATAAATGCGACCTGCCCACTCTGCAAGTGCAACATCCGTCGTGGCGATACCTTGGTGTGACCATTGGAATGAGCAGAAGAATCCCAGCAGAAAACTGAAAGTTAAAAGCTTTTCAATTTCAGGTCAGATGCTTGTAATCACTGCCAACTAATTGCTTTTAGAAACAGGGGAGGGTTGGAAATAGAATCTTAGCTGATTCTTCCAACCTCTTGTAGATGTCTAGTTTTCTCTAACCCCACCTGTGAACACAATTTAATCTTTAATCTTAACAGGTGGGCTTTTAGTTATATGCATGTAAATTGATAGGAAAAAGTATTGTGCCCCTAATTTAATCTGCTATTTGTGAAAATTTTCTTCTGTCTGTTTACTGGATACACTATATTTTGAAGCTTACTGTCATAATGGAGGTTGGATAGAAATAGAAGGAAAACATAGAAGTAGTGATGAGAAAAATAACCGTTTATACCCAATTAAGTCTCATACCTATTATGTTTGTCTACAAATCAAATTCCGGCCTGATTTTTTTCAAATAAAATATCGTTTCGAATCAAATATCGTTTTGGTTCTTGATGGTCCCTTTCAATAGTTCAATTTTAGTCTTTGATTTTGAGATTTGTTTCACTTTAAATTGTTAGAATATAAAAAAAAAAAAACTTTAAATTGACTTGTAGAGAAAATTTGAAGTCAGTATTAATGGAAAATGATTCGATAATGTTAATAATTTTAATACAATGAAATACAAAAGGTGAACCTATTTAAAAATTTATAGAAGAATATTGTAATTAAAAAAAAAAAAAAATTATAAGACCAATTCTAAAGAGTTTTTTTTTTTTTTTTTTTTTTTTTCTTTCTTTCTTTTCTTTTTTAGTCAGTGAGAAAAACAGACAAACTTCAAAATTAAGTTAAAGATATCAAAATGGAATAAAAAACCGTTCAGAACTATGCCTTTTTATATTGTAGGCTTTAGAACTTTCAAAATAGATAAAAGATAAGACATAATTCAGTTTGGGGACAACACATAAAAGAGGTGTTTGGTAGCAATTTTTAAAGAGGACATCAAACTAGTATTTATTAAATATTCTTAAAAAAATTACATCCAAACGAGTTTTTTACTGCAATCATTACTTCTAAATACTCAAAATAAATTCTAGTAGACATTGCTACCCTCGAATAAATTGAGCACCAAATACAGATTTTTAAGATTGAATCAGTGACGCTGAGGTTGAAACTAATACGCAGAAGATAGAATTGGGTGTGTTAAGGTTGAATAGTATGGTATGGTAGGGTGGATAGTTGATGCAACATCAAATCCAAACAGCCCATAAGATTCTAACAGAAATGACTAACAGCTGTAGACAAACATCAACCTCTGTCTTTTGGATAATGTCTTCTTTAAATGTAATCCGTCATTCATGCCGTTACTACGGGAACTCACTCTTATGCCTTGTTTTATTTTCTGCTTCTCATAATAATAATCCTTATTTTCTTTGTTTTAAAAACTAATATTTATAACTTGGGCGAGTTTTTAAATTCTTCATTTTTCCTCATCTAATCATTTTACACCAACACACACATACATATACATATACAATATACACATATATACGCGTATGTATGTATGTATGTGTGTATGTATGTGTGTGTGTGTGTGTGTGTGTGTATATATATATATATATATATATATATATATATAAATAAAGAGAGAAAAACATCCCTAGGTAAGATATTTCTACATTTTTGTTGTCATTTTCTTAGTACACATAATTATTTTTCTTTTTTTTTTTTATAATATTGTTTAGAGAGAAAGAGAAGTTTGTCTGAAATCACTTTTTTTTTAAGATTACACAACAATTGAGGTGAGGAATTCGAACGGGTGTGGTCGTTAGACATATATTGATGCTGCTCAACTATTACTCTTTTGAATGCCTTAAAAAAATCATGTCTTTTAAAAATAATATAATATTACCGATTAAAACACATCTTACCCCTAACTTTTATTTTTATTATTATTATTATTATTTTAAATAATAGATATTACCGATTAATATGAATTAGTGTGATGCGAAGTCCAAGAAAATTGAATGAAGATAGCAAACAATTAAATGATAGGATAACGGTAGGTTGATTGTATAACCTAATATGGTATGAGGAATACGACTTTAGAGTGTTGAGTTGGAATCACAATTAAATGATTGTTTCGAACATAATTAGTGATAGATTGGATTAGATTGAATCGCCTTAATCATTCATAATCAACTTCATAATTGTACCAATAAATAATGTTTTCTAAATTATCAACTCAACCATAAGTGTTTCAACCTTGAAGGACATTGTGAATAATTAAATGATTAATATGATGATGCAGTTATAATAATTAGTATGTTTATTCACAAAGATATACCCACCACCATGAACTGTACAATGGGAGCATACTACATGCTTATTACACTCTGGAGCAAACTGTAGTGATAATAACATACATATCTCAATCTATTCAATGTTAAAAGATTACCAGCCATTCATTGGATTCACAATTTACCAACTTCAGATAGAAGCTATTGAGGAATGATGGCTTCCAGGCATCCTGATGTTACTGCTGGATTCAATCAACAAGTCAAATGAAGTTAGAGAATGTGGGGAGAGTACAGCATCCATGGCTTCAGCAGCGGTTTTAAGCGAATCTTCGACCGGAAAAACCTGCCGTTGAGAAACGCAAGAGGTGAAAAGAGTTTCACCTAAGATTAGGTTAACTAGCTATCTGGGTATAATATTAAATAAACATCCATTTTAAACTTCAGGTATGCAACATCAGAGTAAATCAGTTTTTTTTATCAGGGAGCCAAGGCTCTCTGGCCAATACTACATGTTTGGTAAGTTTTTTGGTAAGAAACCGAGCTTTCATCGAGAAAGATACAATATTTACGGCATACATAAAACGAGCCCGCAAAAAAGAGTCGAACTGTTAATAACAAAATTTTGGGTGCAGCCTAGTGGTAATTAATATGTATCCTCCAATCCTAAAATAACCAAATAATGTTGTTGTACGATTAATAACCGAAATTCGAAAGAGTAAACATCCAACATGCTAACACATATTAAGAGTGATTGGATTTGGAGGAGAGGAAGAGGAGGAGTTCAACTTCTTACTCGTTTTAAGTACATCATAACCTCTCTCCAACTCCTCCTCAACTTCTCAAACTTCAAATCAAACTAATTAATACCGAATTTCATCTAAAATAAACATATCTCTCTTAAACAAAAAAAAAGCCTAAACACAAATCCCAAAAATGTTTTTGCACCATCTCCTCTCTAAAATACCAATCCCCAAACAAATACTTCATATCTCCATATCACTCCATTTCCTCTGCTTCCTCTCCCTACCTTTCCCCTCCTCAACCCCAAAATCCCATCACCCCCTAAACCTCAAAAACGTAGCCCATTTCCAAAGACTTCTCAACCCCTAAAAAACATGCAAATATGCAAATGTGTCATGTTTATTACTGTTTCTTATAAACTTGTCCAGAAATAAATTTCAAAATCAAGGGGGGTGTTTAAGTTACCTTTATTGGGTTATTGAAGGAATTCTCATCCATTAAATTAGAAGACGTGAGTACAGTCTGAAATGACCCAGATTTCCGAATGGCATATGCATTCAAATTATTTACAGATATCTCAAGCTCCACTTTGGTGCCTCCAAAGTTGACAATCTACAAAAGATTGATGTTCACAGTGATAAACTTATTTGTGCTGTGAAAGTAAAGTGACTCGCAGGAAATGAAACATTCAAAGTGAAGTAATGTTGAAGACGTGTTTAAGAAACTCTACTATACTCGGGGTTACCACGTCCTTCCCTAGTCCAGGTACCAGGAGACATCGAAGGAATGGAGATACGGAAGGTATCTAAAAATTAATGTCACAGATGGGTATCGAACCTTGGACCTTGAGGGAGCACACCTTCAAAACCGAAGGGGATGTTTGGTATGCGTATATCAACTAGTATTTCAAATTAGTATTTACTAAATACTATTAAAAAACTACATCTAAACGAGTTTTTGATCACAATCATTAATTCTAAATACTTATAATAAATCCTCATTCTAAATACTAATTTTAAATACTCTTAAAAACTACATCCAAACAAGCTTTTAACTGTAATCATTACTTTTTAAATATTTAAAATAATTTTCATTCTAAATACTAAATCTAAATACTCATAAAATTTATATCTACACAAGCATTTGACTGCAATCATTACTTCTAAATACTCAAAATAAATCTTCATTCTAAATATTAATTTTAAATACTTTTAAAAACTACATCCAAACAAGCTTTCGAATGCAATTATTACTTCTAAACACTCAAAATAAATTCCCATTCTAAATACTAATCTTAAATACTCTTAAAATCTCAATTCAAACATCCCCTAAGTCTTCAACCACTACACCATCCCTTGGGGACTGGGTTTAAGGAACTGATGTACGTTAACCACAGAGAGTTTAGAACTTTTGATAATTCTATAGGAGATATATGCAGAAAAGAAAAAAAAAAAAGTGGAAGGTTTAACAGTGATTTGTTTCAAGCAAGTCATGTGCTCGTTCGAGAGAGCCTCACGATCCAACTCCTACAAATCTGAGAATTTCTGCAGATGACTTATAAAGTGGAAGGAACCTACCATTTGTAAACACCACCATGCAACCTTCTTTTAATATGTATGTAGTTTTATACGAAAGTCGATAGATGAAGGTCTAAGAGAGGTTTGGAAATAGTTAAATCACTTTTGTCATGTTCAAAATCACTCTCAAATATACTTTTAATCTTTCAAAATCAATTTTTGTATTAATTGCGTTCTAAGTGCATAACCAAACATTGAAAAAATTACTTGAAAATCACTTGAAATATAAAATCAATAAAATCGTTTTCATTTAAAACGATCTCTAAATCACACCAAAACATGCGCTAAATGGTCAACTTGCATATATCTATCTACAGCTAGAAACTGTATTTGAAAAAAGAGAATGTAAGAACAGTAAATTTTAAAGCAGAGATAAAATGTTAGAAAATTTGAGTTCTACTATTTTAAAATTTGACTCCATGGAAACTACGGAAGAAGGAAGTAATGTCACCAAGTGAAGGAATTGGAAAACATAATTCAAGGAAAAATTCAGCATATTTTTGCTAATGACAATAATAAGTGAAAGCACATATATCCATACATACCTTTATTCTTAGATAGTAATTGTTATCCTCTACATTTTTCCATATAATGGATGATGCGATTAGAGAAGAAGAGTTATCATCCAGAGCTGTAACAAGAAGAGTTGCTCCATTTGACACTTTGAAAAATTGTTGCATCCAGTAGCTAGGCGTTCCATAAACGTGCGATGAGTTGAACACGATAGCATCCGGATTCCATCTTTATGAAAAGGTTTTCCATTTTGGTGTATCGATCAATCATTATCATCAATTGTTATTATACTCAACACAGATGATGAAGCAAGAGAAAGTGATACCTTCTGTCATTAGTATTTACGAAAAGTGGTGCATAGCTTGCCATTTCAACAACATCACTGTAAAAAAATTACAGAAAAAGAAAGAACAATGCTCAGAAATTGTAATTTACTTATCTGTGGGTTGAAAGGATGTTGTGGTTCTTGCCCACCCAATGAAGATGTGGTTGAAAACTTAAAAATAAATTAGTAGTAATCCTGCACCACTATGAAATTTTTGCCTATTAGTTCATGATCATTTGTTTTTTGTTTTTGAAAAACAAGTTGATAAACACTACTCTTACTTACGAGTTTTGTGTTGTTGGATATATCTCTTGAGTTCTTGTAAGACAAGAAACATTTTAAACCCAACCATGAACACCATTATATATCAACAAAAAAAAACTAACAGTGACATGCATCAAATTAGAAAGAAAAAAATCCTTGAAATTATCACAGTTTTCAATATTTGAAACCTGTTCTTCTCAAGGCCAATGAGAAATCCTGCTTCAGCTAGGGCTGCAAGGAGACTGCCTGTGCCAGCATCTGATCCCGTCACGGCATACTCACTCACAAAAGCCTGCAGAGTAATCACAGAAGTTGGATTGTGTTCTATTCTATATTTAGAAGCCAAAAGTAAGTGAGGAATAAGGTGGAGGACGTGAAGTGAGTGAACAGTACCTTCGGACCCCTACGCGACGTGTTATCAAACTTATGAGCCATTGAAAACATTTCATTGGCGAAGGTATATATCTAATCAAGGGACAAATTAGTATGAAATTAGTTTTTAAGGAAGTGTGACAAAAAACCTTATAAACATTAATGATTTGAAATTATAAACAATATTCCATTTGCAGAAAAAGAAAGGGCGATGCTTAAGAAAATTACATGAAAGTCATAGAAATCAGCTGGATGATCCAACATCCTAGAAGAGCCATCACAGTTCGATATTATTTTGATGTCAGGATAGACACGTTTTATAGCATTGTAGATCTTGACATAATTTCCTGCCAAGACAAAAGCTCTTTAACAAGTTTGCATAGAAAGAATAGAGGAAAAAGTAAAACCTACGTACAAACATGACATGATCTATATCATAACCATTATGGATTGGCCAGTGGTCAAGAGGGTATTGGGGAACCAAAAGATTATGGGTACAGTCCATAGCGGCCACCTACCTAGGAATTAGTTTCTAGAATTTTCTTGAATCTAAATATTGTAGGTCCCGTGAGAATAGTCAATATGCACTAAGCAGGCCCCACACTCACGTATATAAAGAAAAAATCACTTGATCTATACCATAGTCCCCACCCCCTCATGAATATAAGCATAGTCCACATTCCACAAGGGTTCGTTTTACCTTTTCCTTGTTTAAATTATTACGCTATTATAACTACCGGTAAAAGGTAAAATGCTCCACTTATCATCAAAAACCACATATTATCTCAGAAGGGGACAGATTGGCTGCTAATTTCACAAAACAGTTTTTTCGCTTAAGAATCTGAATCAAGCCTGTTAACCAATAAAGTTCTATGTACTTTTCTTAGCTCAACAATGCTAAAAGTTAAAACTATAAGCAAATATGCAGAAAATAATATAAAAACATCTATAAGAGATTGAGGAACCTTTGTAGTTCTTTTTGTAACAGTCCTCATTTCCAAGGGCAACATGTTTTAAGTCAAAAGGTTCTGGATGTCCCATTGAAGCCCGAATGGAACCCCATGTAGAATCGGGATCTCCTCTTGCAAACTCAATACTGTCAAGGGCTTCCTAAAATCAATACAACATGATTAGATGAATAACACTTGAAAAAGAAAAATCAAATCAAAATACTAGGCGTTTATTAGTATGGCTAAGAATTATAATTTTCACAAGATAGACACTGCCAAAAAAAAAAGGGGTAAATTATAAATTTGTTCATATGATTTGAAAAAAGTTAGAGTTTATTCTCTTTGATTTAAAAATCTAGACTTTAGTCCCAATGGTTTGGAGAAATATATAATTTAGTGCCTATAGTTTGGACTCGGCAATTCTATCCTTTATAATGAGAATGAGTTTGTTTGTTAAAAAAAAGTATGTTTTTTCATTATTGTTTATTTTAAGAACAACATATCTATACAATTGACTTTATCATGTCTCAACTAATCAAGACATGCTTAAACTCCTCTAGTAGGGACAAATTCCCACTCCATGCTTGTATGGTAAATGAATAGCTTAAAAAAATGAATGCCTCCCAACTTATCCACAAACTTTTATTTTGTTTTAATGGTTGTTTGAACATTGGTTCACCCCCTTGAGGGTGCAGAAGTGCGTGTTAGAAAATCATTAAAACTGCTGTTCATGATTTAGCAGAAAATAAAATGGTTGAAAAATGTACCTGGGCAAAAGGTAAGATATCGGAAGTATCTACCTGATCTTCGTGGCTGATTCCTAAGAAAAGATAGAAATCTATGATGAGCAGAAGAAAATAAATAAAAGGAAAGAAAGATAGTCATCATGGACTACCATTATTGAACACCCAAACTGGCGCAGCACCGAGATCTTCTGCCAGCTGCGAAGAGAAGCTCAAGATATGATGAAATATACAACCAAGCTTAAAGAGGAGTATCCATTATAAGATGCAAATAATTGAGATTTTAATCAAGAGTTTACAGTATAATATCAATTATGAGATAAAGTAAGAAGCAACCTGATAACATTCGACTTTGATGAACCATTAGGACCTTGTACCACTCCTCAATAGCTAAGCACACTAATCGGAATCGAATCAACTACAACATTAGATGATTCCCAGTTCCCACCAATCACAAGCACAAACCATCCTTTTTTAGATTGACATAAATCCTATAGATTTTGTTTTCATTATTTAATCTCTATTTTCTTGTTTTCTCCTTGTTTCCTTAATTTGTTACTAGCTATTGGAGGATATCTTAAGCAATTCCTTTAGTTGCACTAATCCTTCATATTCAATTTATTCAAGTGTTTGTTTTGTTAAAAAAAAATTATGGACTGAAGCAGGATCCTTGTTTGAGTTTCTCAAGGTCTCACAAAGTATAAATATTCTTACTCCATGAAATAAAATGCGAAACTCACTAGGAGAAAATCAAAATAGCCAAGTCCATCATCAGTCCAGTACATCCAAACATCACCGAAGTGTCCAGGTCTCTGTTCCCATGATCCAATGGTTTCTTTCCAACGAAATGCATTTCTTAACCAAGTACCTTCCACAAAGCATCCACCTACATTTATATAATTAAGCAAAAAATGATTGGTAATCGGTTACCATGACCTTTGAGCAGATGATTAGAAAAAAACACTGTTTAATCCCAGCTGATATCATACGATAACCGTGAGTTTTCATAATGATCAATCGAGTGTACTTCACTATAGAACAAGTTCAAAACTTCAATGAAAAAGAATAATGAATCCTAAATGAGGACGAAATTTGAAATTTATAGCATAAAACCTTATAATTCAAGCATTAATGACAGTGACAGTTGATTTATTTGATTTTATTCTTTCGTTGTATATTCATTCCATATTTTTTTCTTTCATGTAATTTCCTTATAGTGTATATTTGTCTCTTTAAAGAATAAGGATTCACTTAGCATTGTAACTATGGAAATATCGATTAATGAGATAGAACATATTTCTTTTCGCCCAAAATTGACAGACAGGGTTCGGGAAGGTATTGAAAAATGAAACAGAACAAACAGTTTTTTTTATAGTAAACAGAACAAACATTCATAATACATACTTTCACAACAGAGCTTGAACTTACATGAAAAACTAGTAAATATCCCAAAAATATAAATACATCGTGCGATCTTTTAATGAAGATAAGATTGGGGAAGCTATTCTGAGTTAGAAAGGGAAAATTCTTCTGGTTCTGGTTGCTTTTCAAACAAATAAAAAAAAAGTTATAAAAGCAGGTTTGTAATGGCTCATTTTGGATATTCCGAATCAAGCAAGGGATTGTGTAATGCTATTTTCTGTGATTTACATCCTAACTTAAATGGACAGCAAATTAATGAAATAACAATTACCTGGAAATCTAATAAATCCAGGTTCTAAATCGGCTAGCATTTGGAATAAATCATTTCGGAAACCATGACCCTGCATATGATAATGTAATGGTTACAACGGTAAGGAAACTGAAATACATGATTTCTGATCAAATTGAACAAATATGATAATCGAGGGACTTTCACCGAGAAAATATCACTCATCTAACACTTACATAAAGAACAGGTCATGAAACAAGAAGATTCATATTTCACAATAGTTTCTAATTTCTGATAATTAACAAAAAAAAAAAATCAATTAAATTTTAATCAACCAGAAGTTTATATAACTTAGTAAAGTTAAAATTAACTATACCCACAGAGACACATTTTATCAATAATATTGAAGCAGGTGAATAGCCTCCATTCAAACTCACATAATCAAATTTACTGATTAAAAACAAATTTTAGATTTAGCTAGCTGATACCCAATTTAAACTACAAATAGACATATAGAGACAAAATACCTTATATGTTTCCACAGGCATGGCAGAAACTTGGTCAAACCATATTACCCCTTCGTTTGACGTTGTCAACTGAAGACGTGAGTTGTGATTAGTTTCTGTGGCTTTCAATAAAACCTCCATCTTTGTCCAGTTAGACACATCAGAAGATCTACAAATACAAGTCATATATTGAATTTCCATTCTTTTTTTGGAAGCCAAAAATTCACGCTTCGCTTCACTATACCTGGGGTAACCACGCCCGTCCCTAGGTCAGGCACCCGGAGACATGGAAGGAATGGAAATACGAGAGGTGTCTACAAATTAATATCACAATGGGTCTCGAACCTAGGACCTTGAGGGGAGCACACCTTCAAAATCCAAGCCTTCGACCACCGCGCCACCCCTTAGGGACTATTGAATTGCCATTCTATCTAGGAATAACTTAGCAAAGTTCAGATAAGCTCACATGATAGATGCTGTTGCCAATTTTTTCAGCCCACTTGAATCTGTGAGCGAAACGGACACATCAATTTTTTTCAAGGATCGGACAAAAAGAGTGACTTTGTATTCCTTCCCTTGTACAATATTCTGAAGAGAGAGCGACGTAATGAACAGATCAGAAAACTAAAGCTAGCATTTTAGTGTTTAGAAAAGGGACATCCCTACTGAAGACAAAAGGGTTCAGAACATTCCCAAGCAGCATGAGAAAGAAATTCCTTCTCAAAGAGGACTTACCATGCCCCAGAATCCAGGGTTGTAGATACCAACTCCTCCACTTGGACAAACATTGATGCCTCCGCTGTCACATAACACCTCCATACGGAGAGCCACCTTATTCCGATCAAAACAGGATGAGCGATCTGTAGATACATTTATCGTTGACTCATCTCCAATGATTGACCAAGGATAAATATTAGATGGAGTATTTGGACCCCCAGCTTCAAACCCTATGGACAAAAAGATCATATCATCAGCAAGCTCTTGCTTCTATTTCAATTGAAAAAAAAAAGTATCCTCCATGGTTCCACCTAAGTAAACACAAGGTGCTTACAGAACAGAAAACCAAAGAACAAACTGGCCCATTTAGTAAGGTAATCTAAATATTTGTTGAAAACAAATTACAAATGTAAGAACTCAATAAACACTCCAAGCACTTCATTATTCATTCGTAAGGGCCATAATATATACAGAATGGGATTCCACTGTTAAGAATTCATCACCCTTCAATGTCATCTTCTTTATGATATTTTCATATATAAGTAAAGAAAGAAGGATTGGGTTATCAGAACTGACCTCTGTTGCTCACAAGCTCTGCCCATATTCCACCAGTCCCTGCATGATTAATTTCCTGTAAAAGAAAACAATAAAAGAAGCTCGCCCAGCTTATCTTTTGAAATAATAACAAGACAATTCAGTTGAAAAGAAAAAAGGAAAGAGTTGCCTCCAAAAGTGGGCAAACAAACCCCTTGCTTTTTTTCTTCTCAAAAGTAACAAAACAAGCAACATGATTATAAAACAAGTTCCAAATTGTAAAAATTCCATAGAAGGATAGCATCAATAACAAAAGCAATCAAATTGTTCCAATCTAACAATTTGATGGATTACCTTTCGATTTAATTTGACATCAGGGAATAGGAATGTAAGCATAAATTATGTCTTTAGAATTCTCCGAAAACAAAGTATTGACCTCATGTATAAACTTTAGGAATTAATAATAAAAAATAAATACCTATTGTAAGCTACATAACAGAAAAGACAATAAAAATCATTAGTTAACTAAACTGAGAGTTTACCTGTTTTGCAGTAAGCTGAGAACTATTTCTCAATAAAAGGTAGAAATTTTTTATAATCCCACCATATACGACCCCTGAGCACATAAAACTTACTTCTAAATACAAAAGCCTTGGACTCTCAATAAAAGGCATGCTCAAACATGAAATGTGACCATGATGAAGTAGTTTAAAAATATAGTTGGAATTCATAATAAATGTAACTCAAAGAAACCACAAAACCTATTCCAGGAATCAAGCCAACCTCAAAAAATATTCCAAATAGTGTGTCTGGAATCTGCCGTGCCGATGCTTCTGAAGCATTAACAACAAGCCGTGCCCGTATAGGCTCGACAGTATCGTCTCCAATGGCAAAGAATGTATTAACAGAGACAGCCACAACACCGCAAAGTAGCAGATAAACATGATATAAGACTTTAAAAGAACCCATTACAATCACTGCATCCAATGTTATCAAAACCAAAAAAGAAAAATCAAAACCCCTATAATTATAGAACAAACAAACAATAAAAAACAATGTAGGAACAACAAAACGAACAGTTCATCATACAAACACGTTTTCAATAGACTCATTACAACAATGCAGTAGCAGTGGTAATTATTATAACAGTGCAAAAACTGATAAATTACATCTAATTTGGTTTTTAAAAAAGACTAACAAACCAGACCAATAGAGATATAGAAGCCAATATCACAACAATGATCAATTGATTAACTAATGACACATAACAGAACTGAAATCAGAGAACCCTCATTCCAACAAAAACGCAAACCCAATTCTTGCAAACCAGATTCTCAACATGATCAGACAAACGGCCAACATAAACACTTCAAAATCAAAAGCAAAGAGAAACGAAGATTGAGGTGATCCGTAAACCTGCTGAATTTTATTAGAAGTGCATGAAATTGAAATCCCACAATGAGTTCAAAATTCGAAAACTCGAGATGGGGTTGTGCTACATTGCTCAGTGAACCTCCTTATATAGGCTAAAACTTCATCCCATCTCAAAAATAACCATCTGGGTGTGGAGTAAAAAGTAGAACCCATCACTCCATTTCAGGATTTGCTTCATTGGGTCCCACTCTCTTGAGACCCCAACTCCATCATTTACCATGTAAAACACAGGACGCAACTGCAATTTCTGGATTGATTTACGAGAACGATCAAGGTGATTTGATGATGAAAAAGATGATTTGATGATGATGGTGTCCAAATTATCCTTTCTTGCTTCAATGGGTCATCGGAAATGGCGAAAATTGGCGGCCCCACTCGAATCAAAATGGATCAAAAGCTCCAGGATTGGAATTGAGTGTGCATGGAAGATTCTCGTATTGGTTTTCCACTTAATCTGCTTCCTCTTTTATTATTATTTTTTTTTTGAAATCCCTTTTTATAGTATCATACAATGCTACAATGCATAATCACTTAAAGAAAAAATTCTTTACTTGCACGATCTAAATATCATTCTCTCCTGGGGACCTGCCCTATTAGAGGCCGGGCATCTTAGAAATATGAAGTGAACAAAGATAAAATAATTATAATTATAATAATTAATAGCATTTTTTATAAATATAATTTTTTATGCAATAGAAAATTAGATCGTTAAGATTATCAAAATGTCCTTCAATCCATTTTTATTTGACAAATTTAACACCGAGGTACAGAATTCAAACAATGGTCTCTTGAATCTTGATTATCAAGTTTACTAATGCCGTTGAACTACGGTTATTTTAAACATCTTATAGTTCAATAATATCGAACATGAATATCAACTTCAAACCTTAAATGAAAGATTTTATCGTCAATCTATGCTTAGTAAAAATATATTTGAATAGAATAAGAATTTGTTAAAAGAACGTATTTAGTATGATTGAAAGTCAACATTTTCATAACTTGAATACCAATGAGAAACAACATTGAAAAATTCATATACAATGCAAGAGAGAGTCAATGAAAACCAAACTAACAAACAAACCAACTTTCATTCCATACATTAAAGGTTTCTTATAAAACCAAACAGATTCAGCTAACAAGAAAAAATGGTAACAATGCAAATAAATGGATCAATATCTCAAGAGAATCTGATAGTGGCAATGTGGAATTTGAGCACACACTTTAGATACATGAAAAACACAAACCAACCAACACTTTAACTAAAGAGAAACAGAAAATTCCTCAACCACCATAATATAACCTTTTGATATCCTCTACATTTAGGTTGACCTCTAATGTACAACACAAGTCTTTCTTCAAACCCATTTTCTCACTGCTCCACAAAAAATGGAACCTGTTGACCAAAAATATTGTACAAAACTTCAATAAAAAAGAACAAATCCGAAACTTTTGATAGAACAAAGGAGACGAGTACCTTTACGCCTAAAACCGTGAAGCTTTAACTTGAGATGATTCATTTGCATCCTTGGTTACGTCTGTGTTAACCCCAGGAAGGATGGAACTTTCTACAGCTACTGCATCACTATCTCCCATTGATAATTCTAGCCGAGGATTAGGAATTCGATCGCTTGCACTTCTTGCAAATTCCTCTACTTCTTGGTCAAGAGGAAACAGTGGATCAACACGAGGCCTTTCTCCTTCAACTGTAATTTTCAAATCGTCTTCCAGGTCGTCATCATATTCAAATCTCCTCAAAATCTCAGGAATAGGGAAGGCCTCGTCCTCCATAAATTTATTTCCCCTTTCAATATCAATTTTTTCCTTTGAACTAAGTATACCCTCTTGAAGATTAGCCTGATTAGGAGTAACAGCCACCATCATGTGGTCGTCCTCGACAATGGATCGGAACTTATTTGATGAAGGTGGTATCTTGGAGAAAAATACTTCTGCAAGGTTTTTCATCGTTCCTCTGTTATATGGATTTTCCTTCTTGTCATACCGATACCGGAAATTCTCATAGGTAGTCTGCATTCAAAGAGATGTAAGAAACTAAAATTGATTAGAAAGGATGGACCTGTAGGACTTTTTTTGAATCCCAACAACAATTGTGATGGAGATTCAAACCCAACATCTTGGTCATATGCACACACTTGTGCCGGTTGAACTATTGTTCTCAAACTACTCAGTGTCTTGTTTCTACTTATTCACTAAATTTTATATGCTATATCATATTTCAACGTTATCAAGGTCAAGTGTTGTTGTTAATAACTTTGGATGTCAAAGAAAACTATTAACTAATATCTCATTTGATAAACATTTGATTTTTCATTTTTGTTTTTTGATATTTAAGTTTATATTTACCTAAATTCTCTCCATATGCTTCATCTTCTCTTTAAGAACATGAATCCTAACAAAATTCCATAACCAAAACAAGTATTTGGAAGCTATTTATTTTAGCTTTCAAATTTTGGTTTTGTTTTTAAAAACATTGGTAAGATGTACACATTAAAGTCATAAAAATTATGTGTTGTTGGCTTAAATTTCAAAAGTCAAAAACAAAAGACGAAATAGTTATCACACGGGGTTTAAATATTCAATTTCTCGAACTTGAAAGAGTAGAGTTTATTCAAATGCATCAGAAGAGAACTATTACCTGATTTGTGCATACAAGATAAGAATGGAATATGGTAAGGCCACCAACGAACCAAAAGGCAATGAAGCAATAAACTACTAGAATATCTGAGAGGATATCTTTGGTTACAGCCTTGAAAAAGGTATCTTGATGATGAATAAGGATGGACAACGAAAACAACAGCACATATACACATAAGATTGTTGATGTTGTTATGAACATGAAGAAGAATCGATAATTACGCTGCAACAGTAAAAATGATGGATGTAATAGTTAGAATCCAAAAAAATAAATTAAATTAAATCAAACCTCTTAGTACTTTGTGAGGTACTTGCAAAGACTAGAATGCATAATTTGATGTCATTTATTCTATAAGATCCAATCTATTGATCAATGGCAATGCTGGAATGTAAGTCCTGTACCATGCATTCTCAATTAAATCAAGAAAAGCTGTCTTTTAACTTCACACCAAGTTACCGGTGGTTGCATTCTACTTATTTCAGGATTTGATTTACTCAAACCAACAAATTCATGAAAAAAATGATGAACATGATGCTGAATATGTGCCAGCATAGCCATTGAAAGAGAAATAACTTTTGCACATAACCATATGACAAATAGAATCTGTAATTGTAAAATAGCAAAGTAAAAATATAGCAAATAAATAAGCCTAAGATCTTAAAATAGAAAACTAAAGAAATGCAAGAACTTAACTAAATACACACAACCAACTGATTCAAACCAACTTCAGAATTTCAGGTTTGAGAGCAGAATATTTAAGATAAAAATAAACTAGTAAGCATTTAAATTATTGCTCAAAATTTTCATTTTTTCAGAAGGAATTATGTTAACAAAGTTTGAGCCAAAGTTCAATCACATTGTTTAAAGCATATGAATAACTTACTATTCCAATGCACTGTCCAACCCACGGACAGTGATGATCAAATCTCTGAACACAATTGTTGCATATAGAACAATGAGATGCACGAGGAGGCCGATAAAACAGACAAGTGTCACAATACTTGACTTTTATTGTATGACCATTTACAGTCACATCTTTAGTTCGAGGGATTTTTAGATGTGGAGTTCTTCCATTGATCCATTCCATGGATGGCGTGGCCATGTCATCTAATTCATCTGACTCAAGAGGCCTTGAGTTTCGAGACAATATTCCCGGATCTCTACTAGAAGTCAAGAAAAGAAACACCAAATCCTGCACATAGGTGGTTTTCAGATTCTATCAGAGAATGCTGTAAGATTTATGAATAATGAAAATGCACTGAGATGCTAAAGTTCTCATCTTAGAGGTTTACAATCTAAAAGTCATTTAGAGTGAGTTTAGAATGACTTGTACGGGAAAGTTGAAACGTTCTTTTAATAAGCATTTTGAGAATACTTTGAGAAAAGTGTTGGTCAATGTTTTTAGAATTTCTAAAAGACTTTGTAACAAAATACCATAAAAAAATTTAAGTCTTCTTTTTTAATAAAGAGATCATTTAAGATTAATCAGCCATTCAGTTGTATTTTAAATTTCTCTCATCGCTTGACTGAACATCATGTCACAACTCACAACATCCAAAATGAGAGTCCTGTACCAAATAATTTTCTCAGTTCATCCCATTCTCGATGCAGCAAATACAGCATAAGAGATACCATAATTTACAAATGATGTAAACTCTAAAACGATTCTCTAAATAATGTGTGCGAACGTGTCTGTTTCCATCTAGAGATACACAAAAATCAAATAAACAAGAGTTATAGATATTAAATACTCTGTTTCAGAGTTTAATATCATGAGAATCACACATTGAAAAGGTGAACAAATATTCTAACATCTATGAGATAGATGAACTCAATTGATTTTGAGATAGAATCGCATGTTATCTCTAACATGATATTAAAGCTCATATACGGTCAAACCAAAGATACGCCATCTTGAGGGGCATGCTGAGAATCCTACATTGGAAAGATGAGAAAACCTCCGAACATTTGTAAGATAAAGGAGCTACTCCACTATTATCAATCAATTTGAGATAATCATCATGGGTTGGCCAAATTCAAAAAGGGCCTTCAGGATGCAAGAGATTATGGGCTCAATCTATGACGGTCACCTATCTACAAAATAATTCCCTACGAAGTTCTTTGACATCGAAATGTTATAGAGTCAGGTGGCATGTCCTGTTAAAGATAATAATATTAGCAAACTGAAAACTCAAACGAAACTTGGTAGATAAATTAGATAATCATGGAAGGAGTTATTCTAGACAATCTCATCTCTATAGTTTTCTTTCAAGCTCTTCCATGCTAATTGCATAGACGATGTCACGACCTTACTAAGAAGATGAGCACAAAACAACAATTCATCTGAAGAACAAGGAATGGCAGAAGCTATGAATGTTGATAGAACTAACTGGCAAAGACAGATTCATGTAGCTTGTATCAAAGAGTTGTTGGGGGCAATTTTAAGTTCAAAAACATCAAAACTCACCAGAAAAGTAAGGGCGAGACCTCCTAATAATACAGGATACCAATAACCATTCCCTGGCGGTTCCACATTATGGATCTTCAGAAATATCTTTGTACAGAAAGCAACCGCGGGACCCGCAATAAGACATATGGAGAGAAACATAGATGATACATCAGGGCCAAATATCAATCTCCCACCACAGAAAAATCTCTGAAAAGACAACGAAAAAACGAAGAATCTATTTGAGTAACATAGAAATATCCAATCCGATCAAATAGCTTGGTACTGGTATTACTCCTCGTATATGTTTATCATATCATCATCAATACATATGATACGTAAGGTATTATATTTCTCAAGTCTTCGCAATCACAAAGGTCTAGCAAATACTGAAATACTTCTAGGGAATTGAAGTGATAAAAAACGAGTATATTTTTAGTTAATTTGTATGAAATATGGGGTTGCCGATTGGTTTTGTTTGATAAACAGGAGCCAAGAATCGCTTATTGATAAGAAGAAACCAGGAATCATAACTTTTAATATCCAAGCACTAAGCTGCGGTTTCTAAAGTTATATGAAAATGATCTACTCTGTCTGGCCAATGGAACATAAGCCAAATTCATTGAACAAAAAAACAAAAAATATATGAAATCCGATCATGAAATACAGAGGAATTCTACTAGTATTTCTATTCACATAAATATCATACAAAGCAGAAACACTCTCGGATACAACTTAGATTTCCCATACACGATCTTAGCTTATAAACAGGGCCATCAAGTTGAAATTGAACATTATCAATCAATTATGGTACTAATACATCACAAACCACTATCTCAAATCCAATTAATTCAAAAAAAAAACCCATCAACACAAAAAGAAAAGGACAAAAAAAAACTCATAAGGGTAAGAACTCACATTACTTCCCCTCCAAACTTGGTAAAGTCTTTTGGGTTTCTTCGGCGTAGCCATACCGAGTCCGGTGAAGGATCCACCCAACTCGGAGAATCCTATACCCTAAAACCAAGAAAGAAAACAAAAACCCTTATTCCTTCACCCAAAAGGCCATCGATTACAACAGATAAACCCCCAAATCAAGACCCAATTCAAAAAACAACTCAATAAATCAGAAATCCCACTTCTGGGGTCGGATTCTTTTCAACAACTACGTGCCTACACGTGAGATGGAAGAACAAACAGAGAAAAAAAGGGGAGTACAGAGAAGGGTCGGGAGGTTTTTCGATCAGAAAGCAGGTGAGTTTCTCTGTGTGTGTGCTGGAGAATTTGGAAGAAGACGGAGTAATCCAAGAGAAAGGTTGATGAAATGGGGGTTGATGGAATTGATTGATGGGTTTAGGGGCGGATGTTACAATTTCTAGCGGCAATTGCGCACGACGCAACCAACATTGTGTTTGCTAAATGGAAATGGAATCGAGTAGGTTTGAACTTTGCTCGCTCCAACTCCCATCATTCTAATCATGAAACGTGCTGTCACATTGTGTCACGCTCCTTTCTTTATTTATTGTATCATTCCAATCATCTCCGATTCTGCTGGACTAACTTCATACTCGTCGCTTCAATCCCAAGTCACTTTAAATTTTATTTTATTTTTTTTCTTTGTTAAAAAAACATTTTATACTTCTTTGTTTTTTATTTTTTATTTTTTTTGTTAAAATGTTATTTTATATTTAAAAGTTTGGTTTTAATTTTAACTTATCTCTTTTTTTTTTCTTTTTTTTTCCTGATAACTCAATTTTCAAAATTTTATTTTTAGTCTTTAGACATTTTAATTTTTTTTTTCATTTTCATCCCTAGAATTTAAAACAAGTTTAAAATTGGTTTCTTTTGAAGTTGATATTTTTAAATTCATTTAACCATATCAATATAAATAATAGAATATGTTAACCTATTTCTTAAATTTATAGAAAAATATGACTACTTTTCAAATAAAATATAACAAACATATTCAAATAGGGAGCAAATTTAATTTATTTTGAAAATTTATGGACTAGAATTTGGAACAAACTTTAAAATCTATGGACCAAAATATAATAAACTTGAAATTTCATGAACTAAAATTAAATTTTTAAAAGTTTAATGATCAAATTAGAATGAATCTAAAAATTTAGAGATAGGTTTTGAACCTAAAATCTTGAGGGAGCACGCCTCCTAAGCTCAAATCTTCAACCAACTTATGTCACCCCTTACAAACATGTATTTTATTTATTTGTACTAATACTATTAACAGTAATGAACCAATTTCTTTAAAAAAAAAGTTTAGGTATATGAACTTCAAAATTATTATAAATATCACTTTAAACTATTTTTTTTTATATAGTATATGAACTAAAATTGAACATTTGAAATAAAATCTTTATGTTAATATTAATAACTTTTAACAATTTGTTTGGAAACTATGACTAAAATAATTTGATATATGTAATGTTTACATTAGCTTTAAACGCATCTAAATGTACTGTTGCATCCTCTAATGTTTATATGTCAAAATAATTCATAAAAAATTTATAAGATAGATGGTTACAATAAATTAAATTGTCTTTTTGACTACTAAGATGATTAACATTTCAATTATAACATTAACATTTTTGTATTATTTAAAGTAAAAACAAAAGAGTTAGGATATAGAGGACGGCGTTGAAAATGATGATATACGCAAAGACCATATCAAATATTTACTGATGTGTAGGTTTCTTTTTTTATATATATAAAAATTGAATAGGAAATAAAAAAAAAATATGTGCATATATATATATATATATATATATATATATAAACAACTTTCTTTAAAAAAAAATAATAATAACATATTATACATAACATAAAGCACTGGAAAAACAAAGTTTAAAAAATACACCAAGTTGCAAAAATTATATATAAAGCCACATCAAGTTTTTTTTTTTTTTTTTTTTTTCTTTCCTTTTCTCTGTTGACAGATTTTTTTTTTTTTTTCTGTACGGAACTAGACGGTACCAATTTTCAGAATCGAACATGCGAGGCTGGTGTTCAATTGGATTACAACTAAGAGACAGATTGTCTTCTAGCTGTAATATAGTCATGGTTAAAAGGATTTTGGAAAAAATAAAAAATAAAAATTACAACAGTAGTTAATAAATTAATTTTGTACGAATACTCTATTATTAGGTGAGTTATCCTGAAAAAATAGTTAATCTGCGCAAACTCTCCAACTGTTCTAAAACTTAAAAAAAACAAAACAAAAAACAAAACAAACTGTTTTAATTTTTTTTAATACGTTTTTTCCTTTTTTTTTATCAGGATTATATTTTCCCTAAACCCTACAATTTGAGATTTAAATATTTTATTATAAAGGAAAACATTTATATTGGATCCAACTATATATATAGTAAGAAAAAACTTCTTAAAAAACTGAAGTAAAAGATTGAAAAGACAAGAAGGAAAACAAATTACCATGCACGGACAAATTTAATGGAATGCATAAACATGAATAAAACCTAAGATGCACCCAAGTTTTTTAAAAATGCATCTTCTGTTACCAAATTTTAATTAGCGATACCAAGAGTGCAATAGTTGAGTGATATTAGTGTACATCTAATGACCATGAGATCACAGGTTCGAACCTCTCACTCACAATTATTGTAATTAAAAAATAATAATAATAACGATAGTGAATTACAATTTTGAATCCATGTAACGAAGTTAATTTAATCAAATGTAAGCCTCACTTTTCACGAGTGGGAAAATACCGTGAGGATAGCAGTTCAACAATATTAATGTATTTTCATGATCAAGAGAATACACATACAACTTTTACTATTTATTTGGATCATAGTTCTTATTTCATAGTAAAAGATTAATAAAGTTCTTGCAACATTTAGGTATAACCTATCACTAGATTACAAGGTTGAATCACACCATACGTATTTGTTGAATAAAAAGATAGCTCATATATTCAAATTGTACTTAAGTAAAATATATAATGAAAGGTAAAATAGATTTTACACTCAATTATAAATGTGAACTTGTCTCCAAGGAATGACACAGTTGGTTGAAAGTTTTGGCACTGAAGGTGTGCTCCCTCAAAATTTTAGGTTCGAGTCTTATCTGTGAATTGAGTAGTTGAATGTGGTGTTTGAATGAGTGGCTTGAATAAAATTGCTTAAGGTTACAATCAAATCTTATATATTTGAATACGGTTGTTTGTATAAGATATTGGACTAAAATCTTGTTTAGATAAGGCTGTTTAGACGAGAGGTTGTAGACAAAAAAAGTTTTTGGGAAGGGTGGTAGAAACACGTTGTTTGGATGAGGGTTTTTAGTGAGGGTTTGAGTTTGTGGGGTTGAACGAAGCTTTTTTTTTCTACTATATAAGATGGTAAGACAAGACATGACAAATGGCTAGTGGCTAAGGCAGGACACGACTCATGGTTGGGTGGGCAAGGCAAAGCCCAACCATTGATCGAGGTGCGATGGGTAACATTTGACCCTTAAACGAGATGGATCGGGAAATGCCTGATCTTGAGTCCTTCATGGCCTAAGCTCTCGAGAGACTAGAAATGTCAGGTCGAGGGTCTTTAGGCCAAGTCAAGCCCACCGAAAATCACAAAATTTATGTTGGACATAAAGGCCAAATTTCGACATCAACACTATGAACAACAGATCATAGATTGAAAATTGTAAAATGAAAAGATGTTATGACTTTAATCCATCGTGATTACCTATTTAAAATTAAATTTCTATCAATTTTAAGATTCAAGAATTTTTCATGTTAGAATAGTCGATAAACATATGAATTAACTTAAACACTCACAAATAAAAATAAAACATAATATATTGTATAGTATAGTTCTTTATACTAAAAAAACACATAAATTTATAGGGAAATTGTTAATGAATAGCAAAAAAAAAAAAAAAAATGACAAACAATAACTCAAAATGTGATCCCTTTATATGTGTTAAATATTTTTTAAAAGTCATTATAATTAAAATAAATATGCCAAAATTTACTATCTACACCAAAATTTAAATTTACTATAAAATTATAGATATCATTTATTTTGATAATATGCTTAACCATTAGCTATATTCAAATAGTACAATACTATAGAACTTAAATTATAAAGAGCAAAAATCAAACAATAAATAAACATACACATAAGAATAATAATTTACATATTTAAATGATAAGAAGATGAGTTTTGTTACAAGATTATGGTTTGAGTTTGACCAAAAAATCATCCACAGATCATGTGCACTGGTTTGTATTGCTGTAGAAGCAGGCACGTTCATATTGGCTGTGCTGTCACCCAAAAACAGTTAAATCTTTAAAAATGGCTTTCCTCGCTTCGACTTCAAACGGCAATCAAAGCCTTAGCACGATCCAACGATGGCGATGGCTTCAGGATCATCCGTCCTCGCATTGTGGACCCGCAGACAATCTTGCCGTTGAAAAAGTTTTAGGAATTGTTCTATTGGTTTTATTTTATTTTTGTTTTCGGGTTCTCAGTCATAATTGGCAACCCGAAACGGATAGTTTCACCTTTTTTCGAAAGGCGAAATTAAGCGCTGGAATTTCGGGTACGTTTTTTTGATTTCTTCGTAGCTTTAGAGGGATTCCGCCCTCTGCTCGGCTCTTTCAGGCAATGATTGTAGGTACATTTTGTTGGGAATTTGATCGTAATCTAATTTTGTTAGTTATTTTCTGTTGGGTGTTTGAATTTATCGATCTGGGTACTGGTGGGGTTTTGGTATTTTCGTTCACATTTGTTTTTTGGCTTGTGGTTTAGTGACCGGAATCTTTCAATTTGTTTCAGGCTGCCTAAATTGGGTTTGAAGTGGTGCATATTTGAGCTCGAGCTTTTTCTTTCCCTTCTTGGCCTCGGAATTTGATTGTTGATTTGTTCAGAAGGGAAA
The DNA here is from genome assembly GCA_037832605.1 of Cyclanthera cordifolia. Taxonomy (NCBI): domain Eukaryota; kingdom Viridiplantae; phylum Streptophyta; class Magnoliopsida; order Cucurbitales; family Cucurbitaceae; genus Cyclanthera; species Cyclanthera cordifolia. The sequence continues at coordinate 10,761,551 of JBBMEG010000018.1, forward strand.
GAAAGGGCTAATATTGTGAAGGGTTGCAAGATTTTTGTGTGTTTGTGGATTGTATATGTTTTTGTATATTCAAAATGAGCGTTATTTCGGGTGTGATTTCTCGGCAAGTCATGCCTGTATGTGGCAGTCTTTGTTTCTTCTGTCCAGGAATGAGGGCAAGGTCTAGACAGCCTGTGAAGAGGTACAAGAAGCTTATTGCAGAAATATTTCCTCGTAATCAGGTTAGTACTTTTTTTTGTTGGTTGTATAAGCTTATGGCTAAGGTTTTTAAGAATTGTCATTTTCTAATAATTGAGAATTGGAGCTTTGTCCCACTAGGCACTACATAACAATTGGACATCCGCCCTCGCCCCGTCTCTAGGCTCGAACCCTGAAGGTCTTTTGCTATGTTAATGGGGTTTGGATGGAGGGGGGGGGGGGGGGGGTTGCTGATGCCTAGTCCTTCCGATTTTTATAATTGAAATTTTGAAGTATAGTGATAGAACCCAGATTGTATTACAGAATAAAAGAGAACCAAAATACAAACTAACCAAGTAATTATAGGTACTTGGAACCTCCCATTCTTGAGAAACTCTCATGCCCAATACCAAAATGGTCAAAATACATTCATACCTCTCTCACTACTCACACCATTTATTTATAACCATATTCCCTATCAAACTTGCTAACTAATTACTCATATACCCCTACATTAATCCTAATTCCTCTAAATGCCCCACCCTATCATACATACTGGTCGACATATTTGTATTAGACATTGGTGAAACATTCAGCTTCTTGTTAACTGACATGCTTGCTGTTTCTTTTCAATGTCTGGGTCTACATATGCTTATCCATTAACCCTCATCACTCTCCAACTCACTTCACCTTGAATTATTCAGCACTTTTTTGCAATTTTTTTCTTCATAATTGACTGAGTATGGTCCCTTTATTATGTTAGGAAGAAGGACCGAATGATCGGAAGATAGGGAAATTATGTGAATATGCTGCTAAAAATCCGCTTCGAATTCCAAAGGTAAAATTTATGAAGTGTTAATATCGCGTTGTCTGCCATGTGATTCAGAGTTTTTTTGGTTCACTTTTGTTGTGGCTAGTTCACATAACTATAGATGACCCGCAAGGTAGGTCGACATTGAGATGGATAGCATTATTCCCATAGTATATTTGTGTAACTTTTCTACAACATCCTAATATCAGCACAATATTTTTTTTGCCTCGTTATTATCCTCTATAATTGGTTAGTAAATGCCTTATGTGCTTTAGTTAGCATTTGCCCAACTATATCTGGTGACCGATCTTTCCTGAAGTTTCTTTAAGAATTATATCATTTTTGGCATTCATTCAGCTGTGATGATTTTTATTGATTTAGAAAGTTTCTCGTGGCTTGGGGGAGGGGTCCTGTTATGGTGTGTTTGAGGCAACAATTGGGTAAAGGAGGTTATTAACTTATCATGATAGGGGAGTTATAGTAACTCGTGTTTGTGATACATGTTATGATAACAAGGGTTATGATAATCTGTGTTTGAGGTGCGTGAATTTTATCATAACATGAGTTATTATAACAGAGTTGAAAGATTATTATAGTTGGGATGAGGGGCTAATCCACCAGTTATACATGGCCTAAACACGGATTGAGTTATTATAAACCAACCTTAAACGGAGGCCCAAATGCCCCTATGTGATTATTGAAAGATTGTTGGAAGTCACACATTAGTGATGATTGATTGGCATTTTTGTTACCGAAGGAACTCTATTCGAACCTAGGTTGGATAGTTTTCCAGCTTAATTTTAAAATCAGGATTATATTATGAAGGCATTTGGGGCAAGGAGATGAAAATGATTATGGAGAAATGAGGTTCAATGAAAATGATTATATGTGTCTTGCTCGGGTGAAAGGAATAGTTATGGAGGAACTGTTACGTATATTTGAGGTGCGGAGAATAATCATGGGAGAAACTATTACCTGTATTTAAGGAAAGAATGATTATGTGGAGAATGATAATTGGTCATGAGGAGAATGAGATTAAGTGGGAAATGAATAGTGATTATGAGGGAGATGAATAGTGATTATGGAGGAAATGATTGTCGGTGGCTCGATCATGGTTAAGAGTGAATTATTTTTCATCTCTCCGGTTCACCCCCTATGTGTTCATTATTGTAGTATATATTGGTCTGATGTAAGAGGTAAGCTAGAAAGTTCATTTAAACATAATTCATCTACAAATTCCTAATTGTTTTTTACTGTATTGCTTTTGCATGTACTCGATGTGTCTGAAGAGTAAGGAACCTTTCTGAGATTAAAGTATTTTTTGAGTTCGTGAGATTAATGTTGTGGAATATATTCATGTACTCTCTCCAAAGGTCAAGTTGCATTTTATCTTTTGTATTATTGTTTCCAGTTCAAAGATCTTTTTAAATCAAGTTTCGTGTTTTCTTCTTTGATCATATTATCTAATTATGGAAGGGATGCCAGTTTTTTGTCAAATTAAATAGTTTCTGCTCCAGATCAACCATCATCTCAGAAGAATTTATGGTTACTCGCTATTCATGCACCCTTTCTGGAGTTCAAATTGCATTTTCACGTTTGAATTATTGTTCTGGTCTTTGGAAGATTTTTTAAAGTCAAGTTTCATTGGTTTTTCTGTTTGGATAAAGTTTTTTTCCTAATAATATCAATGACTAATCATCATTGCCGAATGCTCGATTATTGTTTTTATACTAATTTTTTATTTCCAAATTTCATGATCAGATCACAACTTCCCTTGAGCAAAGGTGTTACAAAGAATTGAGGAATGAAAATTTTCAAGCCGTCAAAATTGTCATGTCTATCTACAGAAAACTCTTGGTTTCATGTAAGGAGCAGATGTGAGTAAAACCATCTTTTCTTTTCTTGATTTGTTTTCTGTACATCTATATATAGTATCTATTTCTGAGTTCTGTCATATATAAGAGATAAAACGTAAGTCTTATCCACCCAAAAAATTTCTCGTTTTATGTTATGACTGCATTCTGTGTTATTATTATTTTTTATTATTATCTTTTTGCCGTCCATCCATAGAACAAAGTGAAACTTAGTGTCTGTTGCTGTTAGACATAACTAATTGACTCATGCAGATGTTTGAACTACGTGTAGGCCTCTTTTTGCAAGTAGCTTGATAAGTATTGTGCAAACACTAATGGAGCAAACACGACAGATGGAAATGCAAATTATAGGATGTCAGTCTCTTTTTAGTTTTGTGAATAGTCAGGTAAGTGAAAAAGTTATAACTTTAGTCCTTGCTTTCATTATATTATTATGGAGTTTTGCAATGTAACTTTATTGATTTAATATTGTCTTCTGATGGTTCAGAGTGACGGGACTTACATGTTTAACTTAGAAGCCTTTGTTCCAAAACTGTGTCAATTAGCTCAAGATAGTGAAGATGATGAAGGGACTGAAAAACTGCGTTCAGCTGGGTTGCAAGGACTTTCTGCAATGGTATACCTTTCTATTTCTACTATTTACATTTAATTCTCATAAAAAAACAGTTTGTATTTGCATCAAGCTAGTCAAAGGCTTTTTGTTTTCTTTTCTTCTGTAAAATGCATCTTTTGAATAGCTTATCAAAACTAATTTGGTTTATTGTTTTCTTCTAGGTGTGGTTTATGGGTGAATACTCGCATATTTCTGTTGAATTTGATACTGTAAGTTGACTCAAATTCTGACCGATCTGGATATTGTTATCCCAAATATGTTCTACTATTATTATGTTTTCTGCAATCTATTATGAATGTTCCCTTTTTTAGTTAATAATCAAACATTCCATCCCATGTTCATATCTCCCATGTCCTCTCCAAATTTGTACCATGGCAGAAAACAATCATTATGTCTAATGACTAGTAGTATCAGTACAAATCTGATACCTAGCTTGGTTTGTCCTGCCTTTACACAGATTGTTTCAGTGGTCCTAGAAAACTATGGGGCTCCTGCAAAAAAGTCAGACAGCTCAAATAATCAATGGGTTCAAAAAGTGCAACGGGATGAGGGACATTTGTCTTCAGCATCAGTTGTTACGATGAGCACACCATCTTGGAGGGAAATTGTGACTGAAAGAGGCGAAATGAACTTGACAGGGTAATAATTTGACTCTGATCTAGTCCTCATGCTATAATCTAGTTGAGATAAATGTTTCATTACAAGTTAATTATCTTTGCTCGATAGGGAAGATGTCCAAAACCCTTGCTTTTGGTCTAGGGTTTGCCTACACAATATGGCCAAACTAGCCAAAGAAGCTACAACCATGAGGCGTATTTTAGAATCTTTGTTCCGTTACTTCGATAATGGACATCTTTGGTCTATTGAACATGGCATTGCAGCTCCAGTTTTGAAAGATTTGCAGTTCTTAATGGACAAATCTGGTTTGTTCTCTAAGTCTTACCCCTGTTTGTGCCCTTGTCCTTACTTTTTCTATCGCCTGGACCTCAATTTTTCTAATGAATTTATGGTTGACCATTTGTTTTAAAATTTTTGATAGGTCAAAGTACCCACGTCTTACTTTCCATGTTGATTAAACATCTCGACCATAAAAATGTCCTGAAGCTGCCTGACATGCAGTGTGACATTGTTGCTGTGACTACTGTCCTTGCCCAAGTGGCGAAGGTTGAACCTTCTATTGCGATTATTAATGCGGTAGGTGATTGCATGAGGCATTTGAGGAAGAGCATACATGGCTCACTTGATGATGCAAATTTAGACGGTGGTGTGAAAAATTGGAATAAAAGCTTAAGTGAAGCAGTGGATCAGTGTCTGGTACAGCTAATATATAAGGTAATGAAATGTTGTTCTATTTCAGGATACATCTGTTAATCCTATGCAAATTTAAAATGTTTACTTTCATTATTGTTGTGCGTGTTTTTTGAAATTAATGCTTAACCAAGCCATGGAAAGCAGGTTGGAGATCCAGGTCCGGTTCTTGATGCTATGGCTGTGATGTTGGAGAGCCTTTCGACCATTACAGTCATTTCCAGAACTACAATTTCTGCAGTTTATCGCGCTGCTCAAATTGTTGCCTCCTTACCTAATTTGTCATATCAAAACAAGGCAAGAAACAATCATCTGCTTTTGAGTCTGATTCATTCTACTCCAGCAAAGTTTAACCCTATGATTTTAATAAATTCAGTGTTTTGTGACTTAGGCATTCCCTGAGGCTTTGTTTCATCAGTTATTGCTGGTTATGGTCCATCCAGATCATGAAATACGAGTTGCAGCTCATCGTATTTTTTCTGTTGTCCTTGTGCCATCTTCTGTTTGTCCACGTCTAGGCTCTTCATATCATGAGTCAATGACGGCATCTGACCTTCCTAGGACACTCTCAAGGGCTGTGTCTGTTTTTTCTTCTTCAGCTGCCCTGTTTCAGAAGCTGAGGAACGAAAAAGTCCCTTTCCTGGAAAATGGTCGTCCAGATATGAAATATAGCTCTCTCGACAATAGTGAACAAGAAAGTGTAAGCAATGGCGTGCTAAGTAGGTTGAAGTCATCCTACAGCCGGGCATATAGCATAAAAAGTCCAGGACCTTTGACAACTGATTCAACTACTATAGACAACTTGAGCAAAGAAACAGTATGTTGTGCAAATATCATTTCATTTTTAAATATTTCATTGTGATAATTGTGTAGTGTATAAAGCAAATACAACCACCAAGGTAGGCATTTGGGAAATACTGCTTAGCATATATGACTAGATTATCTATGCATTTTGTTTCATTTTGTTCCCTGCAAATAGATGTAATATCAGAAGTGTTAAAATAGGTCATTGCTAGAGTTTACTTGTCAACTTTGATCGATGCAAATCTATGCATGATTAGTTCTGTGTTCTATATTGATGATTGACACGTCAACACAATAGTGGAAAAGAATAGCAAGTCTCTTTTTAAAAAAATTTTTTAGGGTAACAAGAGTAGTTGTTTCAATTATTGAGAATGTAGTATCCAAGGCTTTTAGAAATTATATTATGAGGTAGACTGTTATTGAGTATCTGGCAAGTTTGTTGCGCACAGTTCGACTATTCTCGTAGAACAAATTGTTAGTCAAAGAAACTTGTAGGAAATTAATGCCTTGGTTGATGGTTACCATAGATCGAACCCACAACTTTTCGGTTCTCCCAAGACCTTCTTGACAGGCAACCCGTGATGGTTGAAGTTGACTGTTAAATTATTTTTTGTTTAATATTGTTTATTAACTTTCAAAGTATATTAGGGATGCCTCTTTAGAACTCAAGGACACTGTACCACCTATAAAACGTTCAAGTAGAGTCTCAAAGTAAATAATGGTTATCTTATAGCTCCCAGATTCTCCTTTTTCTCCTTGCATTCTCAATGCAGCAGAAGTACTCAAGTTCCTCAAACTCAATGTCTCAAGTAATTTATAGTTGACATATGCATATACTTTACCTAGATGGTTAAATTAACCTATTCTATTCAAGTGAGACATGATGAAGTAAAAGAGACACAATCTACGTTAGAATAACCATAAATGTTATCAAGTTTAAATAATCTCTTATTTTTTGCATGTCATGAAGCTTTGGTAACCGAAGGTTACTTACTTTTTGCTCCACTTCTTTTTCTTTTATAAATTGATTTTCAGGAAACTTTTTCTCTCCGACTCAGTAGCCACCAAATTACACTTTTGCTCTCATCCATCTTTGTACAATCCATATCTCCCGCCAATGTTCCAGAAAATTATGAAGGAATTGCCCATACATACAGCTTGATCTTGCTGTTTTCTCGAGCTAAGGTAATTGTTTATGAAGATACTTTTGAGATTTGTTGATTTTTCTTTTTATTGGGATGAGCTGTCAGTATTTTTTCAGTAGAAAATCTCATTTTCTGTATGCTGAATTTCAAAGGGACTAAATATATCCCCGTGAAGTCTTGTAACTTATTTGTAACGTTATACTAAAGGCAATCTATCTAACAAATCTGCTTTAGTTGGGGTGGATTTATTTTATTTTATTTTTTTAAAAATGTACAATAACCAAATTCCAGTTAGTTGAGAATGAAAAAGCAATACAAATGGGCATAAAAACAGCCCTAGCAAGCGACCAATAAAAGGGTTTCAAACTAAGTTTTCAGAGAAAATACTAAATTTTTTAAGAAATGTAAAATCTAATGAGGGCTCAAATATCATTCAAAGTTCTCATCACCCCTCTAAAAAATCTATTATTTCTCTCGCCCCCAAAGATCCCACACATGGCTTAAAGCTCCACTTTTTTTTTTTGAAACAAGAAATAAGAGACAAGTTTTTCATTAGGAGAAGGAAAGGAAGCAAAAACATAGAACCCCATTTCTAATCTATCCCATATGCTTTAGAAGCCAGTTTACATATTTTTTTTCAGAATGCTCAATTCTTAGTTTTGTTTAAAGGGAAGGAAGCACTTCTGTTGATGTTTCAAAATTTATGATAATGAGTACAGAAGTTTCAATCAAAAGAAAAACTCCCAAAGGAGGTTATCAAAAACCACCCCAATTAGAGCCTTATTTCTTGAACCAAGCCACGGTAGTCACATACCTAGGGTATAATATCTTCCTAAGTTTTTTTGACAACCAAATGTACTAGGGTCCCGTAAGATTAGTTGAGGCGTGCACATGTAGACCCAAACACACATCAAAAATAATAAAACGTGGGAAGAAAAAAAGATTTGTTTATGTCTAAATTGTCTCTCCAAGCTCTCTCTTTCATAATCATGGAGATTGTTTCTAATAAATATTCTGCAGAGTCCAGTCATATCTCATTCTATAAAAACTGTATTTGAGTAGTTCCTTGAAAGTAGTTTTATAATTTCAGCTGAAACTCGGTGGCTATTATTTCTCTAATAATAACATTTCTCCTAAACTGTCAGCTTGAGATTGGCTATCTTACTGGTTAGAAGAATACTTTAAGATTTTGGATGTTATGCTGTGGAACTCTCCCGGAGCCAAAAATAAATAAATAAATTACAGTACGAAGGAATAGAACAACTGTACTATATGTAACTTGGATTTCATTACTTCTATGATATGGTGCAAGATTACAGTGCAAGATCTATTTTCTCAATGATATGGTTCTTTCCATGCAGAACTCAAGTCATGAGGTCCTAGTACGAAGTTTTCAGTTGGCATTTTCATTGCGAGTCATTTCTCTCAATAATGGAGGTGAAGTTTTAAAATTTAGCACAACCTCGGTCTTCAATCAAATCTCTTGATGGACTAGGTTTTGAAATTTGTTACTGTCAGAAAAATTGTTGAAGAAAGATGGTCAGTTCATGCATCTATCATATATGTGAGGAAGTAGGAAACACGGTAGAGGTTCATATTATCTAGACTAGGACATTGAAATGAATGGAATTGCGTGTGAATTGACATTTTAATTATTGAATTATGTTAAACCACCAATCAACCTAAAAGCTTAAACCGATATGTTGGTGTAAATTTAGTTATATCAACTAGCACTTCCCATCACTAGTGGATTTAGAAATTCTAGAAATTTCTTACCAGTGGAATCAATTTTAAATTGGGAAGAAAATGACACGGTAGAGATTCGAACTCAGGACTTCGTGCTCTGATATCATAATGACTTATGTAACCACCAATCAACCTAAAAGCTTTAACTCATAGGTTGAAGTAAATTGAATTATATCAACTAACATTAACTCATATTGATTTTTTGCTTGGGGGAATGGTTCACTAGAAAGATTATACCCTAAAATAGCCAGGCTTGATTTTCCATCAATTTGAAACTCTGGCTACAACTTATGCTCTAATTGCAGGATCACTGCCACCGTCGCGCTGTAGATCCCTACTTACTCTAGCCACATCTATGATTCATTTTTCATCCATAGCATTTAATATCCTTCCCCTCGTCGACCAAATGAAGGCTATATTCATGGACAAAATGGTATGTTCCCCATTGCTTGTTATTTAATGAACTGATGCAGACAGATTTTACGTATAATAAATAGTAGTGTCAAGGTCAATATTTTCTGTAATCGTTGTTTGTTTCTCAGTTATGCATCTGACCTCTTAGAGCAACCATTACCTTCCAGATTAAGTCTACGTTTATATCTGAAGCTGCTACTGAAAATTCAATTATGGCTTGTTTCTGAACCTGTTTAGGCCGATCCCTTCTTGGAATTGGTAGAGGACTGCAAGTTAAAGGCTGTTAATCTACAGTCTGACCAAATGACTAGTCCGTATGGATCGAAGGAAGATGATGATTTGGCCTTGAAATTTCTATCTGGAGTAGAGCTAACTGAAGATCAAACTAGAGAATCCTTGGTTGCTAAGATTGTGGAGAGCTTGGATACATTTTCAGACGTAATGCACTAGAAAACTCATTTCTGATCGAGATTGGTTCATTTTTATTGTTTAACTTTAACAAACTCGTACATCTATGGTGCAGCCACAATTCCCCAGCTTAAAGGAGCAACTTCTCAGCAAGTTTGTGCCGGATGATATGTGTCCTCTTGAAAATCAGCTGTTAGATGATACTTCAAACAAAGTATATCAGGTTATTTTCAGAATTCATTAAGAGACGTAAACGCATGTAATGTACGTTTTCCTTGACTTGCAGTACATGACCAATGTCTTCCTCTTTGCAGTATGAAGATTCTTTTTTCGACACGTACGAAAGCCAAACTAAAGATAATCAAGAGTTTGTTGTGATTCCCCTTTTGAGCGTGAATCAGCTTTTAGAATCAGTATGTCAGCTACTTTAAGCTCTTATTATTTGATGAAGTGGCTGAATTTGGAAACTGGTTTTTCCGTTGAAGCTTACTCATTATGTTTCATCTAATCAGGTACTCGAGACGGCGCTTCAAGTTGAAAGAACCTCCATCTCAACCACAGATGATGTGCCTTACAAGGAAATGGCTCACCATTGTGAGCTACTTCTGATGGGAAAGCAACAGAAGATGTCAACTTTGATGACTTCTGAACAGAAACAGGAGAAGGTCACGATCTTATCTCTGCAAAACCAAGAGGTTGAGGTAAAGCGGCGAATCTAACCATGTGTAATATTTGTGAAATTTGTTTGCAGGGATATGAATTAAATCTGTTGCACTTGTCGAAATTCTGCTAGAAATTTAGCTCAGAAATACATTTCACCCCCATTGATCAAGTTGATGAGAGAGAGACAGAAAAAATATGATAAAATTAGAGAGAGACAAGGATATGGAAAACAAATTTTAACATGAACTCCCATTAAATGAAAAATATTTATATTTAAACTAACCAAATTGTTATGTTTTCGAGGTATAGGGAGCGAAGCTTCAATTTCTGGTTTAAAAAAAAAAAAACTAGAGAACCATGAAGCAGGTCAAGAGGGTGCTGGGAAAGTAAAAGGTTTAGGTTTAACAGGTTCAATCAACCTACTTAGGTATTAAATAATAATTTTTTATAGGTTTTTAGACGGCTAAATGTTATAGGATCAGGTGGGTGTCATGTGAGAATAGTTGACTCTCAAACACTCGGTTATCAAAAACAAATATTAGAGGTTAGTAATCCTGACGTTCTGTGAATGATTTTTAGTGGTTAACATAAATAGTTTATCTAATTTATATTTTCAGGAGGCAAGTTCTCACAATGTAGAAGTAAACAAAAACATTTACAAACATCTAACATATTACTAAAATTGTAGGTTGGCAATCCAACAATTGATCACTTTTCAGCTAACCCACGTCAACCTCTCCCTGGACCGATTTTGACGCCGTGCATGGCTGAGTATTCATATCATACGCATGCATTCAGTTTACCTGCTTCAAGTCCATACGACAACTTTCTCAAAGCTGCAGGTTGTTGATTCCATTCGTGTAAAGTATCCCATGGTTTTTCAGTTGAACCAGAAGCATTAGGTACCGGAGCGAGCGATTTCGAAAATCGAGATGAATCGGCTGCTGGAGTACATTTTGTAAGTATCTTCTACTACAGGAAAAGGATAAGATTCACATTTTGTTGGTTGGAGGTGTAAAATCTTCAATTGTTTCATTCTTTTCTTCAAGTTTCCTATTCATATTTATGGACTCATGCAGGAAGATTTGCTATTTTGCTCCCTGCTCTAGACGTTTGGTAATCGTCTTTTGTTTTTTGGGGAGTTCCTTCTTTAATTTAATTGATTGTATTTATTTTTATTTTTTTTTTCATTGTTGTCTGTGAACTCTATATACTAGCGTTCAAGTTATGCAATGGAACAGCATAACTTGGTATTACAGAAAAATACTAGTGCAAATTATACTGTGTGAAGCATTTTTTTATTAAAATTAAATATCATTGCTCTTTTATACCTTAAATCATTTTCTTATGATTTCTTATGATCATGAATTCGAATCCTCTCACTCTAAATGATTGTAATTCAAAAAAAAAACGGTCGACAATCTTTTCTTTTCTTTTCTTTTCTTAACAATAAAACACGCATAGTAACTAGAAATTTGAGCAAAAGTGTTTGAATTTCTTTCCCATGAACCAAAGGGGAAGTGTCTTAATGTGGAACATAGAGGGAGATAAGAAAGAAGTAGTAGAAGTTGGAATTACATGATAAAAGCCTATTTTATCAGCTAAATTTCTTAATTTTCTAAATTATTACATAATACTATTTTATTAACTTTCCTGTTTATTCTGATTTTCTGATTACACTTCCATTTTTATAAATCTGATCTCCACTATCTATACATTAATTTTTTTTTTTTTAAATATTTAAACATTGAGGGTAAAAATAATAATAATAATAATAATAAAATTGAAAGTTAGAAAGATTTTCAAGCAAAATATTATTATTTTATGGTTGTTGAAATTAGTTGGTTAGCATTATTTATTTATACACCTGATTTGGTTGTAATTCCCATATATGGTGTGCTTCCAACTGTATAATTATTTCATTTTTCAAACTAACAATCCAACCCAATATTTATTAGATATTAAATTAAGACCATGTTCTAATAATGTCTTTTGTTTTTTCCTACCCTTCAACTATTCTATTTTTGTTTTATCTATTGTAGTAATTAACTTTCCATAAACTTATTTACCAAAGCTTGGATTGTTAATCTGCTAGTATTGATTAAACATAATAATATCGCGGTTAAAATATCGTTTTGGTTTCTTAATTATCATATTTGTTCTATTTTAGTTCTTCAAAAGTTCAATTTTGTTATCTTAATTGTTATAAAATAGAAACGATTAAATTGTTAATCTTTAATGATTTACAAATAACCATCCAAACTAGTATCTTAATTATTATTATTATTTGTTTTTTTATTTTTTATTTTTGCATGTTATTATAATAGGAAATAGAAAATTGTTAATCTTCAATCGAGACATAAGCTATAAAAAATGGTAGTGAGGGAAGTAACTCGTACATCTTATACAAATGTTGAAGAATTTCTTACCTTTACGAGACAAATCTTCAAGGTAAGTACCCGCTTGAGTGAGGTCCTTGAAATTTTGGTAGAGTTATAACCTTTATAGAGCTGGATACTATATTAGATAGTATGTGATTCCACCTCCAAATAATTGGTAGTGAAGAAAGTAGCAGATATGTCTAATATATGTGTTGAAAGACCTCGTCTTTCTAATGTGTGACAAATCTGCAAAGTGAATATCTCCAATAAATTTCAATAAATTATTATAACTGATCCGATAAACTCATTAATTCAATCTTAGGTGTGTTGGTTTTTGGTAGAAAAGTGTGAAGTGGAGGTGAGTGAAAGGGTTAATGATAGTTTGAAGTAATTAACTACTTGTGTTGAAGATTAGTGTTAGTAATGGTTGAATAATTAATTACTTGTTTGAGGATTTAGTAGTAATTGAGCGATATGTTTGATGTGAAATTTGATTGAATAGTTTGATATAGATGGTTTGATAGGTGGTTAAGAGTAGCTGTTTACTATCAAATACAAATAAGCACGAAGATTTGGATTGAGTTTTTTTTTTTTTTTTTTTTTTTTTTTGAAATCAAATTATTGAGTCAATAATGAAGCAAAGGGTAGGCATTGATTACAGACATCCTTTAACAATAGAGGGGCTAGAGATTTGGAGGGGAGAAAGGGAAAGGGTGGAGTTGTTTGCCAAGTCATTGACATGTGCTCTAACATAAGTATGGCAAACTTGCCTCTATTTTATGATAACATTTACTAATGTGTTTCTTGTTTTAAAATACTAATTTATTTTGTTAAAAAAATTAGACAACAATTAATTCTACCATATTTATATAATTTTAAAATTTTAAATCAAAATATTATTTTTTTTTTTTTTTTGAAAAAGAACTCATCTAAATTAATCATCAAACAAACCACGAATACAATCATCCTCCACACCGGAGGCCACCAAGGGGGGAGAACCTCCTCCAAAAAAAGGTCCTATCATCCAACCTCGAAGGATAAAAGTTCCACACCACAAGGCACGAAAAGAGTTTTGGCTAGCAAATCCGCCACCCTATTACAATTCCTATAACAATGGAAATAAAACACATCTCCAATAATATTAGACAAAGACCTAATATCAACAATTACATTGTAAAGCTCAGAGAAATCCGTGTCCTCTCCCACCAACACCTTGATCAACAATATTATTTTAATCTATAGACTTTGAACTTTTTTTTGTAAGACTTTTAAAAGTTTAATTTTAGATTTTAGATTTTCAAATTTATTTTATTTGATTATTTCGATCTAACTTGAATTTATTATTATTTTTTTATAATGAAGTATATATTCATTTTATTTAATTATTTTGTGTGGACTTGTAACTCTTGCATGTTATATATATATATATAAAATTAACAGTTGAAAATATATATACCATGATATAAATCGAGTTAGAATGATTAATAGATGTTATTATAATATCAAAAGAGCAATAGTTTAGCTACGTGAGTGTAAGTTTAAGGATCACGAATACGAAATCGCGAGTTGAAATCCTCCACTCAATTGATTGTTTAATCTCAAAAAATATAAAAAATTATTATATTATTTTAAAAATAAATAACAAATAGGAACCTTTTGCATGTATATTAAAAAAAAAACTATAAATATTTGGTATATAGCAAATTTTGAAATTATTTGTATCTAGCGGGCTTATCATAACGACTAAAAGTCTTAGACTTCAATCACTTAACTGATAAACTTCAGTCACTTCTTTGATAGACAGATTGAAATCTATAAAAGAAGTAATTGAATAGGGCTAAAAGCGGAATTACGTCAAAAAAGTTAAAAAATTTACTATAAATGAATTTTTTAACTAGTTTATGCTTAAAAAAAAAAAAAAAAAAAAAAAAAAAAAAAAAAAAAAAAAAAAAAAAAAAAAAAAAAAACCACGTCAAATTTCCTAACAAATATATATTTCAAAATAAAAACAAAAAACCAATTCAATCCATATCTTTGGGTGGATCGACAAATTTCTCTAAACCATGTACCCTTATGAGACGTTGGACTAGAATTTGCAGAAATTAAAGGAGAAAATAACTTTAAATTTTGTTTTTTTTCCTAAAATGAAAATGTTAATGATCTATGAACTGGCTTTGATAGGAAGAAAAGAACTTAAATTAGAAGGGTTGAAGAAAGCTAGGGTTTCTTTGAATTAAGCAGATTTTGGTGGGCAGGACTTCCAATTTGGATCAGTTTGGTAAATCCACCAAAAAAAAAAAAGAGAAAACTATTTGTTTTAATGTATATTTCAAAAGTAACTTTCATTGAAGAACAACCAAAAGCTGCCCAAATCAATTCCAAAGCCAAACAATCAATCGCGCAGCCTCTTCGCTTCCATCTCGCGGCGGCCGGCGACCCGCATCTCCAGTTCCGCCGCCATGATCGGAGCCAATTTGTGTCATCGGAATTGATCTTCCCGGCGGTGGCCTCCTGGTCTTTTCAGGTTTCGATTCTCGATCCTAATTTATTTAACAATCTCTATTAATTGATTTCGATAGTTTTTAAAACTAAAACAAACTGAATCGTCAAAACCGAACCAACGGCTTGAACCGATTGAAAACTGCATCGGTTCGGGTTGGTCTTTCATATGACCGACACTAGCACTAGTAGAAAAACTGAAGTTAAGCATATGACCGACACTAAAACTTCAGTTTTTCTACTAGTGCTCGTATGAATGTGTTGAACAAATAGAAATTAAACACGAATTGTATTTCATCAACAAAATACCTTTTCAAATGGTATATAATTTTATAACTAAGAACATGTTTGGTGGGAGGAAAGGGTTGAGAAGAGAAGCGAAGAGATCCCTTCCTATTGTTCGACCCACCAATTTCTATAACACCAATCACTAATCTATACTTATTTTTATTCATTTATCCTTTCTTTTTCCTTCATTTTCCTCCCACCGTAGCCAAACATACAACGTTGGTTTTTAAAATAATTAACAGAATTAGGTATTCTATATTCAAAATTTTATATTATTATTTTTATTTTTTTCTTTTTTTTTTTTTGCATAGTAGCTCGGTAACATTATTGTATATCTATAAGTATAAGTAAAAGATCATGAATTTAAATTTCTAAAAACAAATAAAAGTATTTTTTAGAGCATTTCTTATTATTTAACTTTAAGATATTCAAAATGGTTGGGATGTGATTGAGATTCTTATTCAGCTCTAAGATATTGATGAATATAAAGAGGGAAATTTTGGTATTTATTTTATTGTTTCCAGTTCGTTATTATTTTAATTTTAAATTATCAAAATGTTAGAGAAAAGTTCTAGCTGGGTCACTCCATCACTAATTCAATCTTATAGATGTAAAAATAAAATTCATTTCAAAATATATCAAATTAGACTGGGTTTGGATTAAACTTTTTATTTTTATTTGATTTCAACCATTTAGTAAGGATATTCATGTATTTCCCAAAATTTGATTTGATCGACAAGCGATTGATCAGTTTTCAAGTATATGTTTATTAGTGTAAGTTACAAAAATAATTAATCAAAACTTGTTCGATTGGTTCGAACCGTTCAATCGGTTAATAATTTGAAATATATATGCATATAGTATTAATATTTTTCATATAATTACTTAGTTTCTTATTAAATTATTTGTAAAATTAACTTAATTTTAATTGTGTTTCTAAATACTATTTGATATATTTATTTTATTAAAATTAATTTTCAAATTTTCAATAAAAAATAGTATGATGTATATGTTTTTTAATTAAAAAAAAAATAATAATAAACCGATGTTATCAACCAACTT
Source organism: Cyclanthera cordifolia (assembly GCA_037832605.1). Classification (NCBI taxonomy): domain Eukaryota; kingdom Viridiplantae; phylum Streptophyta; class Magnoliopsida; order Cucurbitales; family Cucurbitaceae; genus Cyclanthera; species Cyclanthera cordifolia. The sequence continues at coordinate 10,777,744 of JBBMEG010000018.1, forward strand.
AATTAAGTGACTTAATTGATCGATCTATTAAATTTCATTTGCAAGCATGCCATATGGTCGATACTGTATCAATTTTACCAAAAATCGACACCGACCAATGTACATCTACCATTTATTAAACTTTCAAACAAAAATAATTTATTAAACTTTCAAACAAAAATAATTTTATCTTTGACCACTTAATGAAGATTGAAAGTGGTTGAAGATGAAGGGCAGTATATATCAAAATTTGACCATTCACAATGAGTTTATTTTTTAATTAATTATTTATTTATTTTAAAATTAACTCCTAAAGATCACAAACTTTACCTAAAAAGTATTATGGAGAAGTAACTCAGAACTATTAATGTAAATTTTTGATCAGTGAACGTTATGTTGAATAAGATTATCATCAAACAATGAAATCAGCTCACTACAACCTCTTGAATTGTTATAAACTAATGATAACAAAAAAAAAAAAAAAAAAAAAAAAAAAAAAAAGTGAAATATTGATTTCCAATTTTAATTCGTACTCCCATCAAGTCATGCCACCACACTTTTTCAAAAATAATCTCAATATTTGAATATAAGCCTGTTTGATTATGATTATTATTATTTAAAAGTTTTGTTAAATGATTAATAAACAAATTAATGTTAATGATCCATGATTGTTTTTTTTTTCTTCTCCGACAATAAATATTAATAAATAAGAGGATAAAGACTAAACAACAAACTTTTTTTTTTTTCGAGGAGGAGAACTGCAAAGCCTATCTAGAGAGAACAATGTTTCTTTAAACTAGTTTTTTTTTTTTTTTTGGTTAAACAGTATCTAAATGTAAAATCCTAATTCATAATTTTTTTTCTTTGAGTTGAATAATTCGGTGGAAAATTGAACTCATAATCTTTTGGGGTTTATAAGAATATATTATTCTTTGTCTGTGTTTTTTGTTAGAGAATTCTTAATCTCGTAAATATAAACTATGTATCTATTAAGTTATATGCTTCACTTTGCATGACTTGTACATACTTTGAAGATCGAACTTTTCTGCTGACAACATAAGATCTCGTAACTGGAACTGTCATTCGTTAGAACACACGACAAGCCGATAATTAACGTCTAGTTTTCAAAAAAAAAAAAAAAAATAAATTTTGATTTTTTATTTTCAAAAATATATAGATTAAAGGTTAACTTTATTCAAACAAAATGAATATAAAAAAAGCAACCAAATATATAATTTACCTTTTAAAAAAAAATCAAATCCATCTTTAGTCTTTAAGTATTAAAAATGTATAACCATTTGTTAAGATCAAGTCAACAAGTTTTTTTTTTCTTTTTTTCTGGTTAAAAAAAAAAAAATCTTTTACAATGATGGATTGGTTAAAGATTTTGGTTTTAATTTTTTTAAAATTGTTTCTCAAACTCTCGAGTTTAAGAACATTAATTTGTCGATATCTCTCATTTTTTTTAACTACGTCAAGATTTTAGGTCATAAAAGGTAAAAAATTAATTTTCCTTTTAATTTTCCTTTTTAAATTTTTTTTTTTAATTGCAATTGAAGCAGCAATATTGGAAGGTGTAACCGCGCCAAAATTTAACAATACATAGACGAAAGAAAAGAGTACATAAAATCAGAAAACAAAAAGAGAGGAGGAAGAAGCAGCTTACTCTCCTACTTTCATGGAACATTCCCAATCCTCTTCGTCCTCCATGGAAAATCAACCGCCAAATAAATTACCCACCATTCAAACTTCTAAATATTTCTATAATCAACCTTCATTTCTTCTCTATGATGTCATTCTCCATCTCAGCGCGTTCTTGACCTCGTTAATGTTCAAAGAAACTTCACCGGATCAATCTGACCTTTGTGGTGATCATTTCATTATTTAATTCCAGTTTTCAATCGCCTAAATACATACATGGAACTCGTCTTTTCGCATTGCCCCATACCCATTTCGTTTTGTGAGGTTTTCAGAGAAATTCTCACGTTTTATTGTCCATTGCCTGCTTCTTTGGCTGTGAAAACAGGTACCCTTTTGTGGGATTCTTGGGTTTGTTTTCGAATTTTGTCATGATTGAGTTAGGGTCTGTGTTTTTGTTGGTTATGGAGTTTGAATGTTTGTGTATGTCTCTGTAATCTCAACCAGGTTAAAAGGTACAAGATGATACGGGTTTTCGCCGAGTAAATTAGGGCTTGAAAATCATAACGTGCTTTGTGGTAATGGATTCATGGGGGTTAACTTTTAATTTCGTACTAGTTAACTTGACAAATAAATGTAATAGGATCACATTTTTGTCAGGTGGGAATAGTCGGGATGCCGGGATGTTTGCCGTATAAAAGAAACATAATTTTATGTAATCTTTAAATTTATGATTCCTTTCATTTTTTATTGAGTGTTTTATTTTGTAAGTATTGCAGTCATTGTGTTTGATATAATTTAGAAGGGATGCTCTGCCTGGTTTTAGAATCTCCAACTCTATGATTCATTTCATTTTCTATGGAGTGTTTTCTTTTTAAGTATTGCAAGTCATGGTGTTTGATGAAATTAAGAAGGGACGCTCTGCCTGGTTTTAGAGTCTCCAACTTTATGATTCTTTCATTTTCGATCTGTGTGTTCTCTTTTTCGTATTGCAGTTGTAGTATTTGATAAAATTTAGGAAGGATTCAAGATAAAATTTTAGAAAGGATTCAAGAGAATTGCTCAACTGGCATAAATGTGTGCTCATAAATAAATGTGGGTTCGAATCCCGCACTCACAATTGTTGTTGAACTCAAAAAAAAAGAAAAAAAGAAACAAAGGATGTAAGGCCTTTTGTTTCTATTTTATTTATTTATTTTCAAACAGAACAGAAACTTCCATTAATCACCAATAACCGAATTGCTAAAATCACTCTCCACTACGGAGACCACACAGGGGAAGGACCCCCTTCCAAAAGAAAGACCTAACTCCACAGAAGAGGAATTAGCATCACAGAAACATTCTTGACCAACATATCAACCACCTTAAGACAAGTTCTGCTACAATGAGTAAAAGAGACCACCAATCACCCTGGAAAGATGCCGAATATCCACAATAATATTGTTAACTTAGAAAAATCTATATAATCTTTCGACACACACCAACTCAGAAAAACCCCTTACTCACTATTTTATTTATTCTTAGCTTTGAATGATCAAGACACCTCTACTTCCTCTAAGTTAAATTTTCTCTCCCATATGCAATATAGCATTCTGAAAAAATAGAGCCATGCAGCACATAGAAGAATTGTGATTTGTTGCTTAAAAAACATTGATATGTTGTTGTTTAGTGTTTTTCTTTTCTATCTACTTTCTTCTACCATCTACAAGCATGTCAGATAAATATTTAATTTTTGGTGTTTTTGGTAGAACTACGAAGAATCAAAATCATTCATCATTCAAATATAAATTGGTTAGTAAGTGTATGATTGAACTAGTATATGCAATTCATTGTGTTATTTCTGGTATTATATCTGTGATTTTTGTGGACTTTTCTTTCTTTCATAGTATTTATTTCTTAGCTTTTTAAAAGCCTTAAATGGCAAAGTGGTTGTAACATTACATTATAAATTATGCTTAGCTTTAGCTTTTGCCTTTTTGTTCATTGGATGAATACTCGAAATGCTACGTGCGCCATTGGTAATATTTTCTTTGCTGCTATAGGGGCATTTTGTTCTTGTAAATTAGTGGACAACTAACTTATATGCTTGATGCCACTTCCAAGCAGTTCTCAACCATGAATTCATCAAGTGTTGACAAGAATGGTGAGGTTTTCTGTCAACTGTCTTCATCATTTGTACGTTTGCTCAAAAACCAAAACTAACTTTTAATTCTTTTACAACATTCTTCTGCAGCTAAGCTGAGACTGATTTTAGCTGAGTGGTTGAGGAATCTTTTCCCTGGTCTAAATTTGCCAATCAATCCATGTGATGAGGACCTCAAAGCTTGCCTGCTGGATGCCAATGTCTTGTCCCAAATCTTGAACAAGCTTAAAAAACCTGGTTCTAAGGAGGTATTTTCCTACTGGTTGTCTTTGTTCCAGAGGTTGTAGTTTTTTTTTCAAGTCCTTTTGTCATATCATACTGTTCACTGTTATGAGTATAAGATTTCTGACATTAGGCAGGTTATGTTATCCATAATTTGGCTTCACGAGCTGAGAAGATCACGAAGTTCCTTGCAGCTATAGCAGCCATGGGGATAATAAAGCTTGATGTTACCGACATTGAAGAAGTAATAGTAGATTTAGAAAGTACTCTCATAACTTGTTTTCATTGAATAGCTATAATGTTGGTTGATACAATTAAACTTATACCAATCCATCAGTTTAATATTTTGAATTGCTTGGTGATTTAATTGCTATTAGAGCAGCAGGTTCTTGTCATTCAAGTTTGTTATATTAATATATGTTTATGTGCAAATATGATGCAGACCAAAATATTTGTCTAGTTCACTATTCCATATGCATATACTTTCTCTTTTTTCTTGTTCTCGCTCTCATTCTTAGGTATTATTAAAATGCAGGGATCCATGGACTCTCTTTACAACTGTTTATGGTCAATTAGAGCGCAGTTAAATGATGTAGGAGATAGCCCTTTGGCATGTAAATCACCTGCTAAGTCAAAAAACTACTCACTTTTCGACAAGTTCTTCCATGAACCTCTTTCTCTGTTATCGGGAGAAGAAAGGAGGAAAGTCTCATTTGAGTCTAAATTTCTTCATACACTTAGTAGTTCTACTGTTGTTCCAGGTTTGTGTTTTGTAAACATCAACTATGTAAATGTAGAAATTTTTTGGTGGTTTCCCAACAAAACATTCAGCTCAAAATGGATTTTACTTGTAAGCTTGAAAATTCACGAGAGAGTGAAGCTTTTAGTACAAAGGAAAAAAAAAAAATGAAGATAACCTAGTTACTAAATGTTTTGTTCAGTACAAGCACTTCTTCTTATTGACAACCTCTCTTTTTTTTTTTTAATCAACAGAACAATTGGGTGGTTCAAATCACCAAGTTGACCATAAGTTCCATGAAGTGTTTCAATTAAAAAAAGGTCGTTATGCAGATCTTTCGGCTGCAAAAATTTCCGAAATGTTGAAATCAAATAGTCTAGACGTGAGTCTTCTGATCCCTCCACCTCCCATCCCGGTTTTTGTGTTATAAGCTTCATACATATGCTTCAGTTTGTTTACAGCCTTTCTGTACATGCATTGTTTATTTTACTTGACGCACTTCAGCATCTCTTATTGCAGAATGCTCCAACTCAGTCACTTTTGAGTGTGGTGAATGGAATTCTCGACGAAAGTGTGGAGAAAAAGAATGGTGACATTCCTCATGTATGGCCATGTAATTACTTCATTGTATAAAATGTATTGAATGTCAAAGAAATTAGCTGTTTGTACATTTGTTGGTCAATTTTTTCTTAAATTTTCACACTTTCTGGCATTATTATGTTAGATTTGGTCTTCAGGATTATTAGGAGTATATTAGAGGGCACTTGTGCAATTAGTTAGAAAGTTAGTTACACATTGTGGTTATAAATAGAGAGAAATAGTTAGTGAAGGGATATCAAATGAATTGTAATGTGATTGGGCTTGAGAGAACTCAAGATTAGGGAGGGTCTAAGTACGTCGAATTATGGTTTATCGTGTGTTCGTTATGGTTTGTCAATAAAGATTTTGGTTCTTATCATATTATCTTCTTTTTTTGATAGCGTTTGGCATGCTTGTTAAGAAAAGTAGCTCAAGAAATCGAGCGGCGTATTTCTACTCAAGCCGAACATCTTCGAACGGTAGTGCCTTTAGTATTTGTAAGCCAGTGTTTTCCCTTTGAATTATGTTTTGAAATTCATGATTTTCTTTTCCCAGCAAAACAATCTTTTCAAGTCTCGTGAAGAGAAATTTCATTCTCGCATAAGAGTGCTCGAGGCACTTGGTACAAATATTAATGATGAAAATCAGGTATTATTTTATAAAATTAAGTTTATCAAAATTTTTGAGTTCGGTACTATCTATTTTTCCAGTGTGTACTTTGCCAGCTTCAACAAACAAATGTTTTCCTTTTGACCATATTGAAAACCTATAATTTCTTATTTAAATCTGCCTTTTGCTGCCAAGTGTTTTGTTAACTTCTCATTAAGCAACAAACCATATTCTTTTATGAGTGTTTTGCACTTGTGGAAACACTCACCACCCGCGGAAGCTTTTGGAATTGCAGCAAGCTGAGAAGACTAAAGCAAGCGAAAAGAAGAATTTTTCAAATGAGGACGTGACTAGGTTGATTAAGGAAATAGATGAGTACAAAGCAGAGATCATACAAATGAAACTAGAGGCCGAAACAGCTAAGAATACGTATGAATTGCGTTGTTTGCCAGTAGAAATGGAAAAAGGTGAGGATGTGACTAGGCTGATTAAAGAAAGAGATGAAAGCAAAGCTGAGATCACTATGTTGAAGAAAGAGTTGGAAACAATCAAGCAGACGTATGAATCGTGTCGCTTGAAAGAGGATGCAGAAAGAGGTGAGGACGTGAGTAGGTTAATTAGAGAAAGAGATGAAAGCAGAGAAGAAATCATAACCTTGAAGCAAGAGTTGGAAACTGCTATGAAGATGTATGAATTTCGTTGCCTGCAATTAGAAACAGAAAAAGGTGAGAATGTGACTATGTTGACTAAAGAAAGAGACGAAGGTATAGAAGAGACTGCAAAGCTAAAGCAAGAGCTGGAAACAACTATAAAGACATATGAATTGCGTCTCGTGAGAGTGGAAACAGAAGCAGAATCTGCTCGATTAATGCTCGAGGAAAGGATAAAAGAACTTGAGGATCTCTTGGAAGATTCAAGAAAGGAAGTGCGAGAACTCGCAAGACTTTTTGAATCAAAACAAGTAAAGTGGAATGCAAAAGTAAACAGCTACAAGCAGATGATAGACTTTCAATGCAATATACTACAGGTGTGATTGAAATGAAATTTTCACATTTTAGCTCTTTTGAGATATTATGATCAATGAAAATACTTAATGAACTATTTAGGGTGTGAGATGCTCCTCGCAGTCTGTTAAAGAAGAGGTTATGAGAGTAAAGCTGGATTGCGCAAACCAAGTCATCAAATTAGGTAGTGATGAAGATGATTGAGAAAGTTTTGGCACTACATCATGTTTATAGTAATGAGTTCTTATGATGACGTCTATCTTATCCAGGACTCAAACTCAAATCAATAGCACATGCAGCTGAGAGCTATCATGTCCTGCTGGCTGAAAATAGAAAATTGTTCAATGAGCTACAGGATTTAAAAGGTGAAACTCTTGTATTGAATTCCATTATGTTCTTAGCCAATTTTTTTATATCACTTAAATCCTTTTTCCTTTCATCAGGAAACATCAGAGTGTATTGTCGAATAAGGCCGTTTTTGACCGGGCAGAAAGACAAACGGATGACCATAGAGCACATCAGTGAAAATGGAGAAGTGGTAATAGCAAACCCAACTAAGCCTGGGAAAGATGGTCATAAGTTATTTAAGTTTAACAAGGTGTACAGCCCAGTTTCAACTCAAGGTCTCTTTCTTTTCATTTTATCATGTAGTCTTACATATAGGGATATGTATTTGTCGATTTCTAGCAGCTGAGGTATTTTTGCGATATTTACTTATTGGGTTGTCTTTATTAAATGCAGGGGAGGTTTTTTCTGATATCCAACCGTTGATACGATCAGTTCTTGATGGATATAATGTATGCATATTTGCCTACGGCCAAACTGGTTCGGGAAAGACCTATACAATGGTATGTTTCCTTTGTCTGTTTTAATAACAGAAATTTTTTTAGCATTAGCTAATAAGATCTTTCACATTGTTTTCTTTAAGACCGGTCCTAATAGTGCTACTAAGGAGAACTGGGGAGTTAATTATCGAGCACTCAACGACCTTTTCGAAATCTCTCAAAATCGAATTGGTGCTATTTCCTATGATGTTGGGGTGCAAATAGTTGAAATTTATAATGAACAAGTGCGGGATTTACTTTCAAGCAATGCTCACCAAAAGAAATATCCTTTTTAACTATGCTGTGTACTGTACTAACACCAAATTTCTAGTCACTTTCCTCTTAGGTATTTGACTTGAAGCACTGACTTCTTATGATATAATACGCGTTCAGGAGATGAGATGGTTAATTCATAAATAAGGACTTTTGTTCCAATTTCTTTTTATCTCTTGTTTCTTTAACTCTCACACTCTGGGGATTTTGACACATTCACAACCTTTCGGGCTTGCGGTACCGGAAGCTACCATGCTTTCAGTGAATGCAACCTCTGATGTTTTAGAACTAATGGAGACTGGACTGAAGAACAGAGCCGTCGGGGCCACTGCCATGAATGAAAGAAGTAGCCGGTCACATAGGTTTGTTTGTTTTTAAAATACTCTCAATTCTCAAAAGCTCTTCTCTAGGATCTTCCTTTCTTATTTTTCAAGTAAACTTACAGTATCGTGACTATTCACGTTCGCGGGACGGATCTGAAGGATGGTTCCTCACTGCATGGTAATCTTCATTTGGTAGATCTTGCTGGAAGTGAGCGGGTCGATCGCTCTGAAGTTACAGGAGACAGACTCAAAGAAGCACAACATATAAACAAATCATTGTCTGCACTTGGAGATGTCATTTTCGCTCTTGCACAAAAGAACTCTCATGTTCCATACAGAAATAGCAAGCTCACGCAAGTCCTCCAAAGCTCTCTTGGTATTATTTTCCTAATTCCATGGAGGTGATACTTATTTTGCCATCAAAACTTCTAAACAAGTTCGAATTTGGATTCTATGCTGTAGGTGGTCAAGCAAAGACGGTCATGTTTATACAACTTAACCCTGATATGAACTCTTATTCTGAATCTTTAAGCACACTAAAGTTTGCGGAGAGAGTTTCGGGAATCGAGCTAGGAGCAGCACGGAGCAGCAAGGAAGGAAAGGATGTTAGGGAACTAATAGACCAGGTATCTGCATGTCTGAATCTTTATCTGCATTGGAATCATTTGTATCACAAATCTAAACTGCATTCCTCTTTCAGGTGGCATCTCTAAAAGACACTATTAGCAAAAGGGATGGAGAGATTGATAGGCTACACCTGGTCAAAGACTTCAAGAACAATGTGTACAATGGCATCAACACCGAGAAGCGGCGCACATCTTCCACAAACAAAAACGTGAACGGCGGCGTTGTGCCAAAAATTCAGAAGCCTTCGGGGAAGAGCATAGGAGCCAGGGAGAAAGCTGGTTTAGATCATGACAACATATCGGATCATCATAGTGATGTGAATTCCGAAGAGGAGTTGCAGCATTCGACTGATGATGTGAAGAAACATGGTGAAATTATTCGGCGAACTGACATAGATCAGAATATTATCGAAGATGCTGAGACATTAGGATTTACAGATGCAGATCATGAAGAAAGAATGTACATACATGATGATGATGATCTTTCTGTTGAAACAGAAAATGATGCAATTACAGAAAGCCCAAGTTCCAATCAAGCCACAAAACCAGTTGAAAAGTTGGAAAAGTGAGTTGTTTTCGCTGCCTTAAACTATAATGACCGAATCATTTCATTTCGTTTGCCAGAAGTCGGGTCGATAACAGTTTCATTTTTCATCCATGCTTTGCAGGCCTAGAACTGCAACTTCTGTTTCTAGGACATTGCTAAAACATACTCGAGCCGCATCGTCAACTACATTGTCAGGATCCAATGTACCTTCAAGGCTATCCTCATCACCAAGTATGTGAGAGTTCAATATTTTTCTATTATTTTCCATCAAGTTATCAATTCTGTTTGTCTAGCAAATGGAATAAGCTTCCTCTTCTATTTTAGAGGGAAGAACAGTTTCATGATTTGTTCAAGTATTTCTTTGAACCATAGCAGTGAAATGAAAAATGTAAAACAATGGAGGGAAAATAGCTAAAATCCTATTTTGGTTGGTTAATAGTTCATATTTGCATGTTGTGAGACAGGTATTTACACATGTATTTTCTGCTCCATTTTAAACTATTTAACGATCATGGGCCATGGTTGGCCCAGTGGTCAAAATGGATTTTGAGGATTTAAGAGGTGATGGTTTGATCTCCACCTACTTGGAAAATAATTTTCCATGGGTATCATTTACATCTAATTGTTGTAGGGTTCGATATATCTCGTGATAATATAATCGAGGTGTGTGTTAACTGGTTCGGACACTCGTAGATATAACAAAATTAAAAACAAAATATGTTTACAATGTTAAGAAATAGCTTATTCTGCATCCATGCATTCTTATTGGTAAAGATTTGAGGTCTCTCGGTCATATTGGGTTAGAGATCTCAAATTTGAGCTATTGGATGAACTTAAAAAATAAAAATCCTTTATATATTCCGTTTCGAAAAAAAGTTTCTCATGCATATTTAGGATGTGTTTGGGAAAGGGGAAAGAAATGATTATGGGAGAGATGAGAATTAAGGGGAGATTGAGAAAGAGAATGATTATGAGAAGAAAGATTATTTGTGCTTGTGGCGAAGAGAATGGTAAGGAGGAAAATAAAATAATGGGTATGATGCGAGTAAAAAATAGTTACGATAAGAATAAAAAGTTATTGGTAGAATAAAAAGGTAATTTTGAAGAATCGTGATTACGTGGGAAATGATTCTCGGTAGCCTAAACGCCGGAAATCATCTTTCTTTTCATTCTCCTCTTTTAAGGTTTTTTTTTTATTCTTTATAATATAATGAATTTATATTTTATATATTCTATCAATTAAGCTGATGCTTTGTAACAGATCCTAAAAAAGCTGCAACAGGGCTCAAGTCTGGTAGAAGATCATGGCAGTAATTGAAACTGAACATTCTTCTTCTTTCTTCTCTTTTTTTTTTTCTTTCAATTTTCCAATTTAATTGATAAAAATTTAAAGGTTAGGAATTTAATTTCCATAAAGTTTGCATATAAAAAGGCCTCTTATGTATAGTCCTCAAATTAGAGGTAGATACATGTAAAAATCATAGTCAGTAGTGTGTATTTTAATCAGTAAATCATAGTCTGTACATTTTAATTTAACCAGTAAATATTTGTATCATTATGGCTGACTAAATGTTCACAACATTACCATGGCTGTCTTGCATATTTGTAAGCTTTTGGAAATTAAAAATAATTTCTGTAAATTGAAAATAGATATCGAGTTTAATGTTAAAAATTATGCCACGTGTGAGAAATTATTCTCAAGCCTTGCATATGCATCAATATTTTATTACCATTATTTTTTATTTTTTTAATATTAACATCTTTATCAAGTGTTATGCATGTCACTCATCTTACCCAATCATATATTATTGTATTTCAGTAAATACAGCCTACAAATAAGATGGAAAAATGCATAAATCACTTTGATATGCACATGTTATGAAATATAATAATTTTATAAAGTCTTTGTTTATAATTCGAGAATTTAGAGCTTCGCTCTTGAACCCAGAATACCAATGACTTGTTCTCAAATTATAGCACTGAAATATATTAAAGTATCGAAAGGGTTGGTGGCGCAGTGATTTTATTGTTTGATATTAATACATTTCAACACCAGTGTTCAATCTTAGAAATTGGTATTTAGCTCTCAATTTATTTGAGAGTAGTAATGTCTTCTATGTAAGATTCGTGATCTCCTCTCCCAACTAAAACTTATTATGCACTTGTCTATAGGGATTTATCAACCAAACTCAAGGGACCAGTGCCACAAATAATGTAAACTATACTCGAATGTGATTCCTCAAAGATACAAGTAACATATAATTGAATTCAAACGCGAAAAGTGTGGAGCATACATCTGCTTAAACAAAATTACATATCAAAGGAAAATAACATAAATAACTTTTTTTAACATCCTGATCATATGCAAAGACGTATAATAATACACGAAAAAGATTAAGATATTATAAGTAATCTTATTACCCAATCATAACATCTTGATATGCAAAGACGTATAATAATGCACGAAAAATTAAGATATTATAAGTAATCTTATCATCCAATATATAATTTCTAAGGATTTGATTAAGATATTACCTTCATTAGTAAACTCAGAAATATAATAACAAGCAAGAGACTTTATGAGCACCCAAACTTCAAGAACTTTGCCTTGCAAATACATCAACACATTTACCCTTTTATCATATATTAAAAACAATCAAATCATTATCTAAATAAAAATAAAATAAAACTGATTTCTCAACCGTTGGATCACGTGTTCATGCACTTTGCCACTTAGTGAAGTACACGTGTCAGTCCACCTGAGCTATAGACAAAGTTACCCACGTGTCAAATTTTAATTAGTACTTTGGAAATAACCTCTGCGTAATGGAAAATGTCCAAGTCCATAAACTAACTATATTTTTGTCGTTTTCCTCTTTGCTTTTTATCTCATCAAATAAATTAATTAATTAATGTTTTGCGAATATATATAATATTCTAAATTCCAAGGCCACGTGTGCCGTGTCCATCACGGAGATCGAACTAAACTCATTCTCCATCGTCCACGTGGCGATTAGTGGCAGTCAAAATCAGCCTTGCATGGAAGAAACCTTCGGTGTGGGCTCCTGTCTAATTATTAACTGCCACGTCGTTAATTTCATGAAACTTCGTTCGTCCTTGACACGTGTTGTTCTCTGAGTGGTTTATTTGCTCTAGCTAATATTGGTGGGCAGAGTTTAATCAGTTCGGCCGACACTAAAAAAAAAATTAATTATTATAAATTAAAAAAAAAAAAGTTTTATTAATTTAATCGAAGTTTATCGCATTATTATTATTATTATCTTTTAATTTGATCTTAATATCTAAAATGTTTGTGTTTTATGATAAATTTATCAACATTATTTGGTCAAGTATTTTTAAATAGTAATGATTTTTTCTTTTATATATATATTTCAACAACAAATGAAATGGGGATAGTAAAATGTTGAAGATTAGTTTTTTCTTTTTTAATTTTTAATCATTAAGATAACGTCTAATCTTATAATATTTGACCAAATTCGTTTGAAATTAATAGTTAATTGTTATGAGATTGAAGTATAATCAGTATGTCACTATCTTGATCAACTTGTGTCTATCTCGACTATTTTTATAGTCTCACTCTACAATATTTAAACAAAAAATTGTAACAACTTAATTTTTAAAGAGATGACCATCATGAATTAGATCAACAAACTTTTGATTTTTGTTGTAGTTTTTACCACTAGCTCGGCTACTAATAATAGTTTACTTATAATAATTAATAATTCTTGTCTTCCCTCACCAGAAATATATATATATATATATATTTTATTTTTTTTGAAAAAAGAAAATATATTAACCCGAAAGGAACAACTAATACAATCCTCCTCAAGGGCCACCAACCAAAAATAAGTTCTCTCCTCCATAAGTGGAGGGAAAAAGTTTCAAACAACAGAATGATTACCGAGGCTTTTGGCTAACAAATCAGCCACCCTATTACTAGATCTATTACAATGAAAAAATTCACATCCCGAGTCTACTAGTGGGATAATCAATATCAACAACAATATTGTTAAACTCAGAGAGATCCCTATCTTTACCAACCAACGCTTTGATCACTCCCATCGCATCATACTCTACCAACAAAGGAGGAACCCACCTTCGAGCATTCAACAAAATCTTCATCCCTTATCTAATTGCCACTCCCTCGAGCACTTTAACCGAGCAATTCCTAAATTCGGGTTTAGACCCAGTAAGAATTCAAGACGCCTCTACAGTTGCGCACAATCCAGCCAACCCTTCCGTCTCTCGATCTCACCAAAAAGATTATAACTACAAACGTCGATCGATATCAATTCAACAACTCTATAACAAAATTAGAATGGATCAAATAGATATTTTAACAATGCCAATTTTTATATCAAAATACCATTATTTCATTATTCCTTTCCAAAATGTGTCGTTGAATTGGTAAATTTGGTTAAAATATATAAACTTTATAAAAAAAATGATATATTTAGTTAAAAGAGAAATTAGGTTATGATATTAAAGAAGATAATGGTTTAGGGTTTATAGAAATTAAACACGCTTTCAAATTAGTTCACGTCTTACACTATGTGGAGAGCATTTTAGGTTTGTAAGTTTGTGTACTTATGAGACAAAAGCTCACATTAGGTTGATTACACATATTTATTGATTTTAATGTTTGTAAATCCAATGTATCTAAGTTAGCTAAGCTAACACACAAGATACAAAAATTAATAAAAGACTAAGAAAATTGAAAATTGAAAAAAAATAAATAAATAATAATGTTACAACAATTGAAGAGAGCAGATTTGAACTAATGATCTGATTGTCGATTGTGTATACACTAATATCGCTCAGCCACTGTTCTTTTTGACAATTAAATAATTTCAACCCGATAAGAAACCAAGGTTTTATTCTATAAAAAAAAGGTTTTCTTTAATAATTATTGATTTTTTTTTTCTATAATATATTTCATCTCTTTAAATAAATATTTTAATTACAATTAATAATATAAACAAAAATAAGTTTTTGAAAGTTTTTTTTTCTTTTAGAAATTTTAAACTATTTTTAAATTAAAAAAAGAAAAAAAAATATATAGATAATTTTTGATATTTTTTCAACACCCACATCAGAAGTTAGATTTATTAACTTTCATTTATTTGAGAGCGGTGTGCCCTAGGGTAGGATTTGTGATCTATCTCCTTCAATTTATACTCTAAAAAAAATATAATTTAATACCATTATTTATTTATATTTTTTTAAAAGAAAAAGTGTAGAGTGTAACATTAGAAAAAATGTATCTCCAAAACAAAAATACAATGAGAGATGCTAATTAACTAGAACAATAATTCAATTGATATATTAAAGATTAAAATGCCATGTATTTGAATCTTCAACTTTAATTAAATTAATTATTGTTGAAAAAAAAAAAACCAGAGACCAAGCCAAAGTATAAAAGCTTATAACTCCTAAATATATTAGTGTTTCACGTTATTAATGAGACATTATAAAGAATTTTGATCACTCAACTTCGAACAAAACACATTTAAAAAAGTTATTGTAATCATTCATTTTTAACCATTAAAAATAATCATTTATTCCTAACTATTGATTTATAATTCCTCAAAATAATCATTCATTTCTAATAAGTTATTGACCGTAATCTTTCTATAAAAACTATTATTAAAACTAGCTATTAACAACAACTATTCTACAAATAACCATATTCAAATTACAAATTACTACTAAAACTTAAATTTATAATCAATTTTAAAATAATTTCTGATTCATCAATTGATTTGAGAGTATTATGATTTGTGGTTTCTTCCCCCAATTTATACTAAATAAAAAAAAAA
>JBBMEG010000018.1:10801558-10843920 GCA_037832605.1 Cyclanthera cordifolia
GTTTATCGCTTTCTGTCAAACGATTCACTACAAAATAACGCTCCACCCGATGGAGCCATCCGATTGGGTCTTCATCAGCTGCGCCCTTAAAGATTGGCACCTCCAATTTCCGGAGTCTCATGTCGAACAAGGGCACTTCTCGGTTTATCGGTGCCTGGAAACTCACCCGCTGCCCGTTTCCCGGTTGCCCGGCAAATTGGCCGAATCCGATCTGCTCTCCCCTCACCGAATCGGTTGACCCGACCCCTCCAAGCCCACCGGCCCCGAACACCGCGCCTTCTCCCCACCTGTTCGTGTGCCAGTTCCCAGCCCCTCTCGCACCAGCCCCGCCTGCGACCCCCACGCCCAAGCCGTCGCCTGCCCCTGCCACTCCAGTTCGCACTACGCCCGCACCCCCTCCTATGCCAACGCCCGAGCCTCCGCCACCTGCCCCTACGGTCAAACCTGCGCCGCCTGCAAAGCCCGCGTTCGCACCCGCGTTCGCGCTCGTGTTCGCGCCAACTCCTCCTGGCCCCGTACCCGCGACCGCGCCCAGACCCGCAACCGCGCCCAGACCCGCGACCGTGCCCAGACCCGCGACCGTGCCCAGACCCGTCCCTACTCCAACGCCGTTCGCCATCGACCCTGTATTTCCGCCAAGCGCTGTGTTCGCGATCGCCGCCCGAGCCCTTGCTGTCTCCGATCGCGTACGAGCCGCCATTCCGCGCCCTTCTCCCGCCATCGCCTCCCTCACCAAGCCCGACTCTTCGCTCGATTCCCGTCGCAGGAGATGCGCGATCATCGCCGACAGTTCTTCTTTGACTGCTTCCAGCCCGGCGTGGTGCTGCGCTATTAGTTCCCCTTTCATCGTCTCCATCCCGAGCTTCTGCTGAGCGTTCAATCGGCCTTCCAATTCTGTCATCTGCGCTTTCAAATTACCCTCCAATTCCTGCCTCTTTGTGTTGGCTTCCTCCACGATCTCCTCCAGTTGTTTGAGTCGGGTTTCCCCCTTCCCTGCCATGATTCGAGACTGGCTCTGATACCAAATTGATGGAGTCAATCAATTTGGATATCAAATCCAAGAACAAGAATCTTTTATTATCCTCAGTTGCCTTTACAAGAATGATTTTTGAATGCCTTACCCCTAACCCCCCTTCACTCTAATATAGCCTTCTTTTCCAACTACCATAACTGTCTAAACCACCCGCCCTTCTGCTAACTGCCTAAACCGCCCGCCTATGCACTTCTCACGTGCCTTCTTGTTTAGCCTATTACAGTGTTTATTTCGCCCTACGTTTATATACTTTGAGGGTTGAGGTCTTATCAGTTAATTACAATCCTGAACATACTCGAAGTACGAATCTTGAAATCCTAATCCTAATCCTAAACGGATTTTTTTTTTGTCATATCAAGTCTAATAGGTCTACATGAGCTAAATTAGAGTGGTTTCAGAACATATATCACAACCCTATACATTAAAAGTTGTGGTTTCCATTCCAAAACCCATAAGGTTTCACAAGGTGTTGAATTCTACGATTTACCATACATCTTCTACTTTATATGTCTTACTATTTTTCTATCAGTGTGTGGGAGGGGTTTCGAATAACTTGGTTGAATAGTAAATATTGGAGTTTATGTGCTCATTCAAATCAATTTGTTTTATATGTATTGTGAATAGCATGCTATATGTGAGCAGAAAAACACGCCCGAGGAGAACAAAAGAAAAAAATTAATTTGTCATCCAAATATGTTTTCACTGAAATTTTATTCCAAAAAACACGCGAACTATTCTTAAAAAAGAATATTCAATTCCAACATTAACTATTTTTAAATCCTGTAAAATCTACAGAACTTAAAGTTTAGAAAATTAGCAGTGAATTAACCCCAATAAAATTTTATAACATTGCTCCTGCATCATATACCAATTAGAAACTCACCTCATACGGTTCCACCAATTGGTCATTCACCTTTTTGGTGATAACTCTAGGAGGTCCCACCATAAATTCATATCCTTCCCTCCGCCTATAATGAATGAACTCATTAGCCATTAGAGGATGTACAGGTGAAGGTGGAGGACCATCTGAATATGAAATTCTTACATGTTCTCTATAAGAATTGTGATATGCAAAGTACCCCGACCACTAACAATGAACGTATCTGCTGTTTCGCCATCTTCAACTTTCATAGCTAAATTACGCTCAAGCTCTCGGTAGAGACGATCCCTTAAGTTTCTACTAGTGACATACTTACCCTGCAATTCAAATTAACAACACATATAAAATATATACATTTCTTACCAAATTGTAATTTAGACAAACAATGACAAACTCATAAATCTAAGCGAAGAGGGCTGTTTTTAAACCCTAAACCCTTTAATATTAGTACTGATTCAAATGTTATGTAAGGGAGAGGCCCATAAATGCTCACAACAACCTTATGCTAAAGGGAGTTAGACTCAAGATGGAAACGTCAAAGCCACTTAGCCAAGAACACATTGTTATAGGCCCTTAAGTTTCCTATCTCCAGATCTATTTCATCTATTGGTTTTGACACCATATCCCACTTGACTAAATGCAACTCTCTACCTTCCCAATCCCATCCCTTTATGCCACTTCGAAGAAATGTTTGCAATCTTCCTTTGTGTAAGGCTCCACTTCTCCTCCACCTCCCTTATGTAACTCTATTTATTAAATGAAATTAGCTTCTTCACTAAAAACATATATAATATTTGTTAAAAAGAAATAAAATTTAAGACCTCCTGAAATATCATTAAACATACCTCACGACCAACAAATGGTGAAGTGTTAATAGAGAAGGCCATCTTTACTGTTGGTTCTTCAACCTTAATAGCAGGTAATGGTTTGCCATATTGTTTGTCAGCAATTGTCTCACCAATCTGAACACAGAACAACCGACGATAAATTTGTGTAAACAACAATAAAACAAGTTAATTACAAGAATAAAGGTTTGACAAAAACTGACTTCCCATTTACCTGAATATCATCAACTCCACAAACCGCACATATATCACCAGCTTGCACCTTTTCCACAGGGACCCTATTGAATTTCTCATATACAAAAAGCTCGCTAATTCTTGCATATCTACAAGCATCTTCTGTAGTACATACCTAGAAAAAAAAAATAGAAAAGAAGGGAAGAAATCAAACTTTTGTTGAAGAGAGATGCAGGGGGGATAAAATAGCACAAACACAAGGCAAAGAATAGAAAACAGTCTCCCCAATTAACGTTAATCAAATGGGAAAATGGCACAGCCACATAATAAAAGGATGTTATGGAAAAAATTAGGCCCCATACTTCCACAATAAACCTAATAGCCGCTTTGAAAACATTTTGTTCCTTTTCTAGTCAGTAATCTAAAAGAACCACCAAAATCATGTTTCTTCTAGAGAAACAAAACTTCTATAGAAGATTCAAAGAATACAAAAGAAAAGAAAAGAAAGGGAAGGAATAGTTATGACATCCCCAAGCCTCAAAGCTTATGAAATTTACACCCCACTTGTTATAAATAGATAAATACAACTTTCCTATTATTAAGGGGAAAAAACCCTCCAGAAAGAAGCCAAAATGTGAAGAAAACCAGAAGTATCCTAAGCCCCATCAATGAATCAATCTTAGATTCTAAAATTCTATTTGTTGGTTATTTTAGTATTAAATTATATTTATAAATATAATAAGAGAAAATATCTTATTATATTATTTTATTATTATTATTATTTCCCTATTCTAGTTAGGAAATGTTACTATTGAAGTAACTATTCTGTATCATTATTTGAGTGTGAAATAGAAACAAGGAATTCTCCTCATATTTTTCACATGGTATCAGAGCCAAATTAAAAAAATAATAATAAAAAATAAAACCCCAAAAAACCCTAACCCTAGTTTGTTCCAGTTGCAGCCGTCACTGTACTGTAGCTACCAGCCAAATCGCGACCCAGCTCCGACCGACCCAGATCCGACCGACCCAGCGCCGTCTCTGCCCCTGCATCGCGTCGCGCTTGTCTCTGCTGCGTCGCACCTCATCGCGCGTCTCTGCCCCTGCATCGCGTCGCGCTTGTCTCTGCTGCGTTGCACCTCATCGCGCGACGTCGCGCGTCTTCCCTGCATCGCGCACCAACCACCGCGACTTCTGCACTGCACCAGCAACTGTGACGAGCAACTGCGTCGGATCTGCATCACGTCTGCAAGCTGCGTTCTGCAACTGCGGGGACGACAGCATTCAACGGCGGCCACAACAACCTTCTCCGGCAACGTTCTGGAAGTTGCGTTCTTTGTCCGACTGTGTTGCATCTGCACTCGTGAACAACAGATTTTTCCAGCAGCGGCAAGTTTTTTTTTTGGTTCTGTTTTCTCGACTTAAGTATGACAGATGATAAAGGATTAGGTGTTAGGATTTCTACCAATAGTCCGACTGTTCAAATAACGACTATTAGGTTAAATGGTGATAATTTTCTTAGCGTCTCTTATATGCCAACCTCTGAGCAAATAGCCGATATCCTTACCAAAGGACTACCAAAGCGACAGTTTGATAAGATGGTGGTCAAGTTGGCAATGGAAGACATCTTCATACCAACTTGAGGGGGAGTGTTGGTTATTTTAGTATTAAATTATATTTGTAAATATAATAAGAGAAAATATCTTATTATATTATTTTATTATTATTATTATTTCCCTATTCTAGTTATATTATTTCCCTATTCTAGTTAGGAAATGTTACTATTTAAGTAACTATTCTGTATCATTATTTGAGTGTGAAATAGAAACAAGGAATTCTCCTCATATTTTAAGAGCCCTATATTATTAGAATGAGGAGTCATGCCAATCATACAGAAATAAATTTAACAAGGATTGGCTAAAAGGAGAAGGAAAAAAGGAAATGGTAAAAAACGTAGAGGCCAAAATAGTCTTAAAATGAGATAATCCATATCTCCTCCCAAAAGACCTCCACATCATCAAAGATCCTTCAGAAACCTCTACTATGAAATGAAAAATCAATAAAGAAATGCAGAATGCTGGTAATTTAGATCATCCTGGAAAGTAGACTAACCTTCACATCCATTCCTTTTTGCAGTTCTCCAGCATGCAGTCGACCAATGGCTATCCTTCCTTTGTGCTCATCGTATTCAATATTTGTAGCCTATGATAAAACACATTAAAATTGAGACATGTTCTTACGAGGATAAAAACTTCAAGTCAAAAGAGTTAAACAAAGTTTTCTCAAATTCAGAAAACTGAGAAGCCTACGATTGTCATCCACGTTGTGACTTTAAGAATGTCACGTGAGTACACAATCACATACTAAAACATGAGCTTAAGACACAATATGTGTAAGAGTTGAGTTTAACGACTCAAAATAAAGTTCGATATGGTGGAAGGATTATGAATTGGGAGGGGGACAGAGAGAGGGAGATAGAGGAAATAATGTAAGTGGCTTCAACAAAGCTTATTTATGACGAAAGTGAAACTTAGATTAAGAAAAGGAAAATAATATTCATAAGAAAAAAACAAGATAGAACAGTTTTTTACATTAAATAATAAGAAAAGTCAGAAATTGAATTCATATGTTATTTGGTTTAGGATTTAGGATACTGTCTTTTTTAATTGATTTTTTTTTTTTTGGTCCACAAGAAAAATACTGTATGCAATAAAATTCCCACAGTTCTTCAACAGTTCAAACCAATAACAACATTGAAGGTAAACACAATGATGAAAAGAAGGATCACTAACAAGCATTTGCAATGCACCATCTTTGTCAATATGTGGTCCAGGGATGCATCTGATTATAGACTCAAAAAGTGGTCCAAGATCTTCCCCCAATTTTTCAGGGGATAATCCAGCCTTGCCTTGAATCCCACTAGCGTAAATCACTTGGAAGTCACACTGAACCAAAACAAAAGTTGGAGTCAAAAAAACATTGCTCACATTCTCATAAAGAATGAGGTGAAACATTCATATATTTGTTAGATTGTGTGCAATTCCCCGCTACTGAGTGAATCACTTAGAATGACTTCCATAAATAATTTTAAATAACCTTCGCTTCTCTAATACTATAAAGTTTGTTTTTCTTCACTCCCTCATTAAGGTTGCATTCTTTGAGCATTTTTTGTTTTTCATTATTTCACTGAAAAGTTTTGTTTTGCAAGCATAAAATATTGTTATAAATTGTAGGAGCTCATACATCAGTTTTTGGGTAGGGTTCCCTCAACCCCTGACGACTCTTAGGCTGTTTTATGTGGCCCTTAGTTTGGCTTTCTCTAATACACTTCTCATTTCCTATAAATAAAATATAAACCAAGTATCCTTTACTGCTATCTTAAATTTATGAGAACGGTATCCTATATTGCTGCTCTACTGTAATCTATAAACTTAGCAAGTAACGATGGCTTTTGTCTTGTACCTTGTAATATTCTATTTTCTGCACTTACTATCTTTTCATTTTTTTTATCATAAATCAGAGGTATAAGGTCACATTACCCATGATTTTCAAATATTGTAAATGTACCTGCTCATCTGATGCATTGAGCTCAATGAAGAGCTCAAAAGTGGAATTGATGACATAATCTGGTCGAGCTGAAGGCCTATCAATCTTGTTGACCACTACCACAACAGCATGCCCAAACTCTAGAGCCTTCTTAAGCACAAATCTTGTTTGTGGCATTGGACCCTCAACAGAATCTACCTGAAAAAATACGTAGAAAATGAGATGATGGCACAACAAGATCAACGATAGAAACATATTTGAAATTTATATTATTGTAAAGTAGATACCGATAGAACTTATGGGCAAGAAGAAAAAGTTCAACACTAGTCATCTAGAGGAAAATATTCCAATTGGCCTTGTTAATAATTTCCTCTGGCATACAAAAATAAGTTTGAGTATCATTCTATGTTCTGAAAACAGTCCCTTAAAACAATATGAGATAACCTCTGCAACTCGAAATACTCTTTTTTCAGATGAAAACTATCTTCAAATCTTAATAGTTAGGAATACTGGTTGAAAAAAAGTTGCCCACCCTACCACCTCAAAAAAAAAATCAAAATATAAATTTTAAGATAGAATCGGCAGGCAAAATATGTCGAAGAATACCACAAGAAGAATCCCTTCCACCATATTGAGAATGCGTTCAACTTCACCGCCAAAATCAGAGTGCCCTGGAGTATCAATTATATTGATCTTTGCATCTTTGTATGTAATAGATGTGTTTTTGCTCAGTATTGTAATCCCCCTTTCACGCTCCAAGTCATTTGAGTCCATTATTCTTTCTTTCACAACTTGGTTGTCACGAAATACCTGCAATTGAAAATAATGGAATACAATAGGTTGGAGGTTATTGTTGTCAACAATTCATGCTAAGTATAGTCTTAGATTGTTTTTAACAAACAAATTACAAGTCCTCCAAAAGGAGAAATTATTTGAGAAGACAGCACAATCTAGTTAACATTTATGCACAATTGGATGTACTAGAGAAAAACTATAAGTATAAATATATTTCAAATATGTATCCAATGCTTATAAGAGGACAGTAAGATTTTTTAATCCACATCCAACAGTGAGCAAGAGGAAACCAGATCGCGGTGGCCTCATTGAACCATTTTCGTCCAAAAGCATCACAATCCTAAGCAGCAACAGTTATTGTTTCCTTCCATCATCTCTGACTCTAATTCACTCACCACAAGTACCATGGTCAACGCTCAAACGAGGTGATCGCAAAACAAAAAATATCAAATAATGATGAAATTTCATCACACAATCAGGAGTAGCTCGTTTTCTTATACATTGTAAGTGTCAGACTAAATAGTTGTCGAGATCTTATTTTATAAATACAAGTATAAAGTTGTATGAAGTTATAATTACATGAATTAACATAAATACATAAATATAGAAGGTGCAGTCTCAAAAAACTGAACATCAGACGAGACAAATACCTATTCGAGCTTGGACAACAACAACGATACTCTTTAAACACGAGCGTAACAAGGAAGATACACTTTAATGATTTTTTGTCTAACTTTGTGCGATGACGATTGACATCAGGAACGAAACACGTGCAACAAAAAATCTTTTGTGCAATAGGAAATAATTCTTTGGTGGGAAACAAAACTTAAGAGGAAGCAAGTCGTAGACACAAACATCTACCCAAAAATCTTTTGGGACATTCATTTAGAATGACAATGCGCTTGCAGTTTCAAGTAAATATCATTTCTTTTATTAGATAACTCGATTTTGAGATGGAGTATCAGCACATAAGGATTGATGAATAATGTCTTTATCAATACATAAAATTTTATTAAAATATTAAATTGATTTCAAATTTGAGTAGTAAAAACACAGAAGTGAGAAAATAGCTTAGACGATTCTTCATTAGATAGACCCAAGATAGGCGAAAATAATGTCAACAAAAGTCAAAAAATAAAGAAATCATATTTTAGATACTAAAGGACTCGGACCCAAAACATCAGATGAACTAAATCAAATGAAGCATCAGCTTGTTTATTGACTCAGGACTGGAACTAAAACGAAAAAATTTAGCAACTGACAAGGCTCACAATTTAAAGTAGATAAAGTACTAAATGTTTGATACATTTTCTTCGAAACTGACACTGATAGAGGACCCAATCAACAATGAACTTCAAATAAAGACTCACTACTCAAATAGAATACAACTTTCTCTAGTTGTTGATCGAGTATATAAAGGCCTACAGACACATATCCTCTACCAATAATTTTCTACGTCACAAGATCCTAAAACAAGCAATAGCCAGAAAAAAAAATGAGATAAAACAATTTAGGTCACGAGTAAGCTGACTAATCGAAATAAGATTGAATGCAAAGTTAAGTAAGCTTAAGAATCAAGATATAGACATTGAAGGTTTATCAAACCATCCCCCACGAAGACGACCCATCAGCCAAGGTGATGGTTGGGGTTGGTGCAAGCGGCAATGAATTCAAAAAGAAATTATGGTTATATGTCATATGAGTTGTAGCCCCAGAGTCTATGACTCATTTCAAAGAGGATGTAACAAAACAAAGATTCTTATTACCTGACTCGATAAAAGTTGCTACCGGAAGGTTCGAAGAAGAAGACTGTGATGATCCAAGTGACACTTGTAGTTTAGCAAGGTCATTAAAGGGAGCATGAATTGAACGGTTTAGCAAGGTCATTAAAGGGAGCATGAATTGAACGTTCAGGGGCATCATTTAAAGCAACATTAGCTATCTCAACTCTAGTTCTGATACTGCAGCTTCCCATAATCTTGTTTCACATGACCCAAATTCCGACAATAATAGCAAATCATTTCTCCTCTTGATGTCAGTCGTTTAACCCCACTAGATTCTTGACAACGATCATAATTGAACTTAAGTGTGTTAGTACTTACACCCTATATGTAGCAAGAATCGTCTCTTCCCACAAGAGCATTGTTCCGCAAAGAAGTTGACAAATATGACAAGTGACTTTTAGTACGAAGAAAACCTCCTATATACATCATCCAAAGTAGGAATCTCGGAACCAAAGAATTCCTGACCTCTTCATGTCATATTTAGGAACCACGCTCTGGAGGAAGTTGAGAACACTCATCTTCTCTTTCTGAGCTTGTTGGACTTTTATATCGGCATCAAATGGCATAAGCCCATTGAGCTTGCCCTATTCTTCATATGTTGTATATATTACGTCATTATTGATTGCCCCTTCAGATTAGCATGAAAGCATGATGTGCAAACATCAAACATCTTTGTCATTTGTTCTTCTCCCGAATATAGGAATTCCAAGAACCAAGAAGTTCTTCACACTATTGCAATGAATCACCAAGTCGACAATGCCATCTTCTATTGAGTTCCTGACTTGGATATATAATCGGGAATTGTCCTACGTCCCAAGCCCATGCCTTGTTCAGGTCATCTTCAGGTGGCTCTCTGTCAATATGGTCATCCGTACGGGCACTTAACAGGTAGTACTGAATAATTCGATTTGAAACATAGTAGTTGGAACCATTCAACTTTTCTCAGAGCTTTTTTGCAAGGACGGCCCACAGACAAAGAATGAAGTAGAACATCTACAAACTCAGTTAAAGGACTTTCTAACGCTCTTCATATCATTACTAGCTCTAAGCTCCGAATTATTGTAATAATAATAAATAGGGATAACCTAGCAAGTACGTACAATATAGTTAGGCTTTTTGTTCAAAATCAATGCATTACGTAGCACAAAACAGTATTCACGAGTTTTAAATCATGCAACCGTTATATAACAGAGTGAAGAATTAACACGTACATTACACCTAAAAACTAACATTATAAATGATTATCTGAGTCTCACCTTTGCTTGCTTTAACATAGCATCAACCAAAGTTGTCTTTCCATGGTCTACATGAGCAACTATTGCAATGTTCCTTATATCTTGTCTCCTCATCAGTTGGTTCTTCGCTAAGGCAATACGTCGAGACAGAATAAAAAAAATTCAAGTAAAAGGTTAGTAATAAAATTTGGATTCGGGTTGGAAGGCCAGTATTAGATTTAAAGATTATACAACCAAACAATCAGCCTGCACAAAACACCATGAAAATCACCACCACACACACACACACACAAAAGACAGAAAAATGGCACAAGTTCAGAAACAGGGCTTCACATTTCTTTTTTTTTTAATTAAAAAATAAAATAAAAAAGTTTCCGATACAAATTTTCCAATTCATAGTCGCAGCATAATAAAATCCAGAGGTCAAGAATTGGACAATAACTTCCTCTCTTAACTTCAACACACCGATAAATGAACAAAAGAAAGCAGGATAAGAGAGAGAGATACCGGTGCGGGGCTCAGTAACTTCGGAGACAGAGCATTTGACTGGACGTCGAAAAGGAGGTGTCGAAGAGAACTTGAGAGCTTGTTTGGTCAATGAAATTGAGGTCATGGAGGACGAGCTCAGGCCCTGGAGCTGCTTAATAACAGGAACGAAGGTTGTTCGGAGTTTGAATTTGGGATAAACCAAAGGAGAAGAGGATAAAGAACTGTTGCAGCTCGTTACCATTTCCATGGCTGCTCCGGCCGGCTCTTTCTCTCTCTAGCTGGAGAGAGGGTGGAGGATTTGGCAATTGAGGCTGTAAAATGAAGCCTCGTCCTTCACCTTACAAAGTGTTGAGAAATGAAGATGGCGCTCGCGGACGAGGCTTTCTAGACGGTTTAGTTTTTGCCACGTCATTTGGGGAAAATTATCTTCAATATTCAAATAATGTAGTTGTGCTTATGCTAAAACATATTCTTCAAGTGTATCAATAAGAGATTTTGTTATCATCTCTTTTTCTTTATGTGTTTTGGATGAAATTTGTCAAGTTGAGATTTTCCTAAGAGATTAGAAGGAAAACGTAAGCGTTCAAATATTAAGCTTTTTTGCTCATAGTTAGGCAAGAAGTTGAGGTCTTTTCATACTTTGAGTGAAAACTTAACTCGGTCTTCTGTAGGTCAGATCACTCTGACTCTTATAGGTTGGAAGTTTAGTATGTGAATGATCATCTTGAAAAGTGATAGGTTATCTTAACATCATGATGAGTCATGTTGATAGCATGAGAAGTCATATTTGATAGTGTGAGAGATCTAGTTGAAACTATGATATCGAGCAGTGCAACGTAAGGGGTCATTTTGACATTACGAGGGTCATTTTTGCATTGTGAGGGATTGTCTGATGGTAATGGAGCTCAACCTAACCTGTTTAGAGGTCGAGAAGCCTCTAGTACTCAACCACGAGACATCATAGACGATTCAATAAATCTCGTAATGATTGTTACACATTTGATGTGGACGTTACGCATTTAAAGATATCATTAACCACACGAGATCAGTTACAAAATTCTTTATATATGAATATCTTGAGGCATAAATAAGTGAAGTTATTCTTGAACTACTATTCAACTTCAATTTGAAATCATCTCTGCTTACTATGAAATGACTTGTTCGTCGAAGTGTTGGTGGTCTAGCATCACAATATTCACTTGTGTTTCTCTTTTGTTGGTTACTCCACTTCTCCAATAAATACTTATTGCTGATTCCAGCAATCCCAATTTTAATATCAACTAACTGTTTTTTTTTTTTTTTTTTTGTGTCAACACAAGTTCTTTTTTAAAAAAAACAAGCAGAAGGTTTCTTTGTTGCTACCAAAATGTGGTGTATATATATAGTCGGATTTCATCGGGTTGAATGTGATCACTCGACAATCTTCGAGAATATTGTATCTACATAACAAACTACATATTGTTGATACCCATGATTCGGTTATTGCCCTTTCAGCCAAACCTTGGACCAAACCGAACCTCTTAATTTTGTAGATCTATGAACTGAGAAAAATTCAAAGGTTTTAGTTGTGAATTTATAGTCGAATCAAGCTCTGTCATTTTTGCTTTGTTCGGTTCGATTCAATTTAATTGGATTGAAGTACATACAACTCAAAAACCATCATTCACAGACCCACCAAGAATTTAAAAAAAAATAGAAGAATACTTGCCTAGTTATGACTAAAGAAACAAGCTCTCCTTAAGAGTGATGTGACATCATTTAGTGCCACTTCTTTTTAAATATTCATCGAAACAAAAATTTGTGACACCAAATGATGCCACATTACTCTTCAGAGGGGCTTATCTCTTAATTAGTCATAAACAAGTAAGTTTTCTTTATTAAAAGAAAATAATAAATAAAAAATTCGGCTGGCAACAAGCCCAAAAAATAAGAGAGTTTTCTTTTCAAAGACTTGTCCTAAAATGTTCATATACATATTTGGCTCTTACCCTACGCAAAAAAACGCAATATATCTTTCTCTCCATATAAGTGCTTTGATTCTGTGTTGGCTTTAATTTTAATGATCAATCATATTCGTGAATCCTTGGTCGTTACAATTCTCTTTTGCATGCATTCCTTTGAAGTATCTATATGAGCACAAACTTGCACGCAATAGCCATTGCTAAAATGGTGTGGGTAATGATCCCGGCGGCACCGAGCAAAGCTCAAATGGTGACATAGCGGAGGTTTTTAGTTGAGAAGTTACGAAAGAGTTAATAAAGAAGTTATTATAAATCACTCGTTTGATATGTTTATTTGTAAAGAAATAATAATATACAAATTGGGGAGGGGGATAATAAGCCCTACGTAGAGAGCACTAATACCGATTTGAATAACACCAAACAATAAAACCACTGCGTCACTGATCCATTCGATGTAGGAAAGTTTTGTTATTTATGAATGATATGACATTTATGAGAAGTTAATTTAAACTTTTTTTTTTTGTTGAGGAATTAATTTAACTTTTTTTTGGTGGAGTTAAATTAGCTCCTACTGGTTAAAATAAACACTACAGTCAAACATGGGAAGTTTGGTTTAAATGGTAAGCAAGATAATGACCACAAGAAGGGTAAGATATATGGATGAGAAAGATAAGAATGGAGAAAGGGAAGAAGGTGTTGGACAAATGAAGTGATCAGAAGATTAAACTAATTTAGGTTTCAAACAAAAGTGAGGTGTTTTATCAAATAAATAAATAAAAATAATATTTGAAAAGGAGATGTAGAGTTGAAGGGTTTGAAGAGTTTCCATTGGGTTGGTTTTAAAAAATTTAGGTTTAATGAAAAGTGAGGAGTTTTATAATAAAAAATAAATAAATGATTTTTTTTTTTTTTTTTTATTCTTTTAGAGAGTAAGAGGAGAGAAAGATGAAGAATTGAACTTCTTTTGTTTGTCTATAGCATATTATAATCTCCCCCTAACTCTTTATCAGCCTAGCATCAACTTCTCTCAAACATCCTATCAATCTTTATATCAAATTTTATCTAAAATAAACGTTCTCTTATAAATACAAATTCTAAAAAAGATTTTCCAACCCTTTCTCTCTAAAGCATCAATCATCAAACAAATATTTCATATCCCTAAATCACTTTATTCTCTCCTCTTCTTCTACGTTCTCTCCTCTCCTCTCCTCTCATAAACCTCAAAATCCAAACATCATAGACGAGAAAATTCAAGAAGTTTTCTTGGTGATGAGGTATAGATTAATTTAGGTTAAAAGAAAGGTGGGTTTAAAAGAGAATGAAAGAAATCGAGAGATGCCATAAGCAATGTTGGAAAAACATGAGTGGTTGTTTGGATGTAGATTTTGTCAAAGAAGTTAATTGGAGTATTTAAATGAGGAGTTATTTTGAATTAATAGAAATAATGATTGCAGTAATAGCTCATCCAAATAATTTTTTGTAGAATAGTTATCGTCAAAAGTTTGTTTGGATGTAAATTTGTATATAAGAGTACATGAATAACTCGTTTGGATGTGGATTTTAGCCGCAAAGTTCGTGATAATAACTTGTTTGGATGTAGATTTTATAAAGGGAATGCAAGTAATAACTCGTTTAGATGTATATTTTGGTGAAGGGGTTTTATGTGTATTTTGTTTAACTTTATTTACAGGATAATTTTTATATGCAAATTTGTATTTCATTTGTACATAATCTCTATACTTGTCATTTTGTCTATTCTATTTTTTTTTCATATCTGATTTATTTAAATAATGTTAAAATTTTCTAATTTGTAATATTTATCAATTGAATAGTACTTATTATCAAAGTATAGAGTTATTCATGATTAGATTAGTATTGGTTAAAACATTATTTTAATCTAATTTTCTTTTATATTACTCATTGTAATTTCAAACGTCTTAATCTATATAAATTGATTTGTTTAATAATTTTGAAGGTAATTTTTATCGAAACTAAATTTAATAATATCTCATAATAAATAAAAAGTTGATCAATTTAAATTTATAAATTTAAATAAAAAAAATACTTAAATGTCAAGTGGCATAGAAAATTGTTATAAATAAATATTTTGTCAATTAAAATCATAATAGTCCAGCAGCTGCGTGCTTAACTACTATAGTTAAGTCTAGCAATGCATCTGATGCTTCTCCGTACAGCCGCATTATTGAGGTGCTTTTTCCAATTGATTTGATTAGTTTTTCATTTTTTTATATTTATTTGAGTAATAATCTTAAATAATTCAATATTTTTAAAATTTTATATTAATCTTTAAATACCAATTTCTAAGACCGAACTTGTGGCGTTAGTGTTGAACTAAATTAGTATCAAACAATGAAACAATTGCGCCACCAACTCTTTTGATTGGTGGATGCTAAATCCATTCGAGAAAGAAACTTATCTTGCTCCCGCTGATCTTCTATTATATATTGATCTATAATGTTCTCTTCAAATCCAAACGAAGTGATAATTTTAACCAACAATTAACAACACGTCTATAAATTAGATAATAATTATTCAATCGATGAATATTATATAATTGAATAAATTTGTAAATTATAAAATTTTAACATTATTTAAATAAATTAAATATTTAAAAAATCTTTCAAAACAAAATAATTAAAAGAAACAAAAGCGACAAATATTAATGATGAGATCATATCAAAACAAGCTTTTAATACAACTCCCAGCAAAAATCTACCTCAAATCAAACTTTTGTCTATATCTACTCCTGGGAAATCTACATCCAAATAATTTTTCGACTGCATTTACTCATAACAAATCTACATTCAAATAAGCTTTTAATTATAACTAGTATTCATAAATTTACATCAAAACAAACTTTTGACTGCAATTATTCTAAAAAATCTACATCCAAACAAGTTTTTGACTACGATCATTACTTTTAAATATTCAAAATAACTCATTATTCTAAATACTATTTAAAACTACATTTAAACATCCAAGGCAACATTTAACAAATTTGAGGAAATTGAAAATTTAAGAATAAAACATGATAGCAACCTTGGTAATCAAGAAATTATTAAGTTGGAACTCGCTTAGAAATGTATTGTTTTTTCAAAAATAAAGTGTTTTCGACGAGATTTCCAGAGATATGTAATTCGTATGATGAACTTGAAATTTAGATTGATTTCAATATGATATATAGTGGATTACAACTCTATCCTATCATTTTGATTCTTGATAGTTTCATAAGTTTCAATCTTCATATTTGATGGAAGCTACAATCTTAGTTTCAATCTTCAAGAAACACTTTTCAATAGCTTAAGTCTTTAGGAAACTTTTGTATGGTTGCAATCTTCAAGGAGCACGTTTTTTGAGGAACTCCCTACTTATAGAGTTTCTATGGACCATGAACTTGAGTTAGCCGATATCCTTTAGACCCAAATATCTTCATGAACTGGGCTTGGATCAATAAGTAGACTCT
The DNA here is from genome assembly GCA_037832605.1 of Cyclanthera cordifolia. Taxonomy (NCBI): domain Eukaryota; kingdom Viridiplantae; phylum Streptophyta; class Magnoliopsida; order Cucurbitales; family Cucurbitaceae; genus Cyclanthera; species Cyclanthera cordifolia. The sequence continues at coordinate 10,817,785 of JBBMEG010000018.1, forward strand.
GGTCCAAATGTCTTCATGGGTTGGACCCAAATGAGTAAGTAGACTTTGGCCCAAATCTCTTCATTGAATAAGCTCTGGACATATACTATGAATTCAGCATTTATGGGCCTAATCTACTTTTATATAAAGATTGAGCAACTAGCTCAAATTATCATTTGAGATCATTTATAGATTTTATCATCCTTATCAACTATTCCAACTAAGCATTATTGTATTGAAAAAATGATAAAATTTTGGGGTAAAAATGGAATGTTTCCTAAATTTAATTTTGTACAACTTATCCTATGCTTAAAACCCCTCAAAAACCTTAGCAACAGCCATTAGATATGGCTGTTTCTTCCTTTCTATCTCCATCTCCTGCACTTCCATTTCCTCTTCCCCTTGCTTTCTCCTCAAAGCGGAACTCATTGCCACCGATCAATGTTATGGCTCAGAGACTTTCCTCTGTAAGACAGAGACCAGTGCTCGCGAAAGCTCGCTCAGCCTACGCGACATGGGAAGACCTCGACTCTGTCAACATTGCCGATGACGTAACCCAGGTTCTTGAAGTTTCTGTCCCTCTGGTTTATCTTGATTATCGAATTACAACAACTATGATGTAGGTTTTTAACTGTTTGTTCGTTGGGAAGGGATAATGACAAGGATTTTGAGGTCTGTTATCGCCAGAATGAAGAGAGGATTAGAATTACGAAAGGGAAATGAGTTATGGGTTTCTTTTGAGTCATTGACCGAGGAAAATTTCACATGGATTATGTTTTTGGCCTCCATACTTATCGAAACTCAACCATCATTGCTGACTTAATTGCTTATAAGGACTTTGGAATCATAAAGTCATTAGAGAAAATTAGTTCATCAGTTCATAATGGATTTGGCCATCTACCAGATAATTTATTATTTTAGAGTTTCCTTGATAGTAGTGTCAGACACTTGCTGACATATTAAAAAAAAAAAATCTGAAAATGGCGATAGTTGTGGTGCACGCAAGCTGACCCGGACAGTGAATATCAAAAAAAATGTATTTGGAGAACCCAAGATGGTTGTTTTCCATGAGTAAAATCATAAGTGTTGTTTTACAATGCAGATTCATAAAGTTCTTCTTGATCACTAGGCCACTCCATGGTTGTTTCTGCTATTCACTTATAATTGCAAGAGGAAATAGTTATATAAGATCGAGTTAGGAATTGTTAATTGTTTTCTTGTTTTAACATCCTAATCACACATGCTCATGATGTGACATAAAATATGTACTTATATGGTGGGTTTAAATCTTTCATCCACATATTGTTGAACTAAAAATGGGGCGTAAACAAGCTGATTCATAACTTTGTTTAACAAACTAAGATAATTCTATAAAAACAAAAACATGAGTATGATATATGTCATCCTTAGAAGAGTATAATTCCTTAAAAGTAAGGGTTTTCAATTGAGAATTTGGTGCAAAATCAATAAGTGTGTTTCATACAGGAAAAAAGAGAGAGGTAATGCAAATTTCTAACTCCCTGGAGTTTGTTGTGCAAATTCGTAAGCAATTTTTTTTATTTGATAGGAAATGAAAACATTTTAATTGATAAGTTGAAAGTGTTAAATTCGTAAGCAAGTTATTGGATATTGTTCCTTCACTAACTGTCTCATGGTCATGGTTGATACACTCAAGTTTTAGGTTTAATTGATTGAGATAACTCACTATGCCGCTACTAGTTAAAAAAAAAGAGTTTTCTTCGAAATAATTACTGTTTTGGGTGGTTCCGTCGAGTGTATTTAGCTGATTGGAAGAACGCCCATGATATATCTCAACAAAGTAACAGAAGGCTGCGTAGCAAATGTTGCTGCAAAACTTGAATCGATGGAACCTTGCCGAAGTGTCAAAGACAGGTAAACTTCTATTTGGTGAAGTTGGTTTCTTATTCCGCTATATTCTATTTGTTAGAGTCCTTGTATATAACAGCACATTTAGGCCTCGACAACCAATTACTAAAATGAGAACTTAAAGATTCTATTTATAGAGGACTCATCAACTATCTACTGACCAATTACCAACAAAATAGCAGATTTGAAAGAAATTACAAAATTTAGCTTTTGAGCTATAGCCAAACATAGGTCTCAACAAAAGAGTGAGCCCAAAAAAAGATCTAAAGGGTGTTTACTTATAATGGTGACTATCCCCAAGGGCGGCGCAGTAGTTGAAGGCTTGGGCTTTGAAGGTGTGCTCCCCTCAAGATCCCATGTTCGAGACTCACTTGTGACATTAATTTGTAGACACCTTCCGTGTCTTCATTCCTTTGATGTCTCCCGGTTCCTGGCCTAAGTACGTGCGTGGTTACCTCAGCCTCGCTAAGCTTCGATTTTTCGGTTTTCAAAAAAAAACTTCTCTACTTCCGGCCTCTTTTTATATAGGTTTACACTCAAGTAAATCGTATACTAGATGTTTTCCAAAATTAGTTAATCTTCAGATTTTGGGTTCTTCAGCAACCTTTCAACTGTGTTGTACCAAGAATCCTTTGTAACATAGATCTTTTCATCTTAGCTGGAAGATATATAAGTATATATATATATATATATATTACTCATTGCTTTATGTATTTTACGTTCAGGATTGGTTACAGTATGATATGCAGTGCCGAGGAGAGTGGTGCAATTTCTCCGGATAAGGTAAGTTGGGCTCGGTTAGTTTTGATGTTTATGATTCAGTAGCATATATACGAGGTTGGAATAATAATATTTCATGTATCTTTGTAATATTTATTGTGGGTTTACTTTTTAAAAATAAAATACATGACTTTGATGTTTCATTCTTGTAACGAGTAGACCATATTAGTTGAACCAACAACTGGGAATACGGGACTTGGCATAGCTTTCATTGCTGCAACAAAAGGTTACAAACTTGTAGTCACCATGCCTGCATCCATAAATGTTGAAAGGAGGGTCCTACTACGCGCTTTCGGTGCAGAGATTGTTTTGACAGACCCAGAGAAAGGCCTCCAAGGGGCTGTTGCCAAAGCTGAAGAAATTCTAATTAGCACTCCCAATGCCTACATGCTTCAACAGTTTCATAACATAGCTAATACTAAGGTTATTACATTTTCTCTTTGTTTAGTTGTCTACACGTACTCTGTTCAACCTAACTGGCTCTGGATTCTCTAAGTTTTATGCATTTTTCATTATCTTCGTCTTTTTATATAAGTGCATGGCAAGTCATGACGATAATATAATGTTAAAGCCTCCTATTAAGTTGTATAGCATGAATCACAGGTTCACTTTGAAACTACAGGACCTGAGATATGGGAGGATACCATGGGTAGTATTGACATATTTGTTGCTGGAATTGGAACTGGTGGTACTATTACAGGCACTGGTCGTTACCTAAATATGAGGAAAGAAACAATTCAGGTTTGGGCTACTACAATTACTGTTTTTCTAAATAAATTCTTTATTGAAAAAAAGAGAGAAGAGTCTAGGAGACATAGAGTTATGCATTGAGAAAGGAATGGAAAAAAAAGAGAAAAGAACAAAGTGACCAACTTACTTAATAACCAAAAAGTTAGTAGCAAAATCCTAAAAAATTTACATGTCCTCACTCCTCAGTAAAGATTTGATAAAAAAAACAGATTTTTTATGCGATACTTGCTCATACATAAATGGTATTCTTCATTATACAAAGCAGAGAAAGATATCATCTTGAAATGTATTACATATTATTAGCTCATTCAAATGATATTACTAGGAACATAAATGCTTGTGTTACATATTTTCCATTTGTTAGATTATTTTATTTATGCCCTATTATTAGTATTGATATGATCATATGAGAAAAAAGTAAAGAGAAATATAAACAATAAGTTGGTGTAAAAAAGAGACCTTTAGACTTTGGGTTTTCCAAAATGCTGTGAATTCCACTTCTTGTAAAGAGCCAGATTGTGAGAGATGTCAGTCGCGAGAGAGATTTTATTGAAAAAGTACTTGAAGCAGCAATCTTCCCGCCTCTCTCTCTCTCTTCTTGATAAGAAGTGAAAACATTTTCATTGATAATATGAAGTATTATAGAGAGAGGAGAGTGACAGGTTCTCAACCTTGTTTCCAATGAAATAACACGAAAAAAAAAAGTTGTAGTTCTCGGGAAGTTAGAAGGGCCAACTTTGATCCAAAAAGGGAAGGGTCTGAGCATCTGAGGGATTATCTCATGAATCACTCGCAAATCTGGTGATGAACTCGTATGCCAAGAAACTTGTTAAGTTTAGTGTTTTAAAAGGCGCAGAAAAGCCCCAAAAAGGCGTAAGCGCACACCTAGCGCCTCACTTCACGAGTTGCAATGCGCACACAAAGACTTTTTGGTGAGGCGAAAAAGGCGCATGCCTTGGGTGCCTTATGTATTTTTTTTTCAATTTTCGAAATATGTCAAAACGACGTCATTTTCCTTTTTTTTATTTAACGAAAGTACGAAAGTTTCCTTGCAAGTTTCAGTACGAAACTTTCCTTGAGAGAGAGAGAGAGGGGAGGGTATTAGAGGTCAAGGACACTAAACTTCACTCTTCACTATTATTCAACCTAAGAGATTACATTTTCACCATAAAGGAGCTTGATTCTTAAATTTCCTCGACTCTTCAAGCTCTTAGTAAAATAGTCAAATCGATTCTGTCTATGACTTGCTGCTTCTCTTAGAATGTGTTGAATATCTTACCAAGTGTTTTTTAAACTTAGATAGTTGGTGTGGAACCTGCAGAAAGAAGTGTAATCTCTGGAGAAAATGCTGGTGAGTTGAAGTGTTTTTTTTTTTAATGTTGTATGTACTTTTTTTGAGATTAGAAAGTTTTTTTAGATTTTTTATCTTGTATGTACTTGGAACAATGATCTCTAGTTTTTAGTTCAAATAATGTTAAATTGCTGATCACTCACGCCTCAACGTTATTGAAAATTGGCGCAGGTTATGTGCCTCCTATTCTGGATGTCAAGCTGCTTGATGAGGTGTTCAAGGTAATTACTTCCTTTTGAAGGTAGGGAAATACGCCAATAGTGGAATATACATTTTATGTTCATAATTTCTTTTTTTTTAGTTTACTATAGAATTGAATATATAAGATGGCATATATTTGTCCCCAATCATTACATACTATATCAATTATATTCCACGTGTAGTTTCCTCATCCTTTTTTATTTTCATTTGACATTCAAATAATGTGCATGCCTATGTTGTGTTGTGAGTTATTAAAGTCTTGCGCATGGTTTTTGTCCTAGCATTATTTAAGTAATGTATATGTGTTATTTGGTTCAGATTTTGAATATTGTAGTCTAGTCTAGAAGACCACGTTAATGCCTGCTGTATGACTTGAATTTATTTATATATAATGACCCCAGCCAGTCTTCAACTGCTTGTAAATAACTTGCTAATAAGAGAATGTAGGTAACCAACGATGAAGCTGTTGAAATGGCCAGGAGATTAGCATTGGAGGAAGGTCTACTGGTAATCGTTTATTTCTGAATGTTATTGTTAGTGGCAAATCTTCGTGCATGTTCTATCTATTACTCTGTCAATAGCTCGTTTGGAAGATTTGAAGTGTCCTGTGGAGGATCCTTCATATTTCCCTTAAGATCTGGTGGTTTCTCTTCTTTGATAATTTCAAAATATTTTCACCTCTTGGTAGGTTGGCATTTCATCAGGAGCTGCTGCAGTAGCAGCGGTAAGTTTGGCAAGGAGGCCTGAAAATGCCGGAAAACTTATCGTGGTATGTTTATTCCATTTTCTCATCTACTTTTTGTTAATTGTATCATATCATGCATATGATTTTTTTTTTTTTGTAAGTAAACAAACTTTTATTGATGAAATGAAAAATGACTAAACAGTAGCAACAACTTACATAAGAAAAAACCCAGCAGATACAATTCTTCATAGATAAAATTAAGACCTTAAAAAAATGCCCTTCATCTAGAACTCAAGTCCAAATTACTGACCTTGCTATACTAACCAAAATATTACATTAGACTCAGTTCACTTGACTGCTGATTTTTTTTTTGTTTTGATAATAACCTAAACTTTCATTGAGAAAAGAATGATAGATAATACAAGAACAAGGGGCAAACAAGAAGGGTTCTCACAAAATAATCAAGGAAACCTTATAAACATTGTTAGATAGTAGATAGCGTGGGCATCAATCTCAAAACTAATTGGCGATGAGAGGAGTAGCCCACTCTATCTTATATATATGTTGAAGAACCTCCACCTTACCAATGTGAGACATTTGCCACAAGGTGAGTATCTTCAACAATCTCCAACATGCCCCCTCAAGATGGCGCCATATATGGGAAAACCATCTTGGACTAGATCCGAATTTGTGAACCGAAATAATACCCGCTTTGGCTCACTCGCTTGGGTCGGATCCAACTCTTTGGGATCATGAAATGCCCGCTTAAGTATTTTGCCTGCTTAGGTTTGGGTCCTCGGAATATTTGGGGGTAAATAACCTGAAGCTCTGATACCATGTTAGATAGTAGATAGTGTGGACATCCATCTCAAAACCAATTGACGATGAGTGCGGGATTTTGGATGTGCGCGTTTCTCGCAGTGCTTTTTTGTTTATATATTCGGGTAGAATTGTATAGATATGCAGCAGAGTGAGGGTTTTTCTAGGAACAGTGATGAAAACGATATTTCTTCGTCGTCTTTGAGGCTGTCAACGCCTCAGAAGTCTAATAGGCGATTGGGGTTGTGCTCGCAAATAGCAACTGGGGGACAACACTGCTCGCCCATTGTGTTCCCTGAGAAGCGCAGCAAGGCCAAGTCTTCTTCCAGGCGAGGCAACGAGATTAATTCGTCTATCCCGCAGTTCACCATGACCCCCGAGTGACGATCATGACAAGCCGAAGAGCTTCGAGCATAGGATTGACATTGGTGGAGGAGATGAAAAGTCTGATTTATTGGGCTATATAGTATTCTCAGATAAGCTGGTTTTGGATAAGAGAAAGAATTCGGACAAGAATTCTTCTGATGACACTGGTGTAGCCGATCAAGAAAGTTTTGATGCTAAACTTACTAGCACGGCCTTGGTTTGGGGTTCTCACATACTTCGGTTGGAGGATGTCGTTTCAGTCTCGTACAATGTTGGTCTCAGGCATTTTACAATTCATTCCTATCCAATGCAAAAAAGTCCATGTGGCCTTTCTTGTTTTATGAAGCCCAGTAGGAAGCAGAGAGATTATCGATTTTTAGCTTCTAGCATGGATGAAGCAGTTCAGTGGGTTGGTGGTTTTGCCGATCAGCACTGCTATGTCAATTGTTTGCCTCACCCTTTACTCTCATCAAAGAAGCACGCATCTTCAGAGTTGATTCTCGTTGATACACCTCCTGAATTACTTTTCAAATGCAAGAATCCTCCAAAGATGCTTATGATATTAAATCCACGCTCTGGACGAGGTCGCTCAACCAAAGTTTTTCACGGGATTGTTGAACCGATATTTAAGCTTGCCGGGTTCAAATTGGAGGTGGTTAAAACAACATCCGCAGGCCATGCTAGGAAGCTTGCATCTAGTGTTGACATAAGCAGTTGCCCTGATGGAATTATTTGCGTGGGAGGTGATGGAATTATTAATGAGGTTTTGAATGGTCTTTTAAGGAGAGACAACCAGAAGGAAGGAATTTCTATTCCCATTGGAATAATACCTGCAGGTTCTGATAACTCGTTGGTTTGGACTGTTCTTGGAGTTAGAGATCGTATTTCTGCTGCAATGGCTATTGTGAAGGGTAGTCTTACTGCAACAGATGTTTTTGCTGTTGAATGGATCAAATCAGGTGTTATTCATTTTGGGTTGACGGTCTCATATTATGGATCTGTCAGTGATGTGTTAGAGCTTTCTGAAAAGTATCAGAAGCGATTTGGTCCTCTTCGTTATTTTGTTGCTGGATTCCTCAAATTCTTGTGCTTACCAAAGTACAGTTTTGAAGTGGAATACCTTCCAGCAGCATTAGATGATGAAGGAAAAGGCGCCGCTGAACATGAAGCTGTTGACATGTCAGATTTATACACAGATATAATGAGGAGATCTAGCAAAGAGGGCATGCCGAGGGCCTCTAGTTTATCAAGCATTGATTCAATAATGACGCCTAGTCGAATGTCTGGCGGAGAATTGGATATGGCCTATAGTTGCAATCGTGCTAGTGCTGAACCATCCGATTACGTGCGTGGTCTCGACTCTAAATCCAAGCGCCTATCATTAGGAAGGAGCAATGTAACTGCAGAGCCCGAAGTTATCCATCCACAACCACCTTTTTCAGGTACTCCCAACAGGCAAAGAACCAGGTCAAAGTCCAGAACAGACAAGGCATGGACTGGTTTGATAACCACACAAGATACCACTAGATGTTCTTGGGTTTAGGGTTTTTTTGGAATTTTCACTATTCACATATAAGCAAAGACAACATCCCCTCAAGGAAGAAAATGAGTTGACTAGACACCCGAAGAAGGAATGGCGAGAGACACCTCCAGAAAGACTAGGGACTAGCCACGGACGTTCCTACGACCAGAAACATTGGCAAAATTCCACAATGAAGCAAGTAAATCAATAAAATCGAGAGTCTCCTTATTTGAAGTAGACAATTGAAGCCCAGAAACAAAGAAGAATGCTGTGAATGGAAAAGGGCATTCGCTGCATTACAATTTTTCATGCATGATAAGTGGAAAAGATGAGAAATCAAGCAGAGAGGTTTGATCCCCAACCACCAATCTTCCAAAAAAAAAAACGTGTCTCTCCCATCACTAACCACAACCGAAAGGAGACTAGAAAAGAGGGGAAATTCCTCAATAATGCCTTTCCAATGGTTTCTAATGCCATGACCCTCATTAACCACCTAGTCGAAAGGGAGGGTACCTTATACCTACTCACAATGACTTTGTGCCACGGGGAAGCGAGATCTTGAAAGGATAATCTGAGAGCTCGCCACTTGATTTGATGACTAAAGTGAGACCAAAATTTCAATGAAGACTTAGATGGCTAGCCACAATATCAGACAAGTTACATGAAAGCAAGCCAAGTCCTTTGAGCCTTCTGAAACGGACCACGATGTTTTGGAGAAATTTCAGATTATTCACACACTAAAATTTATGACTGTTTACGGCATCTGACTACTAATGTTTTTTCTTTTTTCGAGAAAAGCATTAAGTAACCTAGATTTGACTTTCACAATCTTTTAGGCCTCATTTGTTACTAGATTTTTAGTTTTTGAACACCATACATGTTTCTTCACAATTTTTCGGCAAATTTATAACATTACACATTTTAATTCGAAAACAAAATTTCAAAAACAAAATCAAGTTTTAAAAAACTACTTTTTCAAATTTTGGCTCACTTTTAACAACAGTTTTTTGTAAAGTAATAAATCATGAAACTATAAATGAACTGGTTATAGGCTTATTTGTAAACATAGAAAACTAAAAACAAAATGGAGTCTTGGAGATCACAATATGAACCTTTGTAACCATTGCAGAAATCTTTATTTAACAAATACTCAATATTTTCTTCTGACCACTGAAACCCAAACCAATACCACAAGAACCATAACATTTAAGATTTCAATCCACACCAATAGCAACATTATAACCAGTGATGTCTTACTCTTAAGTTCTAGCGGAAGGTTTCTGCTTGTTTCTTGTTCTTAGTAGCTGTCTATTCGGTGTATGCCGTGCAGCATTTTCTATTTCATCAGTAGAAATTTGTTTACTTAAAATAAAAAGAAAGAAACACTGTGGCTATTGTTACAAATTTCTTAAAAAACATAGTCTATAAGAAAAGAAAAAGACTATGCACTGTTAGATGTTTGGTATGAGAGCTAGTATTTCAAATTAGTATTTACTAAATAATCCTAAAAAAACTACATCAAACGAGTTTTTGATTGCAGTCATTACTTCTAAATACTTAAAATAAATCCTGATTCTAAATACTAATTTTAAATATTCTTAAAAACTACATTCAAACAAGCTTTTGACTGTAATCATTACTTCAAATACTCAAAATAAAATTTCATTCTAATTGCTAATTCTAAATACTCTTAAAAACTACATCCAAACAAGCTTTTGACTGCAATCATTACTAATTATTACTTTTAAATACTCAAAATAAATCTTTATTCTAAATACTAATTTTAAATACATTTAAAAACTACATCAAAACAAGCTTTTGACGGCAATCATTACTTATAAATACTCAAAATAAATCTTCATTCTAAATACTCTTAAAATCTCAATTCAAACATCCCAGACTTTTAAAGGGCTAGAAAACTGAATGCTTGATTAAAATCTTTTTTTTACTCATTAATGGTTGTATCAATGCTTGCAGGTTATATTTCCCAGCTATGGTGAGAGATACATACCGACGGTACTTTTTCATTCTATTTATGAAGAAGTACGGAAAATGTAGTCGCGGTAGAAGAAATGTTACAAGTTTGAGGCATACTTCGAAGACGATTCATTCATAAATCAACAAAGATAATGTAGCTTCCTGATGCTTTTCACAGCAGACTATATATATATTTTTTTAACCAACAGATGCTATTTGTCAATGTGTACAGGTATTGAAAATTCTCTCTTTTCTGTTTCGCAGGTGCAATTTTTCAATAGACAAGAAAGTAGAGAGTTGTATATCAAGCGGAAATGCATCTATATTAGGTAAGCAACTGTTATTCCATAAGATTGAGACGTAAAAGGTTGAATGAGGGGTTAAAGTGCAAAGAAAAATGGTGTAATATGAACTAGAATAGAACATGGGAAAGGAAAGTGTTAATAGAAGTCAAGTAGGATAGGCACTTTTTAAATATTAAACTGTTTTGCAGGTTGTTACTCATAACGTCACGCACTATTTCTTTTTTCCTTTTTACTGAATATGTTAGCCATGTTTCTAATAGGTATCAGTTCTATTGGTTTCAAACTTTTACCATTAATCATTTGCTAAAGGATCCCTCCCCTGTTCCTCCCCATCCTTCTTTGAGAAGTTTGGATTGAGATTTAAAGACTATTTAAAATTAGTATTTAGAATGAGTATTTATTTTGAGTATTTAGAAGTAATAATTGTCGTCAAAAGCTTGTTTGGATGTAGTTTTTTAGAGTATTTAGAACTAGTATTTAGAACGAAGATTTATTTTGATTATTTATAAGTAACGATTGCTGTAAAAAACTTGTTTGAATGTAAATTTTAAGAATATTTAGAATTAGTATTTAGAATAAATATTTATTTTAAGTATTTAGAAATGATTGTAGTCAAAAGCTCGTTTGAATGTAATTTTTTTAGGAGTATTTAGTAACTACTATTTTAGAGATCTAAATCCAAACATCCTTGAAGTGGTAGCTATTAGCAAACCCCAACAATAGTGGGATTATGCCTATAATTTTCCTTGGATAGGCAAGTAAACTTTGGATGTTTTATGAGTGTATAATAATTTCATTTGAAAGTTAGGGTAAATTTGGGGTTCTTAATTATTTAATGAAGTACTATAGTTTTCATTCATGTGAAAATGAGAGTTGGAGATAGTTGTTTGGAGCTGGCATTGAACACATTCATATTTCTTTTCATTTCTCTTGAAGTTTGTTCATTTTGGAACAGCAAAAAAATGCATGTCATTCCCAGATTGAAATAAATGGAGAAAAGCATGTAGTTCTAGAAAGAAGAAAATTAGAATCATAGATGGTTTGAATCCATTTTGAACAGTTAGAAATCGTGAGTTGAATATTGAAACAGATTAGTTGTTGGGATCACTCTTTTATGGAATAAAAATCAATTAAGTTGAATGAGAGAAACTGAGAAGGAAAATGATTATGGAATCTATTCAATTAAGTTTGTAACTCATTCAAATCTTAATAGTTAGTTGATTTGTATAAATTGGATTCCTTGAGTTGTTGAGTTTTTTTGAACATCTTTAGTTATCTTAGTTGCTTAATCTAATCCTAACGAGTATGTATTTATAGAGATTGCTCTAATCAATTTTGACAAGTCTTTATTTTCGAGGGCAAAGGACTAGTTTATCCTTGTTTCCATAGACCTACTCGAACGTGTTCTTCACTTGATCTTTCAGACTATGACTCCGGGTAAATCGCCTGCTAGGAGGTCTTTATGGAGTTGAGAGAGAACTTTTGAGAAGAAACAAGAGTGTTTTTTATCAACTAGGTCTAATGTGTAAGAGTATTAGAGTCTAAACCACAAGAGGTGTATTTATAGACTCCACCTTCATTCTCGTAGAGAAGGAAACACATAATTAAATAAATAAAATTTATTTATTTAATCATATAATGATTGAATAATTGGTAATATATACAATATATTAATAAATGCATAAATATTATTTATTTAATAAATAGTTTCAAATAATATATTATTTATATTAACTAGTTATCTTTAATTAATATTTATCCAATAATATTAATTTATCAATACATCTAATATATTAATAATTAATTTTATGTATTCAATACATTAAACTAAATACCTTACATTAATATATTCAATATGTGTATATATATATATATATTTAAATAAAATTAGTTTAAATAATTCAAACTAAACTTTTCTTATCTATAAATCTACTGATTTTATGAGCTTGTCATGAACCTATAGACCATAAGCTCTAATGACATGAGATTAATTGGAATAAACTTTTTATCTCGAATTCAATCTTTATTCATTAACTATCTGCTTATTCCAATAAAGGTTTGAGCTACACTTTCACTCACTACAAAACAAGTTATATTTATACATATCATCAATCATCTACTAATTGATCCTTAATGAAAGTGCATTTTACTCGTGTAATTATATTTGTCACCTTATGGTCTGCTGATTCTATTAAAGAACAAACTATTTATGATATAACCATAAACCAATGTTTTCTCGACCGATGATTAGGCGATCACTATTTGTTCAAGCTCCTAAAATCAATCATTAAGGGAAACTACTCATCTACTTCCACATAAAAGGGAAGGAGAGAATTCAATCTCGTAATGTTACATTTCCATTTATTTACTATGAGAATGCCTAACATGTGAGACATATTGAATCACCGTCGTTGACTATTCTCATCAATGCACATCAAATGACTCTTTCACAAGTAGGATTTTGCAACTCACTAAGGATTAAGATTGGATCGACATACGATCAACCTAGAAAAATATTGATCTAATTCTATAATGAAATTACTTAGACTGATTAAGTATTTTTAGATACCTCCTCATAAGTCTCCTATAAACAACCAAGATAAGGTTATTTGCAACACTTGCAAAGTGGGTTGTATCAATAGTGTTACCAAGACGAGGTGCCTCCAATCCGAGGTTCATATACTATAGATTACTTTATGTTATTTGCTTTGATAAATATTCACTTGTACGCCTCACATACTTATCCAAATTTTCATTTTAATAACCTAGATTTTACGCCATTAATCAAATTGATGCTTTCATTGTAAGGCTATAAAGAAACAAACGACTAAGATCTAATGTGACCTAGTTTGAGCAACATCATTTTAGTTTGAAACAAGACGATGTTGTTAGGGTGCGACGTATGGTCACTAACTCATTCTTAGGTGGTGCTATTTTCATTCAAATGAAATGACTTCGTTTCACTCTCCCTTTATTTTATTTTTATTAAAGTTGATGATGTCACTTTTGAGTGAGGAATCATTTGCAGGTTCTTGGAACTTAAAAGCTTAACATGTTTGGGCGATACCTAGTTTTCTACCTTGGTTTGGAGGTAACTAGCTATGTTCCTATTCTTTGTACATTCTTATTGTATGAATGTTCAAGAAACTAGTGTGAGTTGTTTCTTGTGTTTTATTCTTTTAGAGTAATGTGTGGATTGCAACTGGTGCTTTTTCGTCTCTTTGAGGAATGTAGGCGTTGTTATCAATTCTTCACTCATGTAAGAGTGCATTGTGTGTTGCTATTGAGCTTCACTCATTTGAGAGTGTATGGTAAGCTGTCAATCATGTGTTACTCATTTGAGAGTGTATGGTGAGTTTCTAGTAGTCTTTCACTCATTTGAGAATGTTGGGTAAGTTGTCAGTTGTGTTTCACCTCTATGAGAGTGCAGATGAGTTGCTAGCAACATTAACTCATTTGAGAGTTCTTGGGGAGTTGATGACAGTGTTTCACTTTTTTGAGAATGTATGGTGGGTTACTAGCGATATTTCACTCCTTTGATAGTACACAATGAGTTGCTAGTGCTATTTCACTCTTTTGAGAGTGCATGGTGAGTTACTAGCGGCGTTTCACTCATGTGAGGGTGCACTATTAATAACCAGTAATGTTTTACTTTTTTGCGGATGCAGAGTGAGATTCTAGTGGTGTTTTACTCTTTTGAGGATGTAGAAAGAGGTGCTACTGATATTTTACTGATTTGAGCATGTAGAGTAAAATGCTAGTAGTGTTTTACTGATTTAAGGGTGCTATGTGCAGGGTTTAGCTACTAGCTGTGTTTCACCTCTTTCAGAGTGAATGATGAGTTTCTAGTCGTGCTTTACTCTGTTAGGACTCCGTTAGGAGTGCATGATGAGTTACTAGTTGAGTTTCACTCATTTGAGAGTTTATTGTAAGATGTTAGTTGTGTTTCATTCTTTTGAGAGTGTGAGGATATTTGCTAGTTGTGCTTCACTCATTAAGAGTGTAGTCGTACTTGTGGGTGAACATAATATAATGCACCAGAGCTAGATACAATTGATCATGAGTGAGTTGATGCATGCTTTATTAGTGTATTATGAGTCAAAGCTTATTTAGGTACAGTTATGTGATTTTTCCTATTGAAAGATGAAATGTGATGCATTTACTAAAATATGAAGTGAAATGAAATGAAGCTTGTTAAGCTCTTGTAAATTTAGTGTAAGACCTTGGAAGCTAATTTATGTGGGTTCGTACAGATAATTCAATATAGCTCACTCATTTAAGTTTGAAGGTAATATGAACAAGTATGAGATTAGTGTGAGGAGAATTACTCAGTGTGATGATGATATTATGTAATACATTTAAACGTGAGATTATTAGAAGGAAAGCCAGTTATGGTGATTTGATTTAGAGTGAGATCGCCTATTTATAGTTGGGATTTGCATGAATATGTATTGCTAGTATATTGTAAAGATCAGTAGCTTTAACCTAGAGTAAACACAATGTGTTGGGTAAGATAATGGAGAATTGGTGCTAGGGACTTCTATTTAGTGGAGTTAGGTGCATGACTATGTTTTGAATGGAACGAAGCCTCATACCTCTCTGTGGTAGTTGGAAGAGTGGATAGTCTGGCATGGTTTACGAGGTCAAGTTTTCTAGTATGATGACTAGGAGGTGTTCTAGGGTGACTAGTACGTCGATTAATGAGAGATGAGTCATTCAAGTAGTAAAAATATGTGTTGGAACGTATAGTCGAGAGCGAGTACCTCTAGGTACATAGGTTTGGTAACCACTGCTGTAGGGTGAGTATCAGAGTCGAGAGAGTGGCTAAGCATGAATGGTGTTATAGCGGTTGGCTCTAGGTGGTAAGGGCACATGGTGGCTTTCTCTAGAGTGTCGATAGTTAGCGAGATCACCTCTCATTAGTTCGAATTGGGGCGCTCACTCTCATAGTTGAAAAGTGTGGTTGTTAGTTACTTTTTAGTTGGAACACAAACAATGTACTTTTTGGTCATATGTACAAAGGTTTTTAATGCTCCAATTGAAGAGCTTATTGAGTAGACAATTTTATTCTAGACTGAAGTACACATTAAACATGTTAGTGATTAGTGTGGTATGTGATAAGTAGTTGACATATGTAAAATGTCGAGTATCATATGGACATGGTTTATCCGTGTTTATTTTTTAGAAGCTCTTGTATTTCCCCTCACCTAGGTTGTAGTTTGATAGTTACTAGTGTGACCTAGTTTTTGTTGATGAGTGGCAGTTCAACGCATAGAAAGCCGCTTACTTTGTATGTGTATACTCACTATGTGCTATGGTTTTAAATCTCTTAGGTTTCTATGTGGTTGTGGTAGCAAGAATTAGTCGTGAACGGTGGGCTATGTGAAGTGGTTGGGCCAATGAAAAGCAAGTACCTTTTGTTCAAGCCATGGAATCGATCCTTAAGGGAACTACTCATCTACTTCCTCAAAAAAAGGAAGGAAAGAATTTCATCTCGTAATGTTCATTTTGAGCTATTCACTATGACAATCCCCAATGTGGAAGTCTTATTAAATCAGATTCGTTGGCTATTCTTACCCGCACTGAATTTTGCAACTCACACATAATTAAGATTGGATCGATTGACGATCATCCAACGAAATATTGATCTAGTTCTATAACAGAATTGCTTAGATAGATCAAGTATTTCTAGTATAGTCTTATGCAAACTATTTACTTAGAATAACGACTCACATGTCTCAACATGAACAAACCTAGATCATGTTATTTGCAACACTTGCAAAGTAGGTTGTACCAACAGGTTATCAGATGAGAAACCCAACCTAGGTCCATATATTATAGACTACTTTATATTATTAGCTTGGATAATGATGCACTTGTCTCACATACTTATCCATGTTTTTATCTTAATTATAACCTAGCATTTTACGTCATTAATCTAATTAATGCTTCAGTTTGGATAATGCAAATTTAGTAACAATTCGAGTAAACTCATAACCCTTTATTAATTTACCATCGAAATGATAATGATTCGTAAATTACAAACTATTAAGCCTTTAAATCACAAACCCTAGCAATATCCCCCATTTTTTTTTGTTGGCATGTAAATATTAAGGTATACTAAAGACACCACCCCTATCTATTATGGTTAATCAGTCATGACTAACATAACCGAAGAGAAAAAGTGAGTAAATTTTTTTTTTTTGGGTTTATTGGATTTTTTTAACCAAACATTGCAACCAAAAAAATTCATAATTAATCATTTCCTAATTGTTATTGTCTAAATAATTTGATTTAGTATATTATTTTTCATCTTAATTATTTCTTATTATTAAATTGTAATTATTTTATCAAACAAATATTTTCTATCGATATTTATTTTTTTATCCGAACACAAAATGATACTAATAATTTATAATTTTAATTTGAAACTAAATCATTTATATACATGATTTAAAATTTGAATGAAAATGATATATTGGAGTAGAAAACAAACTAAAAGAAAATATAATTGAAATTTGATAGTAAATCTTATTTTTTTGATTGATTATTATTATTAATATTTTTAGCTTTGTTAAAAAAAAAAAAAGTTTGTGTATATGCTACATAATACATATTAAATATTTAATTATATATAAGGTTTTTTTTAAAAAGAATATATAGTTTTTAAATATAACACCGTGAAAACATATTATTTTAAAATTTAATTTTTAAAACACTATTTTGGATTCGTTTTTAACTCTGTATAGAAAAAAAAAAACCATATTTATAATATTTGAATAACAAATACAAATTCATCCCTGAAATTACTCAAATTGAACTTTCATTTGGATTTCAAGCCGCTCTAAGTGTGAATTCAACGTTATTAAGTGATTTCAATTTTATAAATTCAATCATAATTTTGTTTTGGGTTAGGGCTTTGTATAATTTAGGTATACTGTGATTGGTTGGAGTTGATATTCCGTTTAGATCCAACTAGTGTTATTATCTTGAATTTGAAAATTTTTATAAGAGGTTGACATATTTGAATTTGATAAATTCGATGGTCAAAGAGATTTTAGCTTTTGGAAATTTGAGATTAAGGTTATTTTAATTAACTTCTAACAAATTTCTGGCGGTTTAGCCAATTCTGGAGAGAAGTTCAATTCTTCTAAATCTTTTACCCAAAAATTACAAAGAAATTAAGACATTAATTAAGTACATATATTTTTGTTTTCCCTAGAAATAGTTATTTGACTCTTTGAGATCTAGAAAATTGGAGATGAAAATTGAGAAGGATTATGATACCGAGTTTGACAAGAGTTGTTCTTGTAATGGTCAATTTGGAAAATTTGGATGTTGGGACGTTTGTCAGTCATTCAGCCATTTTGTTGTTTAAGACTCCTTTAAAAATTTGTTATTTGTGAGCTTGTTGACTATGTATGATTGTGATTAAGTCCAACTTAGAGGGTATTGTATATTCTCATTTTGATGCAAATATGTTTGCTTGTGATTACATACAAGAAGAGGGGATAGATGTTCTTTCGCCATTAGTATTCTTGCATGGAACCTCATTTGAGGACTTCTATTACATAGAGTCGTTGTGGAAAGTTTATAAGCATTTTGGACTCACATTGTGTACTCTTGATTGCTTGCCGTTTTTTGATGGTTGCACAATTTGTAAGTTTGTTTCAGCAGTGACATGGAAATTTGTAGTTTGACATATTGTGATGCAGCGTTTGGGCTGAGGCTTTGAAGACCATTCTGATTTGCTCGTGATGAGCAAAGTTTTGATCCATGTTTTTTTGAAGATATGATGTTTTGTATTTACATTTTTTGAGATCTTGAAAAAAAGAGCCGTTATAGTACAGGTCGTCGTTGTTCACTAATGTTGTTGAGCTACAACTCTTTTGGCGCCGTTATAGTATTTTAATTATAACACATTTTAGTGGTTTTTTTTTCGGATATTTTGATCATGTTACCTAAGTTGTTTCATTTTTAGCATAATTATTATTAAAAATATGTTATTCATGGATTTTTTTTTTTGCTACACATTTTTTTTTCTTCTTCTATAGATGATGTTCTAGTTTTAGCCAATTTGATTTGGAAAACAGAGTTTCTCTAGTAGTGAGTTGTTGGAGTCGAAAATTGTTGCAAATAAACAAGAAAAAAAAAAAAACAAAAAACTAGCACGTTTAGTAATTATTTTATTTTTTATTTTTTATTTTTTAAATTTAAGTCTATATTTATCTCAATTATCTACACATCTTTCATCTTTTCTTTAAGTAAGTATCTGAATCATAACCAAATTTCATAAATCAAAATAAGTATTTAGAAGTTATTTTTATAGCTTTCAAATTTTGATTTTATTTTCAAAACACAAGTAAGATGTCAGCATCAAAGTCATGAAAATTTTACGATGGAGTAGTAGTTGTGAGCTTAGATTTCAAAAATAAAAAACAAAAAACAAAATGGTTATCAAACGAGGCTTACATGGTCATGTTGGCCAAATATGACAGTGAATTTTATGTTGTTAATATCAGTGAAGAGAACTCAAAATAGAACCAATTTATTGGTTAGGTTTGGTTTCTGGATTTTGTCAATTTTTTATTTTTCCTTTCGCCTCACCTCTTTCCCTTTGATATCCAAGTTGAATATGTGTTGGTCTTTTTTGTAGTAATCCTCCAAAAAGGATAGGTCATGAGGAGTGAAACTCATAAGTTAGAATAAAATTTCAAATAATACATAGTGCACTTATTAGGTTACTTTATTTTGCAATAGTTGAAGTATAGAGTACAAGGTAGAACACAATAAATTCTATATATTTTTACAAAGTCCATAACTTATAATACCATTTATTATTCTTTCTCTTGAAGTCTTTCTCTAATTAGGTAGTTTATACATTATATTTTTTTGTGTCTTATCTCATTTGGACACAAATAAAATTATATCTTCAACCTAAGTAGTAATTTCTTAGTCAAGAAATTTCCAATATTAAATTAAATCTTCTTCTTTCTAAGTCTATAGATCAATGAAAAGCTCTAATTTAATGCATAAAATAATGTAATTGATGGTTCAATGGTGTATTAGTAATTTGTGTGGCATGGAAGGCATAAGAAAAGATAGGATTGAAGATGTGAATAAAGGCAATAGTATGGACCATTTTCAAAAACAAGCAATGTTGATTGGTTTTCCTTAGCAATGGAAGTTCATTTATGTTACACCTCATTTTTAGTTGTGAACAATTAATGACATAATGTTAACACATTCATTATATTAACTTCTTTAAAAAAAAAAAAAACAATTCATTAATTGTGAAAGCACCCACCACTTCATCAATATTACAATAAATATGCACATAAAGATGCATTTATACACATAAAAGGCCTTTCTTCTTTTTTCTTCTTTTTACTTTTATATTTTGAGGAAAATATCTTTTATTTTCTATATTGTAAATTACTAATTTGCCCATAAACTAATGAATAGTGTTAAAATAACCACTCTGGTTGATTGATATTAGAGTTTTTTTTTTAATAGAAATCGAGGAAATGAGACTATAAACTCTACATAGAAAGCATAACTGCTCTCAAATTTATGAGAGTCAATTACCAATTTTTAAAATCAAATATGTGACGTTGGTGTTGAACTGACCACAAAACAATGATTTTAGAGTTTCGATTCTCCACCCTACACAAAAAAAATTTATGAATATTTAACTTAACAAATATTTGAAATGAAGTCATAAGAAAATGTCAAAAAAAACTCAACTATGAGAGTTCTAAAATTAAATTGATTAAGCCAATAAAAATAAGTTTAATTCTCATGATGTAGGGTGCTCTGATAATTGAAAGATTGAATCTTAAATTTTACATCTCACAGTTGTTGAATTTAAAAAACAGGAGAAATTAAATTTTAAAAAAACAAAAATAATAAATTTTGCAATAAAACGAATTTAGATCCGTATGAGAAATAAAAGATATATAAAAATGAATATTGGATAGACTTAGAAAATAAATAAAATAAATATTAAATAGATTTCAATTGCCAACAAAAACAATAACTCGGCACCTATACTCGTTCTCTTTCAAAGGTTTTAATTTGTTTTTCTACCAATTATAGTGTACGGAAAAAACTTGCTAAGTATTAGAAACTAGTAACTTATTTCTTAAATTAATGTATTTTAAGGTTTTTATTATAGGTAAAATATTTTTCGAATAACAAACAAGGCGCAGAACCTCTAAGAGGGTAGTCGACGCAACTCCGACCCCTTAGGGGGTCAGCCATGGAGGTCTTGACCCCCTGAAGAACGACCAAAAGAGGTCAAAACTTCTTGGGGGTCAGCCCGGAAATGTCTCGGCCCTCTAAAGGTCGGTTAAACTAAGTTTGGCCCTCTCGGAGGTTAGCAAAAACAGGCTTTGACCCCCCTCGAGGGTCGGCCGTGGAGGTCAAGACTCTCCCCCAAGAGTCAACCAAGTCTAAGTGACGAATGGATCCGCTGATAACGACCATGAGTTAAGCCAACCTTTAGGTGCGAGCTGTGGAGGTAATTAAGGACCTGCAAGGGTTGATCGAGACAAAAAACGACCTCCAAAGAGATTAGTTGAATAGGTGGAAACCCCATAAGGGTTGGCCATAGAGGTTAGAACTCTCTTGTGGATGAGTAGACCAAGTCCAAGTAATGCCGATAACCATTGCGCCATAAGGTTGCAATGGCTGAGAATTACAACGAGAAGGCTTTGACCTCTCTGAAGGTTGGCGGTGGAGGTTAGGACTCTTCCCCAAGATTCAACCAACTCAAATGTGTTGACTGAATCCGCTGATAAAGCCTGAAAGTTACACCGAGAGGGCCAGAACCCCTTTTAGGGGCGAGCCGTGGAGGTAAGAACCCGTAAGGATTGACCGAGACTAAAGCCTACCTCTAAAGACATCGATCGAGTAGGCCAAGCCCAAGAGGGTTGACCATGGAGGTTAGGACTCTCATGTGGACGAGTCGACCAGGTCCAGGTAACATTTAGGACTGTTGCACCTATTAGGTGTAACGTCATGGAGTAATACTAAGAAGGCCCACACTCTCAAGGGATTGACCATGGTGGTGAGGACGTGCAAAGATTGGCCGAGTCTCAGTAACCTCCGAGACAAGACCATTACACCTCTAGGTGTAACAGTCATGGATTACGTTGGTATCATTCCCAGCTTAATGACTGACGTTACAAATGGTTGACTATTAAGCCTTCATTAAGTGAGCTACATTGGTTATAATACCGGCTGCTATAAAATGCCAAGTCATTCTTCATTTGAATCGAAACTGAACTATGCTAACAATCTCATGTAAGTTGTTCTAAGTTTTAAAACACTCCCTCTAAAATGCTCTCCAACCATTTTTCTGACTTACGTATCGTAGATCCCGTGGCTCACACGACACTTCATTCAAGTAAAAAAATGTCTATCATTAATGAGGTTGATCATTTTTCGGTATCAGCGGTTTTTATTTGTTTTAGTTTAGTCCCATTTGTATCCTATAAAATAAACAATCGACTTTGCACATAATTTACATTTATATTTACTTTATTTTGGCCTACTTGTTTTTAATATAATGTAAATAGTTTTCAACATTAATTATCCTACTTTGTCAAAATAATATTAATAATCCTATTAAATTGGAATAAAATTTTTGACTGTGACATCACCGAAAAATTTGATACGACACTTCATCGTCATATGGTTGCAAATGCCTTAGCAGCTAACTTTCACTTAAATTTTACTCCAACTATATTTTGTATGAATACATATATCAACAAAAATTATCTGAGGCTCGAATTTTTTATATATGTTTATCAAAGTTAATAGTAACAAAATACAAAAGTATTAGGATTTTTTTTGAGAAAATTTTATGATTATTATTTAATTATATACATGACATCAAAACATACAAGCCAACAAGAGTATTGACCATATAAATGATAAAAGATTATAAATTTGAATTTACAATTCAAAATATTTTTTTAATTAAAGAATATCAAAACATATCTTTTGTTGTTATTTCATATTTTAACAAAAAAAAAAAAAAAGAAAAATTAAGAAGAGCAGTAGTTTTTTATATCGATGCCCGTCTCTAGGCCTGACACCGGAATACATCAAAGATTGTCACAGATGGGTTTCGATTGATGGAGCACACCTCTCGAGTCAAAGTTTTCAACCAACTGCGCCACTTCCACTAAGAGTAAGATTTTGGAGATCCACAAAAATTAGTTAAATTCATAATTTTTAACTATCTATAAATTACTTTTTGTTAATTTTTTAACAACAAATATGGTAAGATTAATTAAGATATTGTGCACAAATTGATACATGATCACAAGCTAATTAATTTTAAGTTTTCGAACCAATTAATTTTTTTTTCCCAAATGTTGCTTTATTAAATTGATAAAATAATGCAATAAATAAAAACCTACAAAAATATAGTGGTGTTTTTCTCTATGATTTTGATTCATATGATTTTAATTTCTTTTTATTTTGGTTCTCCAACAAAAAAAAAAAAAACTTTATTTTAGTTATCTATTTTTGAAAAACTTAAAATTGATCTTTAAGATAAAATTTGGTTAGTTTGCCTTTTCTAATTTTTATAAATATATTTTTTTTTATAATATTCAATTATATTAACATTATTTTTTTTAATATTAATTTCAAATTTTTCATAGGATCATTTTTTTTTGAGTTTAATTAAAAATTACATTTTCCAAAATTAGAAACTAAAAAAAAAAAAAAGTATATGTAGTAACACAAAATAATGTTTAAAGCAACGAAAAAAATTCACTCCCAAAGAGATAAAAAAGTAATTCTTGTTCTTCTAAATAACTGTTATATGGATTATTACAACTTCAAACAAATAAAAATAAGAATTAATTTCGTCTTTTGTTTTAATTTTTTATTTTCCCTTTTTTTTTTGTTAAAACACCGGCGGCAACTCCATCATCTCCTCCACTTGCCCGGCGGCGCCTTCTTCAAACAGCCACTTCTCAAGATACGAAAGCGGCGCCGCCGCCGTATCCACCGCCGTGACGGCGTCGTTCTCAGATCTTTGCTTTTTTCCAACATCCTCCCCTTCATCCTTACAACTCGCAGTCGATTTCCCCCACAAATTCACACTCTTCAGATTCTCAAACGACAAAATCGAATTAAAATCTTCGCCGGAAACCACCTCTCCGCCTTCCAGCTCAACCTTTGGCTGCTGCTGCTGTTGCTGCTTCGCGGCGGCGGTAGAATTCTCGCCGGCTACTTTCCGGCGAGAATCTTCCGGTGAGGATCTCATCCAACCCTGAAGAAGGCGAGAAATGTTCTCGGCGCTTGAGGCGTAGGTGGTGGCTCTGGTTTCGTCAACGGACGGCGGCGCAATTTTACCATTGAAACACTTGGTTTGTAACTGGCAGCCGCCGGAATCTAACTGCTCCGGCGGGTCGACGGCGGCGGAGTGTAATTTCTTGATGAGCTTCTTCTTCAAGTGAGTGTTCCAATAATTCTTAATGTCGTTATCCGTTCTCTGAGGAAGGTACGAAGCTATGGCTGCCCATCTAACATTCCAATTCACACATCATCAGACATAAAAAATTACAAATTTTATTTCTATTTTAATTAATCAGTTTTTTTTTTTTCTTACAAAATTTGTTTAAATTCAACGTAAAATTGTTGGCCATAAGTAGTTAATGACTAAATAATTTAAAAAAATTAAAGATTCAAAATAATTAAAAATATAATAATGTTTGTTCTTAAATAAATATATATATGAATCGAGTAGTACGATAATTCAATCATATTAGTGTATACCGATAATTAAGAATATTCAATTGTTGTAACTAAAAAAAAAAAAAAAAATCATATAAATAATTACAATTTATTCATCATCTCTTATAAATTAGGATGTTATGATTAATTATGTTAATTAAACTTAGAGATGGAAGAAAATAAATGATCTCAAATTAAATCTAAAAATTCATCAATAATTAAAGTAAAATATGGAGAGAAGTGGATAAGATAGAATTAAAAAAGAGGATGAGGAAAGAAGGTAAAAGAACATTACTTGTTTCCCAATAAAGCTTGAAGATGAACAATCATTCCTTCCTCATGAGGAGTAAAATTTCCTCTCTTAATTCCAGGTCTAAGGTAGTTGGTCCATCTAAGCCTACAACTTTTGCTGCATCTCAACAAACCTAAAATTACCCCAATGTCAAACAACCAACAAAAACATCAAATTTTGAAACATAATTATAATATATCGAACCAAAACACATCACGATCGAAGATGATAACGGGATTCAATCGGGTTTTTGAATATATATACCGGTGTTTGTAGGAACGGATCGCCAATTGCCAGGCCCGTGTTCTTGAATATACGAGACGAGAATGATATCTTCTTCGGGCGTCCATGGACCCTTCTTTATCCCCACTTTCTCACAACAAGGAGGCCTTCCCATGGCTAGGGCTAATTCAATTCTCTCCCTTTGGCTTTGGCTTTGGCTTTGGCTTTGGCTTTGAATGGAAATTATAATGAAAGGTTTTTGTTTGGGTTGAATTAAGTGAGGGAGAGAGAGAGAGAGGCCAAATGAACATGTGAAGGACTTAAATATAAGAAGTTTACAACATATATATATATATATATATATATTGTTGTGTGAGATTTGGATCTATTATATATCTGCACTCACATTATATTAGAGCAGCAGAGAAAAAGACTTTGTGAAAGTTATTTTATTTTATTTATTTTGGGTCACGTGGCAGCTGAGATAGCCAGCTAGTTTTCTCCAAAAAGATGGGATCTTTCTTTACATGATCCAAGTAAAAAGTATAACCTATTACTTCTCTATGAGGCTACGTTCATTTATGTTTTTTGAGTTCCCAATTATTTCATATATATATATATATATGAATACTTTTCCATGCAATTATTATAAGGATTAACAATCCCCTCGATCTACAGATATGTGATATGATGATATTGTTCATTTTGAACATATATTCTCATGATTTTATTTTTAGTTTCACTCAGAAAACATCATACCAATAGAGATAGTTGTCATCACTTATATACTTATAATTATCTTCTCATCTTTTAACCAATGTGAGATACTTTGTTTGCATCTCAACAATCCAACCCTCAAATACAGTTCTATCGAGCCTCACTGTGGCTTCGTCTTCTGCATTCGGCACCAAAGGATTATATCCTACTCTTGAACAAAGACCGAGTCTCCTATCATATAGTCAATCCGTCTAGCTGATACTTAAACATATTCCTCTTCTCCTGAGAGTACACTACTGGTCTGATAGACCAGATTTTTTGCAATGATTATATATATCTGACTAACTTCTCTTTTCCCGAGAGTACACCGCTAGTAAATTTGTCTAGCTTAAATCTAGACCAAATTCCTTTTCTTCTTAGAGTACACTGCCAATCTGATAAAGCTATCACAAATTTTCGTCTGCGAACTCCAAACATCATTATTTGTAGCCCTATAGCATTAGTCAAACTCTACATATATATAAA
>JBBMEG010000018.1:10844020-10854122 GCA_037832605.1 Cyclanthera cordifolia
TCTTAGGGGGCTACGGCGACGGAAACTGGCTCCGTCGCCGAAACCCCCGTCGCCAAAACCCCTTTTTCTTGTAGTGATTGATATGAGGTCTTTTGGGTGAAACCAAAAGCAAAGTTACAAAATAATTTCTTTTACAGTTTTATTTCTTTCATAGGGCAATATGAATATTCTATTATGTTCTATCAACACACAAAAAGGGTTATATGATATATATATTGCACAAGGTACTTATATCCGATCATCCATAAACCTCCACCCGCATGGCAATTTACTTTTGGATTCACTCAAAAAGCCTCAAATTGCTTCTTTTTTTATATCCAGATGTGTTTGTGGTGGATCTTGGATCCAAACATACGGAACCACAAACTCTACGTAAAATGTGATATAAAAGAGACTCGAATCAGTGATGAAGTGGATGTTAATAGTGGCCGAATTAGGTGAACTCATTTAAAATAAATTAGGTAATTAAGCCTCTCATAATTTTAGATACTGATATATCCTTCAAATATCCGTATTTTATTTTTTAAATTACAATAATATAAAGGGATATTTGGAAAAAAAAAATTGAGTTGCTTTTAAGGAAAGAAAAGACAATTAAATGGAAAAAAAAAAAGAAGAGAGAATTAAATGCACAAAAAATAAGCCAAAAAGGCAGTTGTTTTGTATATGACTAATGTCTGCTGCAATAAAAAGGGTATCATCAAACACTGCTTTCTTTAATTAATGCTTTTAAAACCAAACCCTAATCTCACCTGTAAAAGTGCCCTTTTCTTTTTATAAACTTACACACAGTAATCTTCAACTGTTCACCTGCACGTCGTGACTCCCTCTTTATTTTATTTATTTATTTATTTATTTATTTAACAATATTTACCTCCAAAGATTTCAAATCAGTTATTAAATTAAAATGTCTATCATGGTAGGGTGAGGTCGGAGAAACTTTTCAATCCATAACAAAAATCAATTTTCATCTCTGCGAAATTCACAATTTTCCGTCTTAGTTTAGCTTGCAAAAAATATTTATTCATACTCACTCCACAATTTCCTGCTGTGACAAGATTCTTCACCGACCCCACGAGAAAAATGTAAATATTCCTTGGATTGTACGAATACGTTTATTCTAGTTGAATTATTGTTTTTGTTGGTATCATTTTCTTTTTATTTTTGATACTTAAAAGGTTCTAAGTTTTGTTAAAGTAAGAGCATTTCTCAATTTGTATACTAAATTTGTTAATAACCACGAGATTTGTAGTTCGACTATCTTCGGTCTTTTATTTATACTAAAAAAAAAGTTTCTTGATAAGTATGCCTTTTTTTTTTTTTAGTACAAAGAAAGATCGAAAAACTCAGAAAAAACAGATCTCATATTTGTTAATACAACACTAATATAAACTGATAGCTATACTCGCTTTAAATCCTGATTGGTATGATTGACGTTACCGAAATTGTAGAACTAAATTAAGAAGGTTGACTTGAGTAGTTGAACTAGATAAGTTATATACACTCAATCGAAGAGTTCGATATAGGAATAAAAAATGTTACTAATTTTATGCATTATTAATGTCACAAATCTCAACTAAAAAATTGGCTTGAAAACTTATGGGGGTGTTTTCTTTAACTCTAAACCTTTCAAGTTGTTTCTATGTAGTCATCTTTGTTATATTCTCTTTAGATTAAATTCTTATGATGGTTTTACTCTTAACTGCCAGATCACATGTATTATATAATTGTAACTAATTTGGAGTAGGTTATGGCTACTTTGTGGCATAAAGCTCTAACAAAGTTAATCTAGACATACATTAAGAACTTTATTTTTAATATGCAACATTTGATTTGAAAGATTGGAACTCCTTATCTCTCAAATTCTTGTCAATTAACCATGTTTTTGTTGGGAGAAATATATCCATGAGTTTTAAATTTCTTGGAATTTGTTCTTTAATTGTTTTATAATTTAATGGGAAAATTATAAATTTGGTCTATAATACTAAGAAAGTTAATATTTTAGTTTTATGATTTTAAATACTATAATTTAATATTTATGATTTACATAAAATTGAAATTTTAGATTGTATAATTTTAAAACTAGAATTTAGTAAGCATAGAACTTAGAATATTTGATGAGTTGAATGAATTAAGTACGCGTAATTAACTATAACAAAAATGTACAACATTTTTGTCCGACACGATCATTACACATGAATAACTAGGTACGCATATTTAATTCAAAAACCATTACACTCACATTTTAGTTAGATTGAACTACTCGGACTGAATTAATTAATTGTAAACCAAATTATAGGACATTTACAATTTATCCATTTATAAAATGAAAAACTTCAAGTTAAAAAAAAAAAAAAAAAAAAAAAAAAGGAAAATATGTAATCTAGAATAAGGTGAATAGGTTATACAAATATTTAAATTTGAAACAAACTAATTAAAATTCAAATGCTTACTTGACAGCCACAGGAACCACAAAGCCAAATAATTCACACTAAAATGAGTTTCAACCATAAAGGCAATTTATCCATTTATCGTACATCCAATTATTGAATAAATCACTGCAAACGAACAAATGGCAAACTTACGTATGCTATATTTTGTCGCACAATGAAACCTACAACTACAACAAGAATCAACACATTTCAAAATTTTTAAAATAATCAAAATTGATGGTTTTTTTTTTAAAGAAATTGATCAAATTCTTTGAAGGATGTAGATATGTAACTCTCACAAAGTTGATTGCTGGAAAAAAAAAAAAAAAAAAAATTGTTTTTTTACTAACCAAATTTGTCTCGTCCAAAATGTTAAAGACGCATTTTTCTTTTGATCTATGATAAGAGTATGCTTGAAATTTTATTAATTAATTTCATCAACAATGAATATTACGTAAAGTAGATGAAAAGGTTCACAAGGTTAATATAGAAAAAGATAAATGCATTTTTAAATTAATAATATACATATATATATATATATGTCAACACATACCTCTAGAAATTTTCCAGATAAACTAATATCAGAATAAGGTTTTTATGAAAAGTAAAAACAAATACCCAAAGAGTTATTAGCACGTTGATTTTTATTGTTTTGTAATAATTTAGTTCAACATCACGTCACGATTATAAAAATTAGTATTTGACTCTCATTTATTTGAGAGTGGTGGTGCCCTCTAATGTGAGGTTTGTGGTCCCCTCTCTCAGTTTGTACTCAAAAAAATAAATAAATAAAAATAAAAACAAATGAAGAGAACTACAAAATAGACAAATGATTTTTTCTAACCTTACAAACAAGTTCCACTAAATTAATCAATCTAAAATAGTACGAGGCAAGGAGAAGCACTGGTACATTAATAATGACACTGCTATGATATCTTCGAAAATTTAGTGGCACGATTTCGATAAAAATAAAAACGCAAACAGAAAACAATAATACCAATAATAATTAGTTCATACACAAAGTACTGACAATACTCTATACTAGAGGCAAGAGAAAATGATTTGATATCCTTACGCAAAAGGATTTCCTCCAATTGAAGCAACAGATTCCGGTGGAGTAATGTTCCTAGAACAAATGAAAAGAAGTAATTAAAATCGAGGGTTATAACGAAGGTTGTTATCATACAAACAAATATTGAGCATTCAAAAGATTGCGTATCCCATAATCTTTTTTTTTTTTGATAACCGGGAATTGAAGGTTTGTCCCACTACAAACCCAAAACACTCCACCAGTCTCTAATCACGGACTCAAAAAACACCAAGAGATTATACAATAAAATTCATTCGTGGGTTTAGAAACTTGAGACCTCTAAATGATCTTAGAGACCCTAAATCTCTACTAAAGAGAAGAGAGTATCCCATACTTGGTTGCCACATCCTACTATAGTGTAAATTCACATGACTATTAGAATTACAAATAATACTTTTAACGCTATAAAATTCTTCTTGACGATGGACTAATATGATAACAGAACTAAACAAAATATGCAATACGTCATCCAGCTTTTAACTAATTAAAAGGATTTCGGACTAACTATATAGATTTTTTTTTAAACTAATTGAGAAGAGACTGACTATGTACATACAATGTGCAAGAAATTTCAGTACAAGCATTGTACATACAAAAGTAAAGCCAAGAAAAACAACTCATAACAGAAAACTAGTAAGCTTTTCACAGAAATCCAACCAATAAGTTGAGAATAATATAACCTAGGAATGACCAAAAGTATTGTTGGAAATTAAATAGTTTTAGAGAAAGTACTTGTAGTTCTTGAGTGAGTTTGATATCGCGTAGGTTTTCACTATCCAATTCTTAAAAAATCAGTACAAGGAAAAGAAAACATAAATAGAATAATACAAAAGTTTTGCCAATAACAGCAAAAGCTTAACAAAATCAGTGAATCCAAAGATCAAGAGGTATTGGGTTCGAATCCCCACCCCATACCCCAATAAGTTTTAAGAATACTTGTGGCTGGTAAGCAAACATGATTGGCTTTTTTTTAATTAAAAAAAACACTTAATTAACTATTCCAAAATAAAGTCATAGTCACTTCAAAAAAAAAAAAAAGGGGAAAGAAAGAAAATAAATGTACCAAAGTCACCATTCATTTAAAAAAAAAAAAAAAAAAAAACTTGAATGGTTGACTGATTATGTCATTCCAAACACATTCCTTACTGAAAAAAATAAAATTAATTGGGAAAGTAAATTTAGACATTTGGAAGTATAATTTTGAAATTCCATGCAGCCTTATTTCCCAGTTTTCTTTCTTTTAAAATCTCAATCATCTAAAAAAAAGCCACCTTGCCGAATTCTGTTTTCAGCCATCCAGCAATATTCACAAGATTAGGATAATTAAGCTCTTCCAGCATAAGCACATTTTTCTTGAGCAAAAGCAAAAAGCACCGACTAAAATAAATGAATAAAGAACTCACGATATTTGAGAGCCTGGTGTTTGCCCTGCCATGAGTGACAAGCCACCTGTAATTGAAAACAAGAATAAGAAGGTAGAATAACGTTACATTTCGTTCTTAATAATTTAACTTTTAAACGTTTTAAAGATAAATACCAAGGTAACTATTTGACTAATATTTTAAAAACTTTTTTCAAAAAGTAGAAGCAAAGGATGCAAGATGAAACGAGCTTAATTTTTTACAACTAGAAAAATCTAACTACATTGTACCTTGTCCTGCAGCGGGAATAAACGGTGCTGGGTTTTGAGCAAACCATTGTTGAGAACCACCAACTAAAGTGGATGGCAACTGATTATTAGGGAGAGCAGACTGCAAAGAGCTCATGTCCAGAAACTGCCAAAGTACCAAAAAG
Source organism: Cyclanthera cordifolia (assembly GCA_037832605.1). Taxonomy (NCBI): domain Eukaryota; kingdom Viridiplantae; phylum Streptophyta; class Magnoliopsida; order Cucurbitales; family Cucurbitaceae; genus Cyclanthera; species Cyclanthera cordifolia. The sequence continues at coordinate 10,849,337 of JBBMEG010000018.1, forward strand.
TAGAGAATTACTATGATTAGATCATCCAACCAAGAGAAATAAAACTGATTGATTTCAGAATACCTCTTTGGCAAATGAAAAAATGTGTATGAACTTAAGAAATAAGTTCAGATGATGGTAGGCAACTTATTTAGGATCTAAAATCGCATAATTAATCTAGACACTCAAGAGTTGTCTAGACTATGCATATGTATATAAAATTGCCCGAGTCTAAACCTTATGAAGTCTGCAATGTTGTTACTTGTTAGTACAAATATTACAGACATTTCTACGTTTTTTTTTACAAGAAACAAACTTTTCTCAATGATATAGAGAAAATGAAGAAGTTTACAACTTGGAGTGAAGAAAAGAAAAATACAAGGAAAGTAACAAGCAGAAGAGCCAAGAGAAAAATATCCTTCTAAGGCCTTACCACTTTAATATATTACATGTGATTTCTTGAGAAAAATTGTGGTATAGCATTTTTTCAGAGAAGAAACAATGTTTCTTCGATGGTATGAAACTACAAAAGGAAATAAGAACCCAAGGAGGGGATGATAACAAAAGATCTCTCAATTAGATAATAGAGCATTATAGCTATAATAATCCATCTCGAGGGGTGATGCGATGGTTGAAGACTTGGGTTTTGAAGGTGTGCTCCTCTCAAGGTCCCAAGTTTAAAACTCACCTGTGACATTAATTTGCAGATACCTCTCGTGCTTTCATTCCTATGATATATCCTGATGTCGCAGCCTAGGGATGAACCAATAGTGTCGTCGTACTTTTATTATTAGAAGTAATGCATTTATATAGAATTTACATCTCAATCTTAATACTAATCATAATACTAATACTAATACTAATACTAATACTAATACTAATCCTAATCCTAATCCTAATCCTAATCCTAATCCTTAACCTTATCATTATCCTAATCCACATACTAATCCTAATCCTAATCATAATCCATATACTAACTCTAACACTCCCCCTCCCCCTCAAGCTGGAGCAAATATATCAATCATGCCCAGCTTGTTGGAGAGGTAGCTTATTCACGCTCCACTCAATGCTTTGGTGAGGAGATCACATAATTGTTCTCCGGTCTTCACATATCCTGTCGAGATCAAACCTTGTTGTATTTTCTCTCAAACAAAATGACAATCTACTTCAATATGCTGGGTTCTTTCATGAAATATTGGATTTGATTACTCTAAAGTTCTAAACTAAGTTGAGACTAAAGAGTCGTCGTACTTTTATTATTAGAATTAATGTCTTTATATAGAGTTTACATCCTAAACCTAATCCTAAACATAAGATATTAACTCTAACAATTAAAAGTTTCTGTTTTTCATTTCCTAAGAAATAATAAAAAAAAAATTGAAATCTATCGGGGTGTCTTTGTCATATATCATGTGAAGGCTTGAACTCTGCAGCATATATGCCAATTATTCCCAGACTGATGCAAAGATGAAAATCTTCGTCCTGCTTTTCTGTCACTCACTTTGGCTGCCCCCTCTCAATATGTACCTTCTTTTCTCCTTTTCCTACTATCTTTAAAGTGTAAAAGTGGAATCCAAAATTTCATCTTTTATACTTAAAATGTGATCCTTCATTTGTTGATTTTGAGAGAGAATAAAAATAAGTTCTATTTCATTAACCGATATTTACAACCATGTAATCACCCTCTTTAAATAGGGGAACCCTATTTTATACATAAGGTAAATTTTACAATAAGGAAAGGATACCTATGGAATCGTTTATTTAAGGAAAAAATATATCACCAAATAACAATAATTATTTCAACACTTCCCTCAAGCTGGTGCAAAGATGTCTGTCATAGTTAGCTTTTCGATAAGTCTGTCAAATTGTAATTTTGGAAGCCTTTTTGTCAAGACATCAACAATTTGATTTTTTGTAGTTAAGTACGGAATGCATGTTAATTGTTTCCTTCATAAAATGTTTGTCAATCTCAATATGTTTTGGGATAAATTTAATTATATCAACTAACACTCTCCCTCATTCGTGGATCTTAGAAATTTGATAAATGCCCTACAAGTGGAATTAATTTTAAATGGGGAGGAAAACAACACGACAAGGATTCGAACTCAAGACCTCCTGCTCTGATACCATGTTGAATTATGTAAATCACCAATCAACCTAAAAGCTTAAGTTGATAGGTTGGGGTAAATTTAATTATATCAATTAACAATTTTGGATAAGAAAGTTGCACACCTTGTACATTAAATCTACATACCAAATGAGTTATCAAATTTGTTGAAACACAGAAAATGAATCGGTCCAAATTATAGTATTATAGATGTTCATCATTTGCAAGAGCAAACATGGTATTTCCCATTATATATCTTTTCTAAGACCATAATAATTACATTTGTCATGGATGGTGAATCAAAAATGGAAACTTACTATTTTCTTTCTTCTAAAAAAACACTCCATGTTCCATAGTAGAGATGTTAACATGATTAAAGCTTCATATACAAACAGCAAACGGTACAGAAAGTATTATGGTAAATGTTCGTCTTAATCCCTTCGGTCTAATATTATAGGATCCACTAACCCATGCAAACTAAAAAAATCTCCACGAAACAAACTGTCTTTCAAACTCAAAGCATCAATTCAAATTAATATTGAGAAGAAGAACCGTAATATTTGAAAACATTCAAAAGAAAAATTATACCATATTTGCTGGCTCCATATCTGGATCATACGGAAGGTCGAATGGGTTTATCGATTTACAACTGGTTATTCGCGAGCCTCTCTCTCCCTGCAAAGAGAATTATAGTAATATAATAGAATAAAAATGATATGCATGAAAGAAAATGTGTAGACATATTAAGCATGGTACAACAATTTATTTACCTCTGTAACTCCAAATAACAAATGTTCATCAGAAGAAGGTAGGAACTCGTGACCTGGAACTTGAAGCTCAGTACTTTGCTTGCCACCCTGTAGGGGGAAGTGTGTGATAGCATCTTCAAATGCATTCCATGATTCCTTATCAACAACAGATACAAGGAAAATAAGTTTTCATTTACAGCACAGTATTAGATAGAAAATGCCATGAACCCAGTACACCCAAGAGTTCAGTTGTCGTGAAGAATCAGCTTACATTGGTGCTAATTGCATTAGCAGGCACTTGAGCATCAGGCAAATCATTGTGCCATTGACTAGTTGCTAATAGAGAAAAATCATGAGCAAAATAATTTGGATTGGACGACCACTGGACACCAGCATTAGAAGATAAGAAAGAATCAAACTCTCCCAAAGCACCTTCAATGGGAGGAGGATCAAGCTTTCCAAAAACATTTTCATTAGAAGGATTCTTCAACGCATTAACATTAACAGAGCTAGTAACAGATGACGTCATCTGAGGCGAATCAAATGTGGCCCATCCATCATTTTTGGGGACTGCTGAATCTAATGGCATGTTATCCGATGTTGCTGAATGTTGTGGATTACTGTCAGGAAATAATTGTAGGGATTGAGCTAAGGAGGACCTATGATGAGGTTGATCTTCAGAAGTAGAAGGTGATGCAGATGGCAACGGAAACAAATCTACTGGTGGAGCAGGCAATGATGCATGTGACTGGAACAAGTCAACAGTTGAAGTAGGAGGTTTTGGAGCAAAAGGTTCTTCAAAAAAACTTAGATTGATGGGAACTGCAGGAACGGATGACGCCTGAGAAATAGGCATCTTATCCAGATTGTTCTGAGTAATTTGCTCGGATTCCAACACGCTATCCGTTAAGCTAGCCGAGTTATATGACTTCAGAGATGTAGAGTTGCTGTCTATTGAGCAAAAGCTACCTGAAGACATTGTTCTCTAGGGGAAGAAAAGATTAAAATTGAGTAGCATAAAAATAATTCGGGACAACAACATGGTCTTAAAATAAAATAAAAAAGTAACAATAATAATAAAAAAGGGAAGAACAAAATAATTAATCCCTTTAAGATATTGAAGGAAATTACTACTCAACAGAGGCACCGATTCTGAAAATTCAATCATTTTCTTAATATGCTTTAGGCACTTGAGGAATGTGAAATTCCAAGGACATTTTTGCTTGTTCATTCCTAGTCACCTTTTCATCTTTTTTTAATAGGAATGTGAAATTTCAGGGACATTCTTTTCAGTTTTATTTTTATTCTTCTCACTTATCTTGTAAGTCTCACTCTTTTATACATTTTAAAAGAGTAAATATTTGATCCTTAAATTGGGGTGTCATGCAGAAAGTTTAGTTCCATTACTTATGTTTGAAACATCTCCCTCTTGCCTTCAAGCTCAATGATGGCCTACTATAAACATCTTGCAAGCCCGGCCTGTGCCAGCTCCTCCTTCATTGTTCATTTACCCCTACTCTATGGCATCCATTTGTTCAAACATGCATATCTTTAGGAGCTTTCAATGCTATGCTGAGCTTTAATAGAAAGTAGAAACCTCAATAATAATATCCTGATTATTCTTGAATAAGAAACAAAAGAAAAAAATCAAATGGATTTACATTCATCCAGCTAAGATGGATAAAGATTCCACTTGGATACCTTATTAACATGAATCAATAAAGCCAAAAAACCATATTTTATCACATATGGATTCCACACCATATATACAAAGTGGCTAATTTAATGTTAAAATTGAAAACGAAGCATAACGAAATTATGTTGAAAAGAGAATGTCCTGATATTATGAAAACTGGTTTACGAGAGACACTGTGCAGTGTTAGAATAAATTATAGGATTATATTTAGGTTGTTAGGTTGGTTAAGATTGTATCTAGATATTATAGGATTAT
>JBBMEG010000018.1:10854222-10872688 GCA_037832605.1 Cyclanthera cordifolia
AAGAATCAAAACTTGTCATAATAATCTTTCTATCAGAAACAACAAGCTTCTAAAGCAATACATGACAGGGGGGCGAGGGTCCATTTTGGATGAGAGAGTTACACGCCCTGTGCATTTAATCACCAAATCATCCATAAACTTCGTTGAAATTCAAAAAACAAATGGGTACAAATTATTGTATCATAGTTGTTTATCATTTGCAACAAACAGGATATTCGTCAAATATATATCATAAGTTACATTGGTATGCAAGGTGTATCACAAATGGCAATTTCTTATAATTTTCTTCTACAAAAAGCACTTGATGTTAAGAAATATCAGTAGCTTTATCTACGTCAAAGAGAATGCTAACATGGTCGGGCTTCATACAGCCAATGATACAAAAAGTATTTTGATAGTATTGTTATTAGGGGTACGAGAGCAATTAGTTGAAAGTTGGCTTGGCCCTTTGGTTATAAATAGAGGTACGGGTAAGGTAGAGGCATGAAATATTTGGACCATTTTGGTTTAGGTCTTCAGAGAGCTCAAGAATGGGAGGATCCAAGCAACCTCTAAACTTGGGTCACCGTGTAATTTGGTTCTTTTATATTGCACCAGAGTTCATGTTAGTTAGGGTTCTTATCACATTTTCTCGTAAAAGTTTGTCTTTATCTATTCAGTCCACAAATCATATGAATCCATTAACGGTCATGCAAACTTAAAAAGCTCCATGAAAATAAACCATTGTTTCAAACTCAAAGCAACAAAAAGTAGCGTCGACTCAAATGGCATTTGAAACTAGAATAAATATGGGGTGGAGGATCATTGTGTATGCAGAATAAACAGCAAAATTATACCATATTTGTTTGCCCCATATCTGGATCATATGAAAGGTCGAACGGGTTTGTTGATTTACCGCTGGTTATCTTTGTACCTCTCTCTTCCTGTAAGTAATATTTGAGTATAATGACAGAATGATATCCTCATGATATAAAACCTGCGTAAACATATTCAGCATAGTGCAGTAATTTAATTTACCTCCGTAACTCTGAATAAGAAATGCCCATCGGAAGAAGGTAGGAACTCTTGACCTGGAACTTGAAGCTCGCTATCTTGCTTGCCACCACCCTGTAGAGAGAGGTGAGCGATAGAATCTTCAAAAGCATTCCAAGACTCCTTATCAACAACAAATACAACGCAGTTAAGTTTCTTTCTTTTTACAGCTTAATATTTAATAGAAATTGCCATGAACCCAGAACACCAGGAGTATTGGTGTCAAGAAGATTCTTCTTACATTTGTACTTGTCACATTAGCAGGCGCTTGGGAATTAGGCAAATCACTATGCCATTGACTAGTTGCTAATAAAGACAAATCGTGAGTAACATAATTTGAAGTGGATGGCCACTGGACACCGCCATTAGAAGATAAGAAATCATCAAGCTTTGCCAAAGCACCTTCATTGAAAGGAGGATCAAGCTTTCCAAAAGAAGCACCTTCACTGGAAGGATTCGCAGTATTAACATTAACAGAGCAAGGATTAGGAATAGATGATGTTGCCTGAGGTGAATCAAATGTGGCCCATCCTTCATTTTTGGGGACTGCTGATTCAAAAGGCATTTTATCCGATGTTGCTAAATGCTGTGGATTACAATCAGGATAGAATTGCAGGGATTGAGATGGTGACCTATGTTGAGGTTGATCTTTGGAAACAGATGGCAATGCAGATGACAACTGAAACAAATCCACTGGCGAAGCAGGCAATGACGCATGTGACTGGAACAAGTCAACAGTTGAAGTAACAGCAGAGATAGGTTTTGGTGCAATGGGTTCTTCAAAAAAACTTAAATTAATGGAAACTCCAGGAATAGACGACTGCTGAGAAATAGGCATCTTATCAAGATTGTTCTGATTAATTTTCTTGGATTCCAACACGTTGTCTGTTAAGCTAGCTGAATTATATGACTTCAGAGATGTTGAGTTGCTCTCTATTGAACTGAAGCTACCTGAAGACATTGTTCTCTATGGGAAAAAAATCGAGAAGACATCAAAAAAATTCTAGAGTCAACAACATTTAAAATAGTAATAATAATTATAGAAGAGAATTACTAAATCCATTTGGAATATTGAAGGAAATTACAACCCAAAGAAGTACCGGATCTGAATTTTCAATCTTTTATACTTTCTTTCCTAAAAGTTAAAATTTGATCATTTACTTGGTTAGTTCCATTAGGCATTAGGTACATCTGCCAACACAATGTTGTCTAGAAATCTCAATGATGATATCCTGATTATTCTTGGATGAGAAACAAAAGGTTGAAAAAGAAAGGGGTTTATTTATCCAGCTAAGATGGATGAGAGATTCCACTTGGCAAATCTTTTTAACCTTGATTCAGTAAGCACATATACTATGTATTTCCTTATCACATTATGGATTTTTCACCTCATATGCCAAGTAACTAATTTAGGGCCTGGAAATTGAAAAGAAGCATAAAGAAATCAAGTTGCGAAGAGTATTCCGTTATTTATGAAAACCAGTGTCCTAGAGTCCTAGACACCTACGTAAACAATACTCAAAAAAGGACAATCTCTAAAATACCTGTGGATGTGAGATTCCATAAGCATCACTATAGCCATTTGCCTCTAAAGGCATGCTACCTGTCTGATGTCTTGTACCTTCATTAAGCATATCTCTAGCACATTGAAAAGGCGGAGTGCAAAATTTTGAGTCTTCCTGAAAATTTGGGGAATGAGCACCAGATCTGAAAGAGTCACCTCCACAAGAGACAGAAAAGTCTGAAACCCTTGAGACATACCCCTCATTAGCAAATCTGTATTCATAGGTTTTACCATTTAAGCGATCAGGACTAAAGACTAAGCTAGACACTTTTGCTTCATATCGACCTCGATCTGAACCAGGTTTCCTAGTAAGCGAAGGAGCTTGTTTTCCATATTTCCTATCTTCATATTGATAATCATAAGGTGGGCTTTGAGAGTAAGAATGATAAGAACTGGCTCGTCTTGTCTCACCCTCATGGATTCTTTGACTCTGCAGGTCAGAACTGAAATTTAAAATGATAAAAAGAACATGCCTGATTCATGCCACATTTACAAAGGGTATCCAAAATTTTTTTTGTAGTTCTAAATTCTAATTAACATGTAAAATATAACAGACAAGAGTTTCCCACTATAATTCAAGAGCATTACAGAAAACATTTTGGCATTTTTATCCTTTTAGTTTCCCTCTTGTGGAAAAGAAATAATAAAGAACACATTTATCAAAAATTATACGTACATTAAAAAGAAAATGATGGATTCAAGAAATACCATATCTCTGGGAGGCTTCTCTGATGTTCTTCCACCAACATATTTTTTATCAACATATACAGTCTTCATAAATTCCCGAATTTTTTCAATGTTGCTACAAGAAGGATATATATATATATATGTAAGATCTTAAAGTCTATTATCAAAACATCACCTTATAAACAAATGGAAGACGTTGTACCTATTATCAGGTAATCGTTGTCCTTGGAAGTCCCAATCTTTCAAATATGTTTCCCTTGCTCGCTTGAAAGATAATAAAAGTAAATTAGAAAAGGGAAAGAACATTCATACCAAAAGAAAAGGAAGAATAAATAAATTTTAATTACCTGGTTACCACCATTTTGAAGTGCTTCAACTTCTTGGAAAGTAAACTTGGCCATCGACACTGACTTCACTCGATGAGTAAACTCGCGACTGTTTTTTTTTTAAAGAAAATGAAATAAAGAAATAATAAAAATAAACTTACTATACAAAATTCAAACACATTATTGAAAGCTCTTCTGCTAACCTTAGTCTTGATAAGATAGCTGAGTTATGAAAATTGATAGATTCCAATCACGTTAACAAAGATCTATAATCAGATTCAAGAATTATATTCATTTTTAAGGTAATAAATTACCACTACGGTTCAATGAAATATTAATGTATGATGCCATAATTAGTTCCAACTTTCAACTTTGCTAACATCATTGGATGGTAAATATTGTACTCTAGATTCCTTGAGCTCATAAAACATTATGTAGATGATCTAAAACCCTTATATAACATCCAGAGCCTCAAATACAGCAATGAAAGAAAAGATTAAAAGGCAATCTAATCTTGCAGCGTACAATAACAAGCCAGTGGATGATATTAAACACATATGTACGTGAAAATGAATGTGAAGTTAATACACGTATGAATATATGGGTTCCACCAAAGTTAAAAACCAATAAATAAAATAACAAAATAAGAATTGTTTAATAACCATCTCCATCGATTCGATATTCAAAAGTCAAAACGTCAATAGTCATAAGTTCAGTCATTACAACTTTTATTCATAATCAAGTTCAATCAAATAAACTCTAAATTTTCAGGAATGTGCCAACAAGAGTCGTGGCTCAGCAACTGTAATCTCATGAACAAAAGGTTATAATTCGAATATCGTCTCTCAATTGTAGTTGTACTAACGGGTATGCTGAAAAAATAAATCAAAATAGTATCATCACAAACCCAAAGTTTGTTAAAGAAAAGAAAATACTCACTGTATTCCACTGCAAGTCACACAGACAAAAGTCCAGAAGTTCGTACAAACATACTGAGGGCCCTGTAAATTAAAATGTCCAAAAAAAAAAGTCAGAAACAAGTTTGCGAACTTAAGAACTGAGATTAGAGAAAATTATTTAGCTTAAAAGGTGTAATATAACTAGAAAGAAACCCAATTTGCGGAATAAACGAAAATGGGCAAACTGGAAGCATCCATAATGATTTTAAATTCAAATTTCCAGCTGAAACATACTCAATAAGGCGAAAGATAAACTGAAGTGGACAGAAACGAACAAATTGGATGAGAAATCATTTTTCAACATCAAGAAAGAGAAATTTTAAATTACCAGGCCATTACAGTTGATACACCTCCTATTTGGGGGAAGCTTCATAAGGCCTCTTATAATCTTCTCGTTCCGCTCCTCCTCCTTCCTACTCCCCATTGCAACAAAGAGAAAGAAAGATCTAGGATTTTCGAAACAGACAGCAGCACAATCGATCCGAAAACAAACAGAATTCTCAGAAGAATTCAAGAAAAACTAGGTAGTTCTTCGAATCAACACAAGAACGAAGATTCAACTTTAGTCAACTCGAAGTGGATTGACTGCAATATTGATTGATTATGAGAAAGAATGTTCTATTTTTAAAATTGATTTATAAAAGATGTAAGAATAATAATTGAAATGTAATTACACGTTTGAAGTTTATGATTGGGTGTATGTCTCCCGGCCAAATCAAAAGCTCACAATTGCAGTTATTATTCAAATTTGAAATTTTCTTCTTTATAAAGAGAAAGTTAAAAAAAAAATAAAATATATATATATATATATATATACACGAGAGAGTTCGAGTTTGATTATATTTTAGAGTTGTTTAAAAATAAAAAAAAAAAACTTAAAATAGTCTATAAATTTAGGAGATGTTTGTTTGTAAAATGTGGAGTTTTTAGGAATGAAGAGTTATTTTGAGTAATTATAAAGAAGAAAATGTAATAATAGCTTGTTTGTATAATGTTTTCAAAGAGTGATTATAAAAACTCATTTATAAAATCTCCATAAACACTCAAACACAAACATCCATTCAAGTTTTTTTTATTTGTACAAATTGAGGAGGGAAATAACAAACCCTACAAAAAAAAACACTATTGAACTACACTGGTTATGGCGATTCAAATTTAATATTAATTGATATTGAATAATTTTAAAGTAAATAAAATAGGTAAGCATATTTATTTTAAAAAATTATAGAAAAAAATTATGATTTTTTAAATAAAAAAAAATTAACAAAACAATTCCTAATTTTTTTTTTTATATAGTCTATTAATTAAAATTAATGGGTCTACAAATGAGAAGTTCATATCAAAATTGAACAAATTTAAATTTGACTTTGCTAAAATCGACCCACCTTAAAATCTAAAAATTAAAATAGAAAACAAAAAACAAAAAGAAATTAATTGAAGAATAATTGAGAGAGGGGATTCTAAGACATTTTAGGCATGAGTGCAAATTTATGGCCCATTTTGCTTTAGTGGAGCTAGATTTTATTATTCGAATGGAAAAGTATTGATTTTTTTAGTACAAAAAAATTATTGAGTCAATGAATTTAAGAAAAATAAAACTATTGAGTCAATGGGTTATGAAAAAAATTTAGTAAATAAGAATTTAGACGAAGTGTCAATTTCAAACTTTGATGGGTATTTATTAAATTTTTAAATAAAAATAATTGAACTAGGTCAACATGTTCAACAATATTTAATTGGAGGTTTATTAGTTTTTTTTTTTTTTTTTTTTAATCAAGATCATGGTGAGCTCAAGAATCAGATGTGTATCCTCGATAATTCAAATTTTAAAACAAAGCATGAAAATCTCAGAATAAATTTCAAATTCCTCAAAACATTTGTATATGATATACAAAGAATCGATGAACAAATTAGAGTTTGTACCACACTCATACAAGTTAATAAAAATACATATTTATCAAAGTTAACATAGTTTGATTGACATCTGAATGTAAAAGTAGTCACGAGGTCTATAATTCGAATTCTTCCCTCCAATATGTACAAAATTAACACATTTCATTTATGTGCAATGCATTTCTAGTTTGAAAAATTGAAGCATAAGCATAAACCATTTACTTAATTATGCTTTCTAGCTGATTTATCATAGCTTATTCAATTAGGTCTAGTTCCTTTTAAGATATCACGTATAGCATTAATGTCGATTAGTCTTTCTCGTTAATTGTATATAAGAGCCAAGCTATAGCTAGTTCAATATGGCTATGTTTGTTTTTTTTGTAGAAGTAGAATGGTTAACCACTACTTTTAAAAAACCACTCGTTTATATTTAAGTAGCAAATAACTATTCTTAACGACTTATCAAATTCTTAACCACTCATCAAATTCTCTATCAAACCACTCCATCAAATTTTACATCAAGTATAGCACTCAACCTGACACCAATCTTCAAATAAGTAATTAATTCCTCAACAACAATTAACACTAATCTTCAAACAAGTATTCAACCACTATTAATTCTTTTTCTTTTCTCCACTCCACTCTTTTCTACTGAAAATAAACACAGCCTATGTGTAAATGCTTAGTTTGTAAAGCATGAAATACACTTAAAGAAATATCGAAATACTCCACAGTGATCCTTTACTTTTTCTTTCTACTATCTTTGTTCCTAAATTTATTCTTTGTGTCAGGTATACCAAGGTTGATGGCTCTGATCTAAAACATTTTCGTAAACACTATATCCGAAAGGAGACAAATGTTAATGAATGATTATCTCCACAATGATATGATATTATTTACCATTGACGAAGGCCCTCGGAGCTATATTTTTTGTTTCACTCAAAAAACTACAGATGGTGATGATTGTCCTCTCTTAAATACTCATAATCTACTCTTTTACACAATGATACTTTATCCGTATCATCAACAATCCTCACTCAGAACAACTGTAAAAATTGGGAGAAGGGAATAAAGCATCAGATGAGCTAAGAATAGTTAGCAACAGTTAACTTTAAATATAAAGTTCACTACTGAATCAGAAAATAGACCAATAGATAGCCACCCTGGAATGGCTTAGTAGCCAAGAAGAATCTTTAGTGTGTTTAAGGTGATGAGTTCAATTCTTGGTGCTCACCTACTTATGAATTAATTTCCTATGAATTTCCTTTACATCCTAATATTGTAGGGTCATGCGGTTACGGTGACAATAGTCGAGCTGCGCACAAACTGACCAGGTCAGTCATAGATATCAAAAAAAAGAAAAGAAAAAAAAGAGAGGTTAGAGCAACAGATGACATGACCATGGCACAGCTGTATCTACTTTCATGACTAAGTTATATTAAAGACCAGTGTCATCCTGTTATTACTATCCAAAATAAGTCTATTTGGCCACTCTATTCAAGGTAACAGCGTCTTTAAAGCTGAATCCAACAAGTCTCAGCAACAGTTTTATCTGCCAACAGTAATAATTTGAGGTAGTCTAAAATTCATCGAGCTTTCCAGTTTTATCATTACATTGGAAAAGCTTAAATGTAGCCGCTCAATGTTTCCATCACAGTAAAATGTTGGCAGGAGATAGCATATACTAGAACTTCTACATAATAATAAAAAAACTTCTACTAATTTACATGATAATACAAATTCTGAAATGAATTCTCAGTTACCTAATTTAACCCATTTAAATAGCTTTTAAAGAAATTTGACGAATCTACCTTTGAACTTACTTCCTCGGGACAGGTGGCGGCGGTGGCTGCTGCTGGCCTTGCCCATATGAAACTATACCTGGTGGTCGATAAAATCCTGCTGAAGTTGGCTGTGATTGCTGAGGCTGCTGTGGCTGTTGCTGAGGCGGCTGAGACGTCGGCCTTCTCAAACCCATCGCAATATGTGGAGGCAAAGGAGGTGGGAGTGGTAGAGAATATGCTCCAAAATTGTAAGCTCCAATTAATCCACCAGACTGCGCATATTGATTCATTAGTGGAGTTGTGGAGGATATGGATGGTGGTGTTGGTGGAGGCGGAGCAAATGAAGCTTGACTCGGGTTCGCCTGGGATACAGGTTGCACATTTGCTGATTGAGCGAGTGCCACACTTGTAATTTGTTGATTTTGCATAGGTGTAACAAATGATGTGCCAATGCCATCTGAACTGCTGGTATCAGAACTAGGCATTGGCTTCTCGAGTTTCTGTCGTTTTTCAGGAGAGAATATGGATAATGAAGCAAACCCAGATGACTTTAGGCCACCATTCATGGAAGCAGCTTCTTCTGCAACAAGGGACGAAAGAACAGAGGTAAGCATCTGTGCTGAAGATGTAGAAGCAGCCAACTTCGCAGCAACAGCAGCAGCAGCTCTCTTGTTTTCCTCTTCACTGGTTTTAGGACCAGCAAAAGAAACCATAGCCTGCACAACTGGGGACTGAGTAGAGATTGTGATTGGTTGAACTGAAGATAACTTTGTGTCAGAAACATGGGTCGTTTCTACCGGTAGATCAATGGTAGTAGCAAGAGGACCAGGAATAGGAGTTGTAAATCTCTTCCGAGCATTGCTTGCTAGCTCGATTTGAGATCGAGAAAACTGCACACATACATAAGCATTAATTTCCAAGCAACATAAGCAAACAGAATTTAAAAATACCAAACTGTAACTAATTGCTAGGAAGTCCCTAACATATGAGATATAATTAAGTATGAGATGTCCGTCTTTGTGAATAGAATTCATGCATACTTTTTTTTTTTTTTAATATTTGAGAGAGTCAACTTACATACACTTTTTTTCACGAAACAAACAATTTCATTGATGAATGAAAGAGGTACAAAGAAGATAGGAAGAGGAGGGAGAAGAGAAATGGGGAAAGGAGATGCCAACTACATAGGCAAACAATCTAAAGGAGAATTAATAAGAAACACCAAAAGATACAAGCGGTTAATACAAGCTTTAACACCAAGGAATAAGAGTTGAATGTCGTTGTAGACAAGCTTGTAGATGTCCTTGATGGACGAATGAGGAGAAGAAGCCTGCCGGTTGTCCTTATTTTTAGCCCCAAATTGGCGCCCATGAAGGTGTTGTAATTGCCAACAAGAATGATATGTAAGAATACACCCGTATGATACCGTTGGTGTTGGTGATGGTATGATAAACCCCTGGATAAGGTGTTGTCAAAGATTCTCAGTGGTATGTAGTTGCTAGTAGTTGCTTAAATGAGAGATGAAATTAGTTAAAAATATGGTGTCATCTCCGCAGGAGGGTCCCAACAATAGAGCTGATAACAAGGAATGATTCTCTAAGACCCATAGATAAAATACTCAGGGGAGAGTAAAGAAGCCCTCCACTATGAATGAACGAGACCTGGTATATCTCATCTTCAGTAGCTGTTGTGAATGGATTAAGAGGAGAAATATGGAGAAAGCAACACGCCTATCAATGAGAAATGAATCAGGATCTCGGTGGTGCTAAGAAGAAAATGGAGATTGGTGATCACATCTTTAGTAGGTGTAGCAAGGAAAGAGGGCAGTACATCTATCAGTGTGTACCAATCAATTGGCCAACCTGTACAGCTGATCAATAATCACATGAGAAGAGAAGCGAGACCAATACAATGAGATGAGATATCGGGCAATTTGACATCAATGCAATAACCAGACACTCGCTGGTCGAGACTCTTATGGTTGTGACAGTTCAAAAAAAAAGGCTCGGCAAATGGAGTTTCTCATATGAGAGAGAAACGCAACAAAAATAAAAAACATGTTGCCGGTTCAGTTGACTTGGTTAACGACGGTAAGGTTGGTTGGAACGAACCGGTCTGACAGGTAAGAAACAAACTGATTTGGCATGTTTTGAACCGTTTCGTTCGGGTTGATTCTAGACTGAACCAAGCAATAGTAAGGGCAAACTTATATGTTGTAAGCAACAGCTGGTTGTTGTTAACAGCGCAAAGAAAATCAAATGTGTAGATCTGTTGATTGAAAATAAGATCTGAGCTCTTCAGCACACCTTCCATGGTCGAGACTTTAGATATGTTGTTGAAGATGCCAACAAAAAAACAAGAAGACGATGAGGAAGAAGCAGCAAGAGGCGCTGGAAATCAACATCAAGAAACCAACGCCACACACACACACAATATGAAGCAAACATTCACGAAGGGCCAGATCTGAAGAATGGAGCAAGCAATGACTACTTGAGAGTTCCTCACGATCCACTACCTTCTAAGCACGATTGAGATCGATAAAAAGTTCCAGAAAGGAGGATGGAATGATGCATTGCAAGAGGAAAAGATGATTTGTTGGTCTTCCTATGTTCAATGAGAGTGTTGGGTTAGAAATTTAAGGAATGCCCAACAAGTGGAATTCCATATTTGAGCTAACTTCTCTTAGCACCTTGAAAAAAACCGCCTTATTTATTCATAATCAAAAGGTGTCGACTGAAGTTTAATCTGCGTATGCATTTTCAATAGAAGAATCGATTCATGTTCATAATCCTTCATCTTAGGTCCTGGAAGTGCATGATAAATACCGCAAAAACCCAATACATGGACGAAGCATAGTTACTTTACAGATATTATGATTACATGATGAACATTTAAATTAAAACGCTGGAAGTATCTGAGAGATCTCCTGGTTTGGAAATCATCTACTGGTTGGATAAATAATTAATGGAGATATTCAAACTTGATTGGGTCTTCTCAAATGATTGTTGGTCTAATGCTCTTTGCTTCATTCTTAGTCCAAGATTGTCTAAAAAAGCCTGGATCCTTTGGACACATACAACAAAATCATTAATATATGAATTGTGGTGGGAACGGAATCATCGTATTTTTTAAGATACTAAGCTCCCATAGTCTACAGATTCGATCAAGCAATCCTCAAAGCCTCATACTGGAGTTCTTGCACCAAAGATTTCAGATCTTACTCGGCACATGATATTGCACAAAATTGGAAAGCATCATTGTACATTGATTGTGTTGGAATCGTTTTTCTAGTTTGAACTTCTGTTTTTATTTTGTTTCTGCAGTTCGTTTTGTTTTTGTTGATCCCTTTTGGGATTTTTTCTGTTGTTTCTTGATATCTTGTATATTTTTCTTTTCATATTCTTAATAAAAAGTTTGTGTCTTTTTCAAAAAAAAAAGTTCGATAAATATTAATGACGACAAGTTGAATTAAGTTGCTTCAAGGTCTCACTTAGATAGAACATTTTCCTTTTTCTCTATCTTGGTTTTCCCACTGGAGGTCATCCCAAAGAGCTTTATTCTGGCAGAAAATTTGGTTGGAAAATTCTTCACCGAAATTCTGTTATCCAAGTTTTCCTTGTTTCTTAGTACCAAATGGCTCAGCTTTTTATTTCTGGGATTCTTCTTTTTCTTGGAAGATTTCTAGCAGGAGACTCTTTCAGGCGGAAGAAATGGATGATCTCAATTCTCTGCTCATGGATTTCGAAGGTGCTACGTTATATAGCCACAATGGGATGAGAAATTGGATATTGGAAGTTGGAACCATACGGTAATTTCTCAGTTAAGGCTTTGTAAAGAACCTTGAAGAACCAAAAGATTATGGGTTCAAACTTCAACCCATGGTGATCACCGACCTACCTAGTAATAAATTTCCTACAAGTGTTCTTGACATGTAAATATTATAGGGTCAAGCGGTTTTTCTCATGAGAATTGTTAGTAGTGCATGTAAGGCGACCCGAACATCATGGACATAAAAAAAGAAGACTAAAAACTAATTTTCTAAATTACCGGGTACCTTACATCCAACTTATAAAACGCTAAATCAAGTATCACATATAACTAGACACGCCGAACAAGATCCATTCAGTCTAATTTATCTAAAAAATATACTTGTACAAATTTTTATTTTCACTTCCCCAGGGTGTCCATGTCCACCTCCACCATGCATCTAAAATGAAAGAATATATAGGTCTGGTACTCTGATTAAAAAAAAAATGTTTTTGTTTTTTATTTGTTTACTTTTTTCGTTTGTTTTTTCTTTTTTTTTTAAACCTCTGATTTAAATGTTTCAAGCTATACCAAAGTTCAATGTTTCTGACATATCCAAATAGGCAAATATCTTACCAAATTTTGATGGTTGAAGATCAGCTCATGTCAGATTCACCTTCAAAGCTACTTTAAGCCAACAGGTCACCCTAAAACCTAAATTCTCACTACTTCAGAAAGAAAATAAATGAAGTGGATCATCTTACCTGCAACTGATTGCGCACTAGATCCAGCTTTGATTCCTGTAATTTTTCACAAGGGAATAAAATTTCTACAATGAAAGTATCCTTAACTGTATAAAAAAAGCTTGCAATCGTGAAAATTTTTTGGAGGAAAGTTACTTGGTCATGAAGCGCTTCTACAAGCAAGGAAATCAAAGAAGCCCTAGTTGCCTCGATACCTTCTAGTTGCCCAATACATTGTTGAACTACATTCTCCTGCTCTTGAAGGGCGTCCAGCGATACTGACCTCGGTTGAATTCCTAGTTTGAAAGGAAAGTACAAAGAAAAACTCTTAAAATACTTCTTTCTTTTTTTTTGAGAGACAAAACTCTTGGATACAAAAACCCAAAAGAGCAAAAAGGGAGGAAAACAGAAGAAATAAAATACAATACATACAAGAATGAGATAAAAAACAATGAAATACAATGATTCTTAAAATACTTTTTAATGAATAAGGTTTCATGAATCACGACACAAACATAAAAATATAGCTAGAGAATAGACTGACCACAGCATTACAAACTATCAAGAGAAGGAAATTATGCTTTTAAAAATAATGTATTTATGCAGTCCAAAATGAGAGTAATAATATTTTTCAGTATATTAAAATGGGAGAAAGAGCTCTCTTTTAAATAGAGATAAGCCTTCTTTACCAATAAGGTAAAGATACACAATATTATAATGTTACTCTAACTACAAGATATCAAATAATTAAATAAGTAAATAATATGGAAATAACCAACACTCTCCTTCAAGCTGGTTTGAAGATATTTTACATTGTAGCTTGTCTATCATGCAACCTAGAACTCACCCTTACAACTTAGAGACAAGCTCCTTTTGGAATCATCATGCCACCTTCCTCAACCAACTCTTTGTAGGAAGAGGTTGGAAAGAACCTCACAGAAAAATCTACTTCTTACTTCCCAATCCAAGAGAAAATCTCAAGGGGAGTATTTGTCCTAACTTCCTTTTAACTTTTTCTTTCAAGTCTTCCTCACGATTCTCCCCCTAAATATATTACATCATCAAACCTATTGAAATTAATTTCTAGATAGGTGGCTATCATGAATTGATCTCATTTTCTTTTTAAAATAAAAAATAAAACTTATATGACAGAGGTGATTTAAAATATAAGCTTCTAGGCACACCTTAACGAGTACCTTCCTAAGCATGTCTGTAAAAACATTATTCAGTAGATATGTGAGGCACCCTCGAGGTACCTAGTGCATAGGCATGCATCTTACAACATTGATAATTAGTACAAGTACAATTTTCTTTTTAATGAAAAACTCTTTTCTATTGATAAAAATGAAAGGAAAAATATAATAACAGAAAGAGAAAGAAGGGCGACAAAAATAGAGCCCACAAAAAATGAGACGTGGTCTCCAATCAACAGAGAATGCATAAGGAAAAAATACAAAAGAGATTAGAAGCAAAAGCCTAAAGAGAAACATAGAATTTAATGAGATTCCACATATGAAGTGTAATCTTATTCATCTCTCTAGCCAAATTGTTTCTCTCCCACCAGAAACCCCATAAAATGGCACAAACACCACCTTGCCACAAAAAGAGTGTCTTTCTTCTTTGCAAGCCTCTGTCGCGCTAAGGCAAACCAAACTCTACAAAGAACGGGTTACAACCTCGACAACCATCTCAAAATGCCAGAGCAGAGGGTCCAAATCGATTCTCTCTTCCCAGACACTACTGCAAACTTTGACTCCGACAATTTCAACTTTCAGAGAAGCAAAAGCCTAAAGAGAAACATAGAATTTAATGAGATTCCACATATGAAGTGTAATCTTATTCATCCCTCTAGCCAAATTGTTTCTCTCCCACCAGAAACCCCATAAAATGGCACACACACCACCTTGCCACAAAAAGAGTGTCTTTCTTCTTTGCAAGCCTCTGTCGCGCTAAGGCAAACCAAACTCTACAAAGAACGGGTTACAACCTCGACAACCATCTCAAAATGCCAGAGCAGAGGGTCCAAATCTTTGCCAGCCCTTCTACACAAAATGCAGTCATCGACTCTATGAAGAAAGACACTCTCCTCCTCACTCGATCTATGGTATTGATCCTAGCTAGAAAAACCTGGCAGACAAAAAACTTTATATTTTTTTAGAATTCTCCCCTAAATAAACAAATACAGAATCCCCCCATAAAGAGAGGATTCATCAGAAAATTGAAAAAATAACAAGTGAACCCATCCGAAAGAACTAAGATTCCAACGAAGGGTTATAAGAAATGTCTCCCAATAAAGCCAGAAAATCAATAAGATTTGACGTCTCACAGTTAGAGTGAAGGGGGTTGAAACTCAAGCACAATATATCTGTGTGTGTCTACAAATTCCTAATTCCATTTAACATGATGTCATACGCAACAAAGTCTACTACTATTGAATTCCATTACAAGGCAAAAGAATGATATATATATATATATATCAACAAAACAAACAAACAAAGACCCATAATCAAAATATTCATACAGCCAATGAAACCAGAAAAACTTTAAACCACACGAATAAAAGAGAACTTTGAATTTTTCATAAACATTATTGAATAGCCAACCATTTATGAGTAAAAATACTTGATTCCTATAGACAAGATAGCTTTCACAATAGCACGTCAATGAGAATCGACATCATTTGCTAAAGCAAATAGGTAAAAAATTTTAAGGGTGTGAAACTATGAGTTCTATCAAGAAACAATGGTGCATGACTAGCACTTCTTACAATAGACCACAGTAAAAAAAAAAAAACAATAGACCACCCTAATTATTCAAAGTGTGGCTTACTAGACAACGCCTAAAATTGCAAAAGATGATTAGTAAATGGGGTAATACCTTGAGCCAAGGAAGCATTTAAGCCTTCCTCAATTTGATTCAGATGATGAGTAGCAGAACTACAGTTGTTCAAAGCAGCATCTTCATTCAGATGTTCATCAAGTACAGACTGAAATGCAGTAAGGATCTTTTCTGGAACACCTCCAACAGCCAGTTTCTAGAGTTCAATGATAAAGATATGAAGGTCATAACACAAGAAATAAAATGGAAAACTGCAATAGTCAGTTGATACCACACAAAGCTCTTACAATTCTCACAGAGTGCGCATCCCTCTTCACTATTTTTATAGGATTTGAACTCTTCCCATTGCTGTTGGTTATTTGAGGTGGGATTTTACCAAGCATTTCATCCTTAAGACTCTGTCCCCGAGAACCAAAAACCTTTCTTTCTTCCCAAATGCCAACCTTAACAAACAAACTCCCAGTAAGAGATAAAAGAGAGAGTAGAAGAAATGAGCGAGACAAATGAAATCCCAATAAAAACAAAAATGTACGAAAACTAATTTAAAAGAAAATGTCAATAAATTGTTATCTGTAACCCAGAAAAAAATGTATAGCCTTAATTCACTCTCGGTAGTAAAACATGGCTTTTCATAAAAAAAAAAAATTGGAACTTGTAACACAGTCACAATAATATGCAATTATAGTATTTAACAAAGGATTTCTTAGACCATATTTTTGTGATAGGACAATTTTTTTAACAAATAAAAGTGAAAATAATCCAGGCCAAATCTATGAGCACACATCAGTACTCAAGGTAACACCAATAGTACACACACATATGGGCTCACGAAATATTTACATTTGTAGAGAGATGTGGTATCTTGGAACAAGAAGCAAACTTTTCTTTTTTTCTTT
The DNA here is from genome assembly GCA_037832605.1 of Cyclanthera cordifolia. Lineage (NCBI taxonomy): Eukaryota > Viridiplantae > Streptophyta > Magnoliopsida > Cucurbitales > Cucurbitaceae > Cyclanthera > Cyclanthera cordifolia. The sequence continues at coordinate 10,870,692 of JBBMEG010000018.1, forward strand.
TTTTCGATAGAAAAGAAACAAATTTTCCATGGATAGATGAAAAGAAAATAAAAGTTCAAGATACTAATTTCCCTAAGAAGTGAAAAAACAATATAACCAACAATACAAAAGTAAAACAAGCTCTCTAAATCTATGGTGCCAACCACTAATCCGTGAAAAAACAAAGAAAAAACCCCCAAATTGAAGAGCCCCCAAAAAATCAGCATAAAACAAGATCTAAATAAAAATTCTAGCTCCAAACACCCACAAAGAAAAAGAAGATCAGCATGCAAATCCACAGAGAAAACTCCTGCATTACTAATGCAAACCCTTAGGCTTTATTTCATAGTGTGATTCCAAGTTCCTAAAAATAATCCAAAATATATCGTTTACCCAAGGAGGACAAAGCAATTCACTATCCACAAGAAAATCCAAGCTCCATTTATTCCAAACCAGTTGGCTCATTTAATAAAAAAACATAACCTTCGTAAAAAGACACTTCATCACCCTTTTCAAAAAACAGACTCTTAATCAATTCTCAAACTTGGTTCGTCACATACAAGATTATTAGGTCCCATATTTCTTTATTTGTTAAAAATATATTCCTATTATTATTTAAAAAACTTTTATCATGCTGAATGAAGGGAATCAACCCTCCCTTTTCCACGAATAAAAACATAAAAAGATTTATTGCCATTGTTTTTTTACACAACTATAAAGAGGACATACAAGTCTGGTAGCTGCTTTCTTTCCACTTTCACCCCCATGATCATGAACGTACTTGAGAGCACCAGGAAGAACTTTCCAGAATTCATTCACAAATTCACTGCCCTTACGCCTACTGTTTTGCAAAATGTCGTTCGACAAATACAGAAATGAAACACGCTGCTCTTTCTGAGATGAGTTGAACAATTTGTCCCATGTTTCAACAATTTGCTTTGCCTTTTTCCGATGGGAAATGCACCATCTTGATAAAGCTAATTTAACATCAAGGATAAACAAATTCATAACAGTTGCACCCATCAACAAAAATTCATTAGAAAGTATAAATTTAAGTACAAACATTCTCTCAAATGTCAACACCGCTCTTTAATCAATAGGCGCCAACAAAAAGACTTCAAAAAAGGCTTCGTTTAAACTAGTGAATTTATTGCTGAAAAATAAGGAAAAGCAACAACAACAAAAAAAAGCAAAAAGGAAGCAATTACTTCCAATCCAAAGTTCCCTAACAAGAGCAATGAAAATGTACAAACTACAACATAAGAAGCAACAATGCTTTGAAAGAGATAATGAAGTCATATACAAAAAAATCAACGAAAAAGTGAGTGTTCCACAAACGAACAACTTTTGAGGCTCAAGGCATAAATCTATAAACAAAAAATCAGAACCGAAATACAAGAATTCCATGTTTGTGAGTAGGAGAACAAAAGAAAAGTTGAAGGAAAGATACCCCAATCTTTTCTTAGAAATAGGGACCTTTATTAAGAGAAAATTACAAAGAAAAGAAAAAAAAAAACTGAGCACCAGAACAGGACCTCTGGGCCAAAGCAAAAAGATGAGAAAAGTTGAAGGAAAGGTACCCAATTTAGAAAAGTGTGGGCTCGCAAGGAAAAATTCAATCAAAGATAAAATATAGTCAAGGAAAAAGAAGAGAACATGTGCTCTAAGAGAGGATTTCAAAGAAGATAAAGTCAAGAAAAAGAAGAAAGAGCATCTCATATCCACCAAATTTACAAGTAATCCTCAAGACCTTCTCATACAAAAGTTTATTATTTTTATTAAGATGCTGAATTATTTATAAAGATGATAACAAGCCAATTCGAGATGACGAATCTCCCAAAGAACTTACAATGTTCTTACAAGCTTATACTTTCGATCCCTTAACATACACTTATTCATGCTATTTATACTAATAATAAATTACTTCTTCACCAAGCATCCTAATCACTAATTGACTCTTACTATTCCCTAGGTAATTAATGTTGTGTTTATCTCTAAGATAATAACTTCTACTTGTA
>JBBMEG010000018.1:10878729-10895158 GCA_037832605.1 Cyclanthera cordifolia
GATATATATATATATATATATATATATATATATATATATATACTTTTTTTTTAATGTTTTCATTCAATTTGTTAATTTTAAAATCTTCTTGAAAAAAGTATTATGATAGTGAAAATATCAATTAATTAACAAATATATCAATTTAAATAACCCATTACTTTATAAATTTGATATTGAAAATACTCATTAATTAACAAATATACAAGTTTAAATAACTTTATAAATTTTTTATTATAAATTTATAAGAGTGGAGAAGTTATGCATTTCTCTACCTGCTTACCCGGAGACAAAATAAATACTAAATATTTTTTAGAAATTTTTACCCTCCTCACACATGTGAAAAGGGAACTTTATATACATAGCCAACTGGAGAATAATTATTACATTTTTGTCAAAAAACCAATTTTATTGCAAGCATATTCAATCTGCAATTTTCTGTATTTAATAGTATATAGTTTTTTACATAAATACCCCTTATACATTGTTTCAATTTCCCACCGTCATAGACTTTTTAAAAAACCAAAAAAATATTTTCCATAAATTGGAAAAAACTTCCATCCACGTTGCAACTCACCCACAATTTCCCTATTATAGTGTTGCAAGGGTATTTCCACCCATTTTGTCAATCAAAGAAAGCAGAAGCAGACGCCGATTTTCTCTCGACCATTTCGTCTTCATCAAGATTTTATCCCGCTGATTTTCACTTCCTCACCGATATATACTGTATTTTACTACTCATCTAAAGGTATTTTTAGATTTTATCTGAAAAAAACTTTGGTTTTGCATCTCTTCAATTTTCTAGGGTTTCAGACGGTATTGTTTGCGGTAAAATCGACGGTCATTGGCATTTTCCTTTGTTACTACGGCGACGTTATACATAATCGTTCTTGGAATATCTTTATGAGGTCTCTTTCTTTTTTTGTACAACCATTCTGTTTCGATCGACCGGAGAAGATGGTCACGAACGACCGGAGAAGATGGTCACAACCATCGGAATCTTCGTCGCCACTATCATCGAGAAGCTCCATTGCCGTCGTTCATTGTTGTTCAATGCTCCCATCCATCAATGTTCAATGATCTACTTGATTTGATGCTGAAGGCTGCAAAAAAAACCCTAATATCAGAGTGTGCAACATTAAGTTTCTATTATATAGAAGATGAAAAATACGTATATAATACCAATACGTATACAATACTGTATTAATATTTTTTTGTTACATATATAATACTCATAGTTGATATTGTATTAGAATTATTGTATTATGCTATACCAAAACCAATGTTAAAAATACCAATTTAATACTCTATATGTTGTAAACCACTAACAAGCTAACTATAATAATACCTAGATGATTATCATAATAACACGTTCATTCGTATAAATACAATAGTAATACAATTCAGATTGGATTGTAAACGTTATAATACATGAGCAATACCAACTGGGAGTTGCGATAACTCTAGGGAGGAACAAAGATAAAAACTTACTCATTTGGAAAATGATAACCCTGACTACCTAACAAATTCAAAAAGAAAAAAAAAAGTTTACTGAATATTAGTGATTAGACATATGTAAAATAAGGGTATTATCACGAAATGGCAAAATTCCCACTGACGATTCAAAGAAGAAGCACAATCTGAACAAAGATGAAGATATTTCTTAATGTACAACTGAAATTTTTTTTTAAAAAAAAAAGAGAGAAAGAAAAAAGATGGACATTGAACGAAATTAGAGGTTATTGATGAAAAAGGAAATGGTTATACATACATATAGAAATAATTTATTTAAAGAAAAAGAAGCATTGAATACAAAAAAAAAAAAGGAAAAACTACAATGTCAAATATGAAAAAAATAATTTCATATTAGGTAATCAATGGCAAAATGGTGATTCGAATTAAATTCATTTATGTATAAAAATTTGAATATCTTTGCAATTACAATCAATTTTGGATAAAAATGTAAAATTTATGCTCAAGTTGAATATTCATACTAAATATCCCATGTGAAAATCTCTTAAAATTAATTTAAAGGTGTTAATTGCAACACTTTTCAACTTTATGGGGATGATTGCTTAAATTAAAAAATTAAGGACTTAATTGTTACAAACACCATATTTTAGGGGTGGTTTATGCAATTTTCCCTAAAAAAAAATTTAAGAAGTATTTTGTTACCAACGATCTAAAATTAGGGTTCACGTAAATATTTTTTTTTTGCTTAAGGTATTTATTGTAACCATTTTTTTTGATTGCTATGCAACTTTCTTTTTTTTTAAATCATTTATAGCAGATTCTAAGCAGTCATTTTTAAATTTTTCATATTGTTCTCTTATCATCCATTTTTCCAATGCTGCAACCTCTCACTCCTTTTCGATGACTTCTCCATTATCGATCTTCTTCTAGGTTATACATCACCGCCAACTCGCTCGCGTCGTCGATCAGATTTAATGGGACTTAGCTAAGTGGAAAGAGGTCTAACGAGTCAACGACGACGAAATCTATATTTTTTCCAGATATGTGTTCACAGAGATAAGCGTTTTCCAACGAGGTAAGACACCATCATTTTTCGTCACCGACCGCCACACGCCGTCGTTGGTACCGCTCAAACTCCGGTTGCTAATTCAGATTGAAGACTATCAGCGAATGGGTTGAAAGCTAACAATTAAGCTAAGTGATTGGAATTTATCATTCGAACCACTAATTGGATGCTGATCTAATTGAGATTGATAGATGATATAGATTTTTAGTATCTTTAAATAGAAGAGAAATCCTTTTTTTAAGCGTTCTCTTTTTTTTTTGTTAGCACAAATTAGGGGCGAGGACAACAAACAGACGCTACATGGACTTAACCACTAATCGATTGGATGCTAATACATTACTAATGTCAGCTAAGCTATGCTCACTTTGACAAACATTCTCCTTTTAGGTTTCCATTTTGACAAAACTTTTTTCCATTGTTCAAGAATGAAAATCACACTTCTTCTCTTTCTTGTTTTTTTTTCTTTCAATCTATAGGGTAGGAGATCAAGTGGAGGAAGAAGAGTAAATTGAGTGATTTGAGAATACTAAGTATTTATTTGAGGATTCATGTTTCAGATAGCAGAGGTTATAATTATTTTTTTTTTGAAATTTGGGTTTAGAATATAAGATATTTATTTTAGATAAAATTTGATATAAAGTTTGATTTAAAATTTGATGAGATATTAAAAAAAAAAAAGACTATAGATTGAAGAAGATGTTATAATGTAATAAAAACAATTAAAAAGTTCAAACCTCTCATCTTTGTTTCCTCTAAATCCAAAAGCTCTAGTAGGTTGTTTATTGCAATAATTGATATTGTGATAATTAATAAAGTATTACAAATACATTCTATCATATATAAACACAAGATTTTTTATTACTCAAAATAAACATTAAATTTTAGTTATTCATAATAATTTCTTTCACAACACCATCCAAAGAAATGATTACAATTATAGTTTATAATAATTCAAAATAAATATTCAATCCAATCTTCATTAGAATCATCCATGCAATTACAAATTCAACTATCTTTATAAGTTGAATTGAATTGTTCTAATAAGATTCAGTACATCACCAAGATTCAAAAATTGGATTGATGTCCTTAATCACACCAATCCAACCCAACCATTTAATGCACCAACAGATGTCAATTTTCTCGTGGAATCGGGTCCCCATGGTGATCTGTCTTACTGGGGTGGGCAATTACCGATTAGGCAGTAAATGGTGACAAAAAAAATTTCGGTTGTCTAAATGAGGTCGGGACCAGAAATGATTCTTCATCTATTGTCCCGTCCCAAAAAGAAACCGTAAATTTTGCGAGAACGGACTAAAAAGCCATTCCCAACCCAACCCGGTCTAGCCTACCTGCACCGCAGTAAAAAGTCTTGAATTTAAATGAATTAATCATAAAAAAAAACTAAAAATAATACTCAGTCAAAACTCCAAATAGAAAAATGGTAGCAGCTTAGAAAGTGGGAGGGGAAGACATTGACTCATCAACATGGGGTAGGTGAGGAGGCTTCATGGTCGGTGAAGTTGAGACTTCTATCTTCAATTTCAGACCATCGGAAGTCTAAATGCTTCAGATAGAAAGTCGCAGTTGCAGAGATAAACGGAAGAAATGGAGATCTACTGGAAAGCAATGGAACAGATCAGTTGGTACACCGGACTATCGCCGATGGCCTTCTTCACCATACTTGCGTCAATGATCTTCGTGTTTCAAATGGTTTCCTCCATGTTCGTTTCTCAAGAAGAGCTCAATAAGCCCCCAACTGTGCCGATTTCTTCCTCTAATCCAGCCAATTCTAATTTATTTGACAACGATTCCGTTGCAGATGCCTCGCAAGCAGTCCAAGTTGGGCGATTGTCGGCGCACCAGTTGAGGGCTTACGACGGCTCCGATCCGAGCAAGCCACTTCTCATGGCTATCAAGGGCCAAATCTACGATGTTTCCTCCGGCAGGTACTTTTTTCTTTTTTTCTCTTCTTCTATCGTTTCGTTGATTGAACTCTGTTTTGTCTCTAGGGCTTATTTGGAAACGTATTCCAATTGAATCGGAGTTGTTGCTTAATTTGTGAGTTTCAGCTTTGAATTTGAAATGTTTTGTTAATTCTTTGGAATCAATTCTCTGGATGAGTAATTACTCCTGTTTATCTCGTGATTGGAGTTTAAGAATGGCAGAATAGGTCTCGATAATCATATTGCAAGAGCTGATATAAACAGTAGGTCATTATGACACAAGGTCTGATTATTAGTACACGAGTTATGATAGCCTATATTTGTGGTGCATCTTATTATAAAAGAGAATTTTGATTATTATAATAGATAGTTTTGTTATAGCACGAGTTATTATCATTTTTTGAGTTCTTTATAGCATGGGTTATCGTAACAGGTCTCTCTTAGGAATTATCATAGTTGAGATGAAGGGTTAAAAGATGAATTCATGGTCCAAACATAGGTTGAGTTATTATAAACCCATTCTTAGATCGCGAAAAATGCCCTCTACTTACGATGGTTCAAATTGGAATGATCATTGGCTAAGAACTTCAAAGTGTTTTATCCAAAAATAAAATTTTCAAGCAGGTAAATGTTTTTTTCCACGAGATATGTCGAAAAGCGGTTAATAACCGACAAATTTCAAGTCACTCAATCAGTTTTTTGGGTAGTATTTAGCTAATGCATGAGGTTAGGAGGTTTTGGGGCTGGAAAGCCTTCTCATATTTATGTATTATATGGCATGGCTGGATTATTCAAAGGAATGAGTTAGAATGGTTGGCATTTTATACATTTTGGCTTAGGTCAATTTATAAATTCATAGTTTCCATATGGATTCATTGCTTAGGTCAATCCATTTGTTTTAATCTGTTAAGCGCATTTTTCATCCTAGAGCGAGTATATGTTTCCTTTTTGTCTTTCTTCCTTAGCCAAGAGGTATAGTGTTTGCCATGGACAATTCCTAGGAGATTTAACTTAGTTTGTTAGCTGCCAATGACCTCAAATTGTTGAACTTTGAGTCTTGCCTTTTGACCATCGAACTACACTTGGGAGTTTATCAAGATCTAGTACGTGATATTTAACTTTTATTGCGTTCACGTTATTATTTGGTGAAATTGCGTACTTTTTTATTTTGTTTTCACTATCCAGTACTTCATTTTTGTTCATGTCATTTAGATGTCCAAACCAACCCCTGTGCCCTAATCTGCTGCTACCGTTGAATTTAAACAATCCCCCCAGCCCTCTTTTTTTTTTTAGTTCAACGTGTATCTGACCTCTTAGTTAACGATATATGCCTTCACCTTAACTTGTTCTACTATGCTCAGGTTGGTCCTCTGTTAGGATCTCGATTCCTAACTTCGTTAAGTTAAATTATATAGTGGTCTGGCTCTTGTCTACCTAAATATACCAAAGTACTCGGAGTGCTCCTCCATGGCCACCTGGAGGCAGCAATTGCTAGCCATAAATTTAACAAAACCACCTTGCCCCATTAGCACCTCAATGAATCTCTCAATATATATATATTTTTGATATCAGTGACGAGCCAGCTTGCGCGCACCTCGACAAGGAAACCTGTAGGAAATTAATTCCTAGGTGGTAGGTGGCCACCATGGATTGAACCTATCACCTTAAGCACCCCAAAGCCCTTCTTGAACATTAGGCCACTCGGTGGTGGTTCGATCAATCTCCCAATTCTAATGCTTATTCATCTGACTCCATATTATATGATAGGACCAAGAGTAGAACAAAAGACAAAATCTAACCTCCCAACCTTTTACTCAATTATTATTTGATACCAACAATTGATACAACATAGTCTATTTATAGTCTGGGTGAAATTACCCATGTACCCTTTACATAAAAGAGCCATCACCCTCTCCTATTACGTTGTTGATACACAAAACGAACCAGAGGCCTATCATTATATCACTTCATCTTAAATTTAGGCTCTGTTTGATTAACATTTCATTTTTTGTTTTTGATTTTTGAAATTAAGCCTATAACTGTTACTTTAACACATATTTGTCATGACTTTGATATCTACCTCTCATGTTTTTAAAAACCAAATCAAAATTTGGAAGCTAAAAAAATAGTTTTCAAATACTTGTTTTGGTTTATGAAATTTGGTTATGATTCACATACTTACTTGAGAGAAGAATTTAGGTACATACAAACTTAAATTTAAAAAATAAAAAACTATAAATCAAACGTTTACCAAACAGAGCCTTAGTAGTTATGTTTGCATTTCATCAACTCTTATTAAGAGCAGGCACTATACAAATCTAATTTCTGGACGTAGTTGGAACTTCTTAGAGTTCAAAAAGTAAATAAAAAGGTCAAATTACATGGATGAAATAAGTAATTTTATCTTAGTATTTAATAAGAGGACACTGATCTTTTGTTGGTTTGATGGTCAGGATGTTTTACGGTCCTGGTTCGCCGTACTCCATGTTCGTCGGGAAGGATGCTAGCAGAGCCTTGGCTCTCTTGTCTTTCAAACCTGAAGATATTAATGGTAATATCGAAGGCTTGAATGAAGAAGAGCTTGTAATCTTGCAGGATTGGGAATATAAGTTCATGGAAAAGTATGTAAAAGTTGGGGAGCTCATTCCAGAGGGGGGATTGGATGAGCATTCTGAAAATCGACACCAAAACACCCAAACCGATCAAGAAGGCGAACACGACAAAGATCAGTAAGAAGATTGTCGTTTTCATCATCGATCAGGCTGGTCTCGAAAAGTTCCTTTTCAAGAATCAAGATCATGCTTCAGTTGAATGTGATAGTCTATTGTTCCTTGCTGCTTTTGTGAACATGTGGCCTTCCCTGCGATCAATCTATTGTTCCTTGCTGCTTTTGTGAACATGTGGCCTTCCCTGCGATCAATCTAATTGAAGTTAGAAATTCTGTTGCATTTTGGCGATTATTCATTCATGGGTTGAAATACCATTTTGGTCTCTCAACTTTCATCTTTATTTCATTTTGGTACCTGAACTTTCAAAAGTTCAATTTTAGTCATAACTTTGAGTTTTGTTTCATTTTAGTCTCTAAGCTTCGAAAAAAAAAAAAAAGTTTAAAATTAGTCTTTATAAATTAATTTTCTTTAAGAAAAATATATTTTTCCTCATTAAATTTTAAAAATATTTCACATTTTATTCTTGATTTTATTCAAATTAACATTATTGAACCAATTAGAGTAATATTGACTTCAAATTTACTATAGATATTAATTTTAAGTTTTTTTCAAAATTTAAGGATTAAATTTAGACTTTAAAATTTCACTAAAAGTTCATGGACTCAAATTAAATTTATGAAAGTTCAGAAACTAAAATAGAATATAATGAAAGCTCAGCGATCAAAATAGTATTTTGCCCTTCATTTATTCTCTTTGGTCTACAAAAAAAACCTTTACAATCTGCATAATCTACATACATATATATAATATATACACAAATACATACATTATATGTATGCATGTTATGTGTGTGTGTATATATATATATAGAGAGAGAGGGGTTTTTGATTGGGCAATATTTGGGGGTAAAAGAACTCGAAAACATAACACATAAATGTTGATATTAAATCTATGAGGAAATTCTAGTTCTTAATATTAAATTCATTTAGAGGTTTTAGTTATCTTTTTCGTTTGTGGAGTGAATATGATCATTTATAATTCAAAATTGTTTGAATAATATCTGGATCAATTATACAAGCATTTCGGTTTGCTGGTCATTTGGTTTAGAGGATTTATAATTATGAAATTACTTTATTTGAATGATGATTATCTTGAAAAAAAAAATTTACAAAAGTTTTGTGATGAAAATTCAATTTATACATCTAATTCTATGAATTGTTTTACTTCAAATCTTAAATTAATAAAGGTATCAATAAGTTTTTTTTTTTGGGAGATTACAACAATAGGGGTAGGAGATTCCAACCCGTGCCTACTGATCTTTGAGTGTACACTAATATCGTCGTTGAGCTATTGCTATTTTAGCGTATGAATAAGAATTCTAAACTCTCAGGGATCAATTTAAGATTTTAGATATTATTTCATATGAAATCATTAATGCATAACTTTTACAAAGACTTATTACATGAATAAGAAATGTTAGAATTAAATGGACTAATGTTTTTTTTTTTTTTTCCCTTCAAAACTACAATATTTGAGAGGATAATCTATATGGTTTTTTCATTAGTACGTGGACTTTCTTCCCTATTTTTCTTTACTTATTGAATAAGAATCACATTCTTTCGTTAAATCATTTTTGTATTAAATATATTTAAGTAGTAAATATCCACCCAAATTAAATTTCAACAAGAAATAATAACTCAAAAATTATATTTTAATTAATCATTTACCAAAAAAAAAAAAAAAAAATCATTATGATCAACATAAATAAGAGGTAAACTTTATTTTATATAATATATTAAAAATTGAAAAATAACTACATTAATTTTAATGATAAAATTGGACTAAAACAATCAACATAATTAGTAAAACTTTTCTTTGAAAGCCATAATAAATAATACTTAATGGTTACTGTCAGTGATTTTCATTGTTTAGAGGTAATCCAAATTCAAAATCATGTCCTAAAAATCGGTATTTGTAATCTTCTTTCTCAATTTGTAAAAAAAGAAAAAAAAACTTAATGGTTAAAATCCTAACCATTAATTTGTGCGTGTGTTATAATCTTGTAGTTTAATCTTTTTCTTTCTATTTTTGATTTTCCTTATAAATGAAAGAGAACTCTTTGTTTATAGAATTATCATATACATGTGGGCTTGAACTTCGTGGACCTTTGGGCCTAACTATTGGGATTGTGCTAAAGGATCTTTGGGCTTGACCATATTGGATCTACCACTCAAATATTGTTTGGGAAATAATAAGAAATAGCTACATTTGAAAAAATAAAATAAAATAAAGGGGCAATTACGGAAATGACTAGTTTTTAGAAAATAATTTGGTAAATTTCTAAACTTATTTAGCATTTAAATTTATGTCTATTTTTTCTTCAGATTTTTTTAGAGAATTATTATGGACAAAAATACTCTTAATCTTTTGTATTTTAAATAGTTACAAAAAATATGTGCAACTAACTATTTGTTAAAAAAATATATTTATTGACTATTAAAAAACAAAAATATTAGTTGACCAACATTAAACAAAATCTTTAATGTTTGTATTTGAAATTTTAAAAGTTGTTTGAATATATTTTTTATAAAGATATTTGGATATTAATGTACATCCATATCTCATACAATAGTATCACAAAATTCCAACTTAATACTTACAAATTTTCAAGAAAAATATGGGGATGTGATTTAGAAAATATCTCATCTGTCTAGGCATCATTTATTGTTTTAAAAAAACGTCTTTGTAAATGAAATTTAAGCAGTAGTCTAACTGTACATCTTATTCCTTATTCTGTACATTCCTAGACAATATGATTGGATGTGATGTATTTAAAAATAACATTATAGGATAAGACTCAAAGAATCCAGAAAGCCATCACTCCTTAGTTTGAAATCACATATGTCACCCGTCAAATTGCTCTTCAAACTTGTGAATGACACTTGTGTTCCACTCTACCTGTCGATGATGACTTCCGCAAAAGCACCATCGAATGTTTTCACATAATCAGACGTGATTATACTTCAAAATTAGAAAAAAAAGATGAGAGAGAATAGTTTAGCTCAACAATTGTCGAATTTTTTTATGACGTTATTGAAGGACTATACACTATTTTCTTTTAAGATGAGAGGTGAAAAGTCTCCCATTCTACACTGAAGTGACAACTTTGCTTTATTAAGAGTCTCCAGAAAACGACACCGACAATACAACAAATTACATTCGTGAATTCATTGTACATCTCTTGTACATCATGAACCTATTGTACACCAGAGATTGACTATGAGCACCGTCACTTCTGTTGAAAATGTGGTGCTAGATAAACAACATTGATTACATTTGAGATCTCATTATACATCTATTGTACATGAAGATAGGAAGAGAAGGAATATTTAATTGTTTGTACAAAATATACACACAATCCCCATTTACACACCAAAGATGGACTATGAGCGCTAGATAAACACAACCCGTTGTACATACAATGTACATATTGTACATCACAAACATAGAATTAATTTATGGAAATTTTTAGATATTTTGATCTCATAATCATGGTAGAGGAAGACATGAAAAATCGCACGAACCTCTTCAAGGTGTTCTTCAATCTGTCTTCTAATCAATCCTACCATGCAAATGCAGTTTTAATATTTGGCAGGAAAGACTAATTAATATAAAAGAGGTTTAGAGTTGTCAATTATATTATCCTTGGTTATTTATTTGAATTAATTTGTTAATTATGTTTAATAATAAAATTAAAAAATCTCTTGGGATATTTTTGATGTCTACGTTTTTTTAATGATTAAATTTTATGTCTTTTATTGATATTGCAGTAGTGAGAAGAATTTTTTGCCCCATTATACCTCATGTTGCCAAGTTTGAAGGGGTAGCTCAACGACATTAGTAAACTCTGAAGGACCATATGGTCACATGTTCGAATCTCGCCCACCCACTTGTTATAATTTCAAAAAAAAAAAATCTCAAATATTTTTTTTGACAATATAAAAAACGTAAAAAAACATCGCTTTGTAAACCACTTCCAATCCAATTGGAGCGCAAGCTTTCATGATTCATTCTCAACTGCAAAAGAAGTCGCTCCAAATCTGCCAAATTCCATTACAATTCAATCACCATCTTTCCTATTTCATTTTCCATTGCCTAAAACATGAAGAGATGTATATATATATATAGTGGATGTACATGCAATTTTCAAGTGTGTCATTCCTAGGAGAAGTGAGTTCTCAAGCAAGATGTATATTCACTTAACTCATACCAACAATTACCATTGACATATCTGACATCTCTCATTCTACAACGATAGAATTGAAAAACATAATAGCCTTTTGGAAAGACATAGATGTATAGTGGTTAGTAGAGCGAGTTTCCAAATGGGAATTGATCTCTGTCATTCATTCGGTTTTCATCTACATCGGATACATACCGTAGATTTGCACGATTCCCAGTAAATAAACCAACTTGTAAATGATCAAGTGACAATTTATGTTTGACCGAAATTTCTCAATCAACAAGTACATCTGTTCGAAATTTATGCATGAATATGTGTGAATAAATATCGAAAATAATTCGAAGTTGACATAATTTTATTTAGTCTTGAACGTCAACTATACAATGTGTAAGTCTAAATATGAATTTAGTTCATTAACATTTTGTTATGCCGAACCTACCAAAATTTTGAAATTTGTTCCAAAATTTTGATCATGCTTCTTTGACATAAATCTTCATTTGTGATTCAAGTAGAGTGAATAGTCTATTAAATTTGCAACATGAACTCGGAAGAGGTTAAAATTTTACCATGGATTTGAAGATAAATAAAATTTTAATTCACTTCAATCATGATTGAATATAATTTGGTAATACTTTAACCTAATTCAATCTTAGAATTGGTTCAACTTCACTTGTTGCATCTTGCATATTGCATAAAAATGAGAAGAACTTTTTTTTTTGAATGTATCTTGAACTTACTTCAAAATCTTGAATTGGAGGGAGTGTTAGCTTGAATATTAGAATTTGTCAACGTTAACTTATGCTCAATTTTGAATTTTAAAGAGACTTAAACTTGAACTTGATTGGATTTTGACGTTTTGAAGTGAACAATTGCTCAAATGTTGCATAATATTTGATTCACGTCTCACTCCCAAAATTATCTTGAACAAACTCTTTAAATTTGAACAAATTTTTTACCTTGTTTGAATTTTATGAGAACTTTGCACTTAGTAGGGGGAGATAACTATGCACCAAGTCTCCAAAATAATATGGACATCTAAACTTGAAATTGTTGATCACACTTTAATCGTAGTATAAAAATTGAACAAATAATGAGATATGGTTCATCTTTAACCGGATCTTAGATTGAGGTTGATCGTGTCTTGAATCATGCTTATGCAATCCACCAGTATTAGAATGCACACTTTAGATTTGAGACAAAAACTTCAATTAGCTTGAACTTGAAATTGAACCAATTACCTCGTTCGCTTAATTAAATATGGTTGAGCTTTAAACTTCGACATCAAATCTTAAAATAACTTAAAACCTTTTTGATGGGCTTATCAAATCTTGCTTGAATTTTGAACTCGGAAATTTGTTGATTCTAAATATGCCCAATTTTGAATTTGAATCAACATGTCAATCTTAAATTTTGATTTTATTATTATTATTATTATTATTATTTTAGAGATTTAAGCAGAGGATTTTACCTTTTTGAAAAGATAAAGCATTTGAAAATAAATGATTTGGTTTCCAATTTTATATAGATCAGGAAATGGCATTCTTCACATTAGCCTTAGAAATACTCATACACCAATTTTTCACCGATGGAATTCATTGCTCGTTGCTTGTCATATATTCGAAACAAAATATCCACAGATTAGAGCAAATCATGAGTTGTACCCTTTAATTATAAGCTCATCGTTGCCACTAGTTATGTAACACCGTCACATATCGGTTCATCTTTATCAATCTATAATTGATGTGACAATTTATGAAACTTCATGAGCATGGTGATGATGTAAACCAGGAGTCAGCAGTAATGTGAAGATGATGTACTAAAGCACAAGTCAACTAAATATGAAGATAAGACAAGTCACGCCCTCGGAATATGAACATGACGTTAATCATTGTATGAACTTGAAAATGACGAAATGAAAGTGAAGACAACATCGGTCATAGAAGGGACTTGAAGATGACGACGTACGTAGAAATTTAAGACAAAGCCACACGATAAGAATTGAAGACGAAGCAACAACGACATTTGAATTTGAGGACGATGCAACGACCATGCAAAAGCTTGAAGGAAAACCAGCGATAACGTCAAAATTTGAAGACGACGTAGCGAAAATGCAAGAACTTAAAAGACAAGGCAGCAACTATCATCAGAACATTGAAGAAAAAAAGCAACAACGTCAAAACTTAAAGACGAAGTAACCACAACGTCAAAACTTGAAGAAATTGCAACATCACCAGCTTTTTTACTTCCAATTATCTCCACTTATATATATATATATATTTTTTTTTTTTTGTAAGCTCGATGCTCCTAGTGACAGCTCGTGTAAGGGTGTCTTGCCAAATCAACTTTAATGATGCAACTTTGAAGTTCAACCCTGACGATGCAGCTAGATAGTTCCACTTTAGCTACAAGGCTTCTAGAGTATATATCATCGTAGACAATAGAGCTTTTATGAGATCAACCTTAGCAAGGCGTGTTTAGAGTTTAACCTTGACGAACTCGAACTTGGAGAGAGCAACAACGACTTTGAACTTTGAGAGAGCGGTAACAACCTTGAACTTGAAGAGACCATCGTCTACCTCAACCTGGAGAGAGTAACGACAACTTCGAACTTGAATAGAGTAATGTCCACCTCAAACTTAGAAAAATTGACGACGATCTCAAACTTGCATAAAGCAATGATGACCTAAAATTTAGATAACACAATACAGATCTTAACCTTGGAGAGGGATATGACTACCTCAAACTTAAAGAGTGTAAGAAAACCTCGAAGTTGGAGTGGAAAAAACACTCATTTGAACCTTGAGAATAAAACTTGAACTTCAGACTTGTATGCAAAATGAATCTCTAACAAAGTATGACCAAAATCAGCTTTTTGTATACATTAAATATTATTTTTAGAAAAGCACACTGAACTTAACATTTTGTATTAAGTTGCCTACGTACCATTTGATGGAAGGGACCAAGTCATAAGGTAGTTCAAATTTTGTGTCATTTTCCTTTCAAGCTCATTCAGGTAAAAGCATCAAGCTTGCCTTTAAACCTCATGGAAGCAAGAACATCATGTAGTTTAGGCTCTTGTGATAAGGAGCATTTTAGTTAGATGTTTTCATTAAGACTAGCAATACTTAGCTCCATGTCATGAACATGCATTATTAATTCTTCAAATGTGCGAGGCCTTATACCTTAGAGAATGCATAGAAGTTCTCAATGCGTGCCTTGAATGCACATTTCAACTACCGATAGCTCGATGAGACGATCTTTGCAATCAAGACTTAGAGCTCTCCAACAATTGATGTAGTCAAGGAAGGTAGATATGGTTTCATTGGGCATGCCAATTTGTTCACGCGATATTTTCCCCGCAAAGTATAGAAGTAAAACACGTGTAAATGGAGTTTGAATTTTATTGCTTTGGGCGTGTGTTACAATCTCTAATGTTTATTCTCTAATTCTTTCTTTCGGAATGTGAAATAAATATATTGATATGAGGGCTTGCGAGCTTGTTCTCAGACAGAAGAGGATTGAATCTTCACCTTACAGACGAAGAGACGATCAGTTTGTTGAAGCCTTTATCGTTGAATGTTTTAAATTTTTGAAGCTTGGTTTTGAATTCTTTGACTCGTCGATGGATCTTGAAGACTCCGAAGTTTGGACCTTGGAGGATTTGAGTTCTCTCTAGCTTGATGTTGTGAAGTCTTTGACTCTTCTGTCTTCCATTGAATCTTTTCCTTCTTGTTTTTCAGCCCCCTAGTAAATAAAGGAGAGCTCTATGTTTATGGAGTTCTCATGTAATTGTGGGTTTAGACTTTTTAAGCCTTTGAGTCTTAACTATTAGGCTTTAGCCTAAAAGTCATTTCGGTATATTATTAAATTTTAAAATGAATTACATAAAACTCATTCTATATTATAAAGTAAAAGTTAGCAATATTTAGAATTCATACTCCAACCAAACGAGTTGTTAAAAAATAAATCCAGCAAAATGAAGTCATTTTTAGTAAGATTATTTCTAAATTCTTAATTAATTGTTTGATTATTTTTCTTATATTAAAAAAATATATTTATGTTAAATTAAATATTTGATATAAATTCAAATGTCAAAAATATATTCAAGGGTGGAAATGCCTTAAAAAATGTCATAGAAGTAAAAAATTAAAAAAAAGTTTTAATTTAATGTTAAAATATCATTTTAATCGTTTAGTCACTAAATTTTCAAAAATGATTTTAGTTCATGAACATTTAAGTTTGTTCAAATTTTGTCCATTTATTTTCACGAGTTTAATTTTAGTCTCCAAACTTTTAAATTTATTTTATTTCAGCTCATAGACTAAAAAAAAAAAAAAAAAAACCTCAATGATTAATTTGAAGTTAGTATTTATTGAAATAATTTCAAAATAAGTAAAAAAAAAATATGTGAACATATTTCAAAAATTTATAAAGAAATATGATAATTTTTTTTTAAAAAATAAAAAAATCCAATAGAAAATATAGAATATTTTTAAAGTTTAATGACTTAATTGATCAATTGAAATTAAATTTGGAAGTTCATAAATGAGACAAATATCAACCTCTAAGACCAAAATAGTTCTTTATCATAACTTAATAAACTTAATATTCATATAAAAAAACTTTATATTTATATAGACAAACTTTTCTTTATGTCTTAAAAATAGTTGTTTTCTATTTTTATATTGTTGTTTTATATTATTTGGATCAATATAAAATATTGTAAGATCATCTTTACACGTGTTAATATTTTCTAGTTATAAAAGTTTTAGGAGAATTTTTATGAATTACAAACATAAACAAATACTTTTGTCAAAAATTTTGGAAAGATTTCAAATATAAATGGATAGTTTCAATAAATTGAGATGGATTAACTTCATAGTTAAAAATAATTACACAAAGTAAAAAGTTCAAATATTTTTGTTATGACGTAAAATATGGTCCGGAAGTCTCGGAAGAGGCCGGGACCCGAACAAAGAACAAAAGGACCAAAGCCGACCCCCCTGGGGTCGGCCAGCTCCATTGTCGACCCCTAGGG
>JBBMEG010000018.1:10895258-10912690 GCA_037832605.1 Cyclanthera cordifolia
TTTAGAGTTAAGTAAGGTCTTTGATTTTATTCTTTGAAAACTCGTGTCGTTACATTATTTATAATTTTTTTGCGTTGGGAATGGAATTTTTATTGATGCTTCTATTCTTATTTTTGAAGTATTGCAATTGAAATTTTTATGGTTGACGCAAGAATTTCTCCAAAAATTAGAGCAAACCCATGTCGTGTTCTTCAGAATAGTCTATGTATACGCAACCACACACCACCAAACGTTTCTTCCAAATAAAAGGTAGCAGAAATAGGAAAACTCATGATGAGTTGTTCACATCTTTTTTGATTTCACGATATCCTCCTGAGCAGAAATAGAAAACTCATTGTTATACGCTGAAATTATCCTGAAAGACTAGAAAGAGATTAGGGCCCGCACGAAGGGCAAATAAGTCAACGGGTCGGCCAAGTCCATTACCGACCCTTCGGAGGTCGGCCACGCCAGCGCCGACCCCCAAGGAGTCGGCCAACGCCCTTGCCGACCCCCGGGGTCGGCCACACCTTTACTGATCCCCTAGGGGTCGGCCTCGCCATTTTTGACCCCTAGGGGGTCGGTCAAATGAAGGCCACAACCCCACAAGGCTCGTCCAAGTCCATATCGACCCTCCAGGAACCGGTCAAGCAAGTTAGACTCCCCTCGGGGTCGGCCAAGGAAGGCCAGGACCTCCCGGGGTTGACTCTTGCAGCCTCACCCTTATCGGGTCCGGCAACGAGTAGGTCAATCTGAGTGAATTGACCGTGGAGGTCAGGACTCTCCTAGAGTCGACCAAGCCCAAGTAACGTATGGAGGCGCTGCACCCGATAGCGTCCCCGGTTACAACGAGTAGGCCAACTCAAGTGGGTTGGCCGTGGATGTTAGGACTCTCTTGTGGACGAGTCGACCGAGTCCAAGTAACGTTTGGAGGCGTCGCACCCCGTGGCATCCCCCGTTACAACGAGTTGGTCAGCCTGAGTCGGTTTGTCATGGAGGTCAGGACTCTCCCCAAGGAGTCGATCGAGTCCATGTAAAGTAGGCGGACGCTGCACCTCGTGGCGTCCCTGGTTACAACGAGTAGGTCAACTCGAGTGGGTTGGTCGTGGAGGTGAACACCCGTAAGGGTTGACCGAGTCCAAAGTCGACCTTTGAAGAGGGCGGTCGAGTAGGCTAACCTGGGTGAGTTGGTCGTGGAGGTTAGGACTTTCCTGTAGATAAGTCGACCAAGTCGAAAGTAGCGCTAAGGGACGCTAGACACCCGTGGTGTCCTAGCGCTACAACGAGAAGGCTGCACCCTTAAGGGGGTTAGCCATGGAGGTGAAGACCTGCCAAGATTGATCGAGTCCAAGTAACTCCGGAGTCAAGGCCGTTACACATCCGAAGGGTAATGGTCAGGAGTTACACCGGTATTCATACTCGGCTTAATGACGGATGTTTCTAACGGCCAGCCATTATATCGCTATAAGTGAGCCACACCGGTTACGAGACCGGCTGCTATAAAAGTACACTTAAGTTATTCCTAAAGTTCTAAATTACTCTTCCTAAATTCGTTTCCGACTTAGGCATCAGAGTTCATGTGGCTCACACCACACCGGTATGTCTTAATTTCATCTTTTTGGAGGCTTTTTCGTCCTCAGCTAAACAAATTTACTGTGGATATCTGTTGACCATTTTTCAGCATCAACATTTGGCGCCATCTATGGGGATGAGAGTGTTCTACCTAAAAACGCTAAAATCTAAACCATTTTCCTGCAAAAAATGTCGAATGTTAAAAACAGCCACCACCAGGATGTCAATGGAGAATCGTACGTCGAGCACGCTCCGAGAAGGATTGCCTCCAGAGGGCAGGACGTTGTTCACGTCGAAAACCACCCAGATCCTGAGGGTGCGGTAGCCAGACAGGAGCCGGAGCTTGCGAATCCAAAGTTTACAGCTTTGGAGAAACGAATGCAAGGGATAGCAGAGAGTTTGAGTCGCCTGGTGGAGTTGCTCCAGCAACCACCTCCGGCTCAGACAACTTATGCTGGGAACCAATAAGCGCAGCAGGAGGCGGCGCAACGACAACCTACCAAGAAAGAGGCTGTGGCGGAAAGAACAACTCTGTTGGTCCAGGACCCTGCCAAAGGGAAAGCCCCAGCCATAAAGGCGCTGAAAAAGGCGCATTTCCGGCACCAAAGACCGGTCGAACAACTTTGACTGGGTGGTATAACCGGAGGAATGAGCATTCGGTCCACAAAAGGATTGTATCCAAAATGGCAGAGTCTTCTTGGACACAGTCAGTCCGGAGTAGCCAGCCAAGGAGTACCACACGAGGGCCATCCACCCCACATCCCTCGAAAATTCCAAGTTCCCATACGGCGAGATTAAACTTGGGAACGGATCTTAGGGGTGTGATCAACCAATGCCGAAAAGAGGCAGGGTGTGATGGAGCCGAGGCACAACCTTGACTTGCCCAACTTCGTCTCCTGCAAGACCAGTTGGGGAGCATGAAGAAGGCACAGGACCAAGACGGACTGGACCTGGATAGCCTGGTCGACTCCTCCTTCACTGACGAAATCATGGAGGAGTCCGTCCCATCAAAATTAAAACTTCCTACAATCAAGGAGTACGACAGATCTACGGATCCTGTCGAGCACCTGGATTCCTTCCGAGCATGGATGGAGCTACATGGAGTCAGGGACGCGATCAAGTGTCGAGCTTTCTCATTTACTTTGCGGAACCAGCTCAAAGATGGTTCAGACAGTTAAAGTGTAAGTTCATTGCCTCCTTTAGAGAGCTAACCAAAGCTTTCGTCACCCAATTCTTGGGAAGGCGAGATAAGAAAAAACCGATCACCCATTTGCTGACCGTGAGGCAAAGGGGTCATGAGACTCTTCGGGAGTACATTGCCCGCTTCAACAACGAGGCATTACAAATTGAAGAGTACTCTGACAGCACGGCTCTCGCAACAGTCGTGGTCGGACCCAGGAATGAAAAGTTCATGTGATCGCTGGGAAAAAGAGCTACACTCACGTATGTCGAGCTCTTAACTAGAGCGCATAAGTACATGAGTATCAGGGAACTAGTCAATTCCCGAGGAGGCATATAAGGAAGGCGCTCCTTTCCATAGCGCGAGAAGTCAGACAGCCGTCATGAGGCTGACTACAAGGAATCACAAATACGAAGGGCGGTCGCGTCAACTTACCACAAGGTGATAAAGTTCCCTACTCATATGGGGGTAGGGAAAGTCAGAGGAGAACAGCTATCCTCAAGGGAATGCTACCACACATCCCTACGAGGCGTGGTAAAGGGTCTCTGAAGTAAAAGGTTGTTTAAAGAGGACTGGTTCCAGGTGAGGCTGTCCAAGGAACAACACCTGCAGAGGTACAAATCTAACAAGTACCTAGGTCCCAAAGTGCCAAGGTTGGTAGAGGTACTAGACAAGTCTAGTATCCCCACCAAGTCGTTGTACGAAGTTAGTCAGACAAGGCTACTTTTGGCCGACCATGGCCGAAGACTCCAAGAAGTATAGTCGGGCACGTGATAAGTGCCAGAGGTTCGCTGCCATCCAGAGGCAGCGGCCCGAGGTCCTAACTAGCAAGTGTAGTGGGTATACCGCACTAGACTCAGGACGTCAACAGGCGAAACCTTCTACTCACTAGCTTTTGAGGCGGAAGCAGTAATTCCGGTCGACATAGGACTTTCATCCCTGTGCGTAGAGTCTTTTGACCCAACTCAAAATGTCCAGCAGTGGCGGTTGAGTCTAGATCTTCTGTAAGAGAAAATGGACGCAACCCTCATAAGGTTAGCACGGTACAAAGGTCGCATGGCCAAGTACTACAACTCCCGAGCCAAGGCAAACCGCTTCCAAGTTGGCAACTTAGTGCTGAGGAGGGTGATGCCAGACGCCAAAGATCTCAACAGTGAAGTCCTGGTGCCAATTTGGGAAGAACTATACCTGGTCGCCAAAATGGCACACCCAAGCACCTACTACCTCGAGGACATGGATTGGAATAAGATCCTCTATCCTTGAAGTGCATAACACTTGAAAAAGTACGTTTAATAGAATGTAAATCAAGTTGTTAATGAATAAAAGTGTTATTTTTCTCATTTTGTCCATCTTAATTTAACTATATTGATTTTATTTTCATAAACTTAAATTAGGGGTATACGAGATAGAGAAGAAAGTAGGAAAAAGTTCATCATTTCATTCAAAATAAAAAGTTCCTGAGTTACAACCTAGAAGAAGAAAAAGACTGCAAAGTAAAAAGACTGCAAAGTAAAATTCTTCGAGTAAAAGGAAGGCAACGAAAAAGTCATCAAGGCCCCCGGAGCTGCGCCTACTAGAGGTTGGTCGGTTGAGTCCTGCTTCGGCATGAGTTGTCCTAGCGGGAAGAACCTAACTTTTTTCTGGCACGCCTTGGAAGAGGTTAGAGTCGTAGCAAGCGGCGTGGGCTGGATCACTTGAAAGTCCGGATTCGAAGGCTGACAAGGAAAGGTCGCTGACTTTTTATGCAGTGTTGGAATGAAGAGACCGAAAAAGGGGAAGGAGGTTGTCATAGCTAACTCCCTCCTGAATTCGGTCTAGTGCCCAACCAATGGCAGCCTCATCGGTGTTGTTCTCCAAAATTACTAGGGCAGAAGAGCTCTTCACGAGTTAAGCCAAGTAAAAGGTATTCTTCAACTTCCCTTCAGCAGAAGCCAATATTTGGCGAAGGCGAGCAATGGTAGACATGTCCTTTTGGCATGTGCAGACAACAAGACTTTAGACCGCTTCGACAATTTGTTGAGCTTCTCGAGCCTGTACCAGCTCCCACTTATGCTTCTTAAAGTTAGTGGACAAAGAAGAGCGGGTGTGACGCAAATCCTTAGAAAGGTGACGGGAAGCAAGGCGAAATGCATGAAGTCCTGCAAATACAAAGGTAACCAGTTAGCCTACATACTTAGATAAATGTGTGCTTAAAAAGAAGAGAAGTATATAAAAAAGCAACAAGGTCATCCAGTGCTGCACTTGCTGGAACTAGGCCTACTAAGTCCAGCTTTGACAGATTTGGTCCTGGCTGGAAGAGCCTAACCCAGGAGGTCATTCTCAGACGCACCCTAAGAAAGGCGAAAGTCATGAGCAACCTGCACTGGATCACTAGGAAGTCCAGACTTGAAGGCCGGCAAAGAAGGGTCAGCGACCTCTGCTGTTGTGGTGGCGCAAAAAGACTTGGAGAGAGACAAGAAGGTACCATGGGTAACCCGTTCTTTAATTTGCTCTAGCGCACAACCAATAGTAGCCGCGCCAAAGTCGTTCTCCAAAGTTACAAAGGCATAATAGCCTTTCAACTAAAGTGGCTAAGTGTGAAGCATCCCACAACTTCACTTTAGCAGAAGTCAAACTCCTGACACAGCTGAGCGAGGGTAGATGAGTCGTCCTCGTAAGTTCAAGCGACAAGACTTTGGACCGCCTTAGCAGAAGTCCGAAAGTCAGCCAAGGCGACTTCAGCGACACCCTGAGCCTCACGAGCTTGGTCCAAGTCTCATTTGGAGTGATCGATGCTAGACGACCAAGAGGAGCGTGTAAGGTGCAAGTCCTCTCGAAGGTATTAAGAAGTTGAAGCAAGGCGCATAAAGGCCTGCCACCCAAAAGCTACAAGGAAGCGGGCAGTCCTTCGAAGTAAAGTCCCCCATACCAGTGGGGGAAGTCCTAAAAGCAGTAAAGGAATGAGATCTCGACCACTAAGGGAGCATTCGAATTTAGTGTATCCTGCAAGTTGTGGATTCCAAAGAACACGGTTCAAGTGTTGGAAGCCACCTACGACTACCAAGGCCTTATGCCAAATCCTCTTTTGAGAAGAGGAGGCTAAGGTGGTGGGACTCAGTCTCATAGTACGTAAAAAGATATCTGCGAGTGGTGAAGTTAAAAAAAAAGGCAAGTCCCTGCAAAGGGAGGCTCAGTAGCCAAAAAATTTGAAAAGGCGCTCTAGAATAGGCAAGTCCCTACAGAGGAGCTTAAGTAGCCTAAAGTTCAAAGGAGTGCTCTAATGAGCAAGTCCCTGCCAGGGGAGCCTAAGGAACCTTTAAGTCAAGGAATGCCTAAAAAGGTGACACTCTAAAAAGAGAACCTACTTAGTCGCAATTTTTGCCTTAAAGAGGTGAAACTCTAAAAGGAGAACCTACTTGGCCAAAATTTTGAAAAATGACTAAGGATGGTTAGTCTCTAAAAAATAGAACTTTTTTAACAATGAATTATTCTTCAAATTCCAGCAACAAAGTAAGTTCGAAAATGAAGAGTGAAGGTAATGTTATAGGCTAAAAATATCTCGAAAGACTCGGAAGAGATTGGGGCCCGCACGAAGGGCAAATAAGCCAACGCCGACCCCTCCGGGGTCGGCCAAATGGAGGTCACAACCCCCAGGGGTCTGCCAAGTTCATACTGACCCTCCGGGGGTCGGCCAAGCAAGTCTGACTTCCTTGGGGGTCGACTTAGGAAGGTCACGACCCCCCGGGGTCGGCCCTTACAGCCTCACCCTTCTCGGGTCCAGCAACGAGTAGGTCAATCCGAGTGGATTGGCCGTGGAAGTCAAGACTCCCCCAGAGTCGACCAAGCAAGTAACGTATGGAGGCGTTGCATCCCGTAACGTCTCCGGTTACAACGAGTAGGCCAACCTGAGTGGGTTGGTCGTAGAGGTTAGGACTCTCCTGTGGACGAGTCGACAGAGTCTAAGTAACGTTTGGAGGCATTGCACCCCGTAGCGTCCCAGTTACAACAAGTAGGTCAGCCCGAGTGGGTTGGTCATGGAGGTCATGACTCTCCCCTAGGAGTCGACCGAGTCCAAGTAACACAGGCGGATGCCGGACCTCGTGGCGTCCCCGGATACAACGAGTAGGTCAATCCGAGTGGATTGGTCGTGGAGGTGAGGACCCGTAAGGGTTGACCGAGTCCAAAGTCGACCCTTGAGGAGGGCGGTCGAGTAGGCTAACCTGAGTGGATTGGTCGTGGAGGTTAGGACTTTCCTGTGGATAAGTCAACCAAGTCCAAAGTAGCGCTAAGGGACGCTGCACACCCGTGGCGTCCTAGTGCTACAACGAGAAGGCTGCACCGTAAGGGGTCGGCCATGGAGGTGAGGACCTGCCAAGGTTGACCGAGTCCAAGTAACTCCGGAGTCAAGGCCGTTACACCTCCGAAGGGTAACGATCAGGAGTTACGCTGATATTCATACCCGGCTTAATGACGGACGTTTCTAACGGCCGACCATTATATCACCATAAGTGAGTCGCAGCGGTTACGAGACTGACTGCTATAAAAGTCAAGTCATTTTTCCTTCTCTCGTAAATCCATGGATAGTTTGTTGGAAGTGGGTTTGTATGTCTTTTTATAATATTATTAATGAATGAATTTTGATTTCAAAAAAAAAAAACCCCTCAATAAATTTAATACAAACAAATATAAAAGGTAAACATATTTTTATAAATTTTAAAGATAAAGATGTTAATTTTGATAAGAAATTTTTTTTTAAATAATTATATAAGGACTAATTCCATTCTTTTTAAGTTTATAGACTAAAATAGAACATTTGAAAATGAAAAAAATTAGAAAGTATAGAGACAAATTTGACATTTGAAATCTTAGATTTCAAAATGGAAAAAAACTCAAAGTTTATAGATCAAAAGTGTATTTTAACCAAAATTTTATCATATGGTTTGATTATATTTTAACACGTTTTTGAATGTTGAATGACAACATTATAAATTGATAATAATTATTCAATTGATAAATATTACATCATTGAATATATTTGCAAATTATAAAATTTCAACAAATGAATATTTAAAAAAAAATCTAAAACAAAATAATTAGAACACAAAAAGTGACAAATATTAATGAAAATGATAAATTGTGTACAAATGAAACACAAATTTGAATACAAAAATTGTCCATATATAAAATTAAAAAAATACACGTACAACCCTTCACAAAAATCCACATTCGAGCACCTGGCACTTTTCGCAAAATCTACATCTACACAAGTTATTGTCAGCAACTCTATTAAAATTTACAGTAACTTTTCACATAATTTTACGTGCAAATGAGTTATTGATTGAAACTACTCCACAAAAATCTACATTCAAACAAAGTATTACATAATTATTATTTCTAATCACTCAAAATAACTCTTCATTTAAATATTCAAACTAACTCAAATTCTAAATTTGCATCCAAAAACCCTCTAGAATTCTTGAAATTCGACCCATAAAATATATGGGAATTAAAAATCACAAAGACCATGTGGTTCTAAAATAACATAAGAAAGTTAAAAATAATAATAATAAACAAAAAAAATACTCATCTCAGATTAAAAGAACTCAGAAAAAGAAAAAAAAAACAAAAAAAAAATTATTGAAGGAAAAAAAAAAGAAATAAATAAAAATGAAAAATATAATTGAATGGAAAATTATGAAACAAAATAAATGGATCATCCTGTATGTGCTTTAGAACTTCGATTCTCAATCATAAGAAAATCTATGAAGTGAATATGGATTAACCTAATTATTATTTTTTTTTAATGAAGAAATCAAAACTTCGCTTCACCATACCTAGAGTAATCACGTCCATTACCAGGCTAAATATCAAGAGACATCAAAAGAATAGAGACACGCGATGTTCACAAATTAATGTCACAAATGAGTTTCGAACCTAGAACCTCAAAAAAAGTATATCTTTAAAACTCAAGTCTTCGACCATCCTGAGGACGGATGAAACTAGTTAATGAGCCTTCATTTTGCTAAGCCACCTAAGGCCACTCTAGCCTCAAGGTAAGCCCTTTGCTATTTGAATCATTCAGTATACCCTGCAAGTTCACCATAGTTGAATCTCATATACTTTTTTTTTTTTTTTTTTGTTAGACTTAAACATTGTGAAGAAATAGCTGAACTTTCTCCTTTATTGATGTTCCACGGGGAAATTTATGTTCAGATGAGTACAACATAAAAGTAAACATAAATATCAACCATCAAATGGTGTTAAGAGAGGCAATCAAGATACACTTAAAAGTTCAAAATAATTCTACCCTCAAAGCGCTTCAAAAAAAAAAGAACAATGAGTTTTTTAGAGACATTAACAAGTCATTTTTGAAACAGCAAAAATGATGATACAGACATGACCTCCAGACGCTTGAATCACACCAACCATTCAAATATCTGGGGGCACTTCCATTATTTGCAATTCCCATCAAAGTTGGAATTCCCTACAGAATATAAGATGAAAAAAAAGTGTTATATCTAGTGTTTTAAAAAGCCCAAGTATGGTCCACTGGAGCCTGGAATGTACCAAAAGGCGCGGACTGTTTTACTTAAAACCCACAATATAAGAAAAACATAAATATATATCTATATATGAAACATGGAAAGAAATGAAGTTTTTAACCAAAAATGATATATAAAATACACATAAGATTCAACTATTAACCTTCATTTTATGGAAATAAATGAAGTTTAACTAAGAATAATATATAAAATACATAAAATTCAACTATTAACTTTCATTTTCATGAAAAGAAACAACATTTTAATTAAGAATAATATACAAAATATACATAAATAAATCAAAATATTTTAATACCTTTACACGAATATATGCACAAGTACCTTTACACGAATATATGCACAACCAAAATTTATAAGGAGATAAAACACAAAAAAAACTGTAGGTAAAAAAAAACACACACACACACACACAAAAGCTCACAAGCATCTTAGGGTTTTAGCCTGAGTGGGCTTTTTAAAACATAATCATAAGATAAGTATTTTATATGGTACGTGAACAACATTAAAAACAAAGTCCACATAATACAGATGAGTGTTACAGAATAGGGCAGAAAATTGAATCAATCATTTTTATTTAAAGTTATAACTGAAGAGAAGAATCGCCCAGAATAAAGGGAAATATCTAACCATATTAGACAGGTGAAAACATCAAAAGAAAACCACTAAAAAAAACGCAACGTTTTTTGGCCTTTCTGTTTTTATATGAGAAACGAAATTCCGCAGCCAATTCACTTATTTTTAGTTCCCAAAAATTGGTAGTGGGAGAATCTGAACCCACGAGAGATATAAAAACTTGTGTTGGTTGAACTATTTTTCTTATTAGCCGCAACCTATTTACTTGAACATCCCCAATGATCATTAACTATTGAAAGTTGTCGAAGTGAGCTTAGTGTCATAGTCGCACTTTGCAATGACAACTATGCGGCACTTGCTTTAATCTGGCGAGCAAGTAAGCCGAATGAAAACACAAACCGGGTGACACAACTGGTGAAACCTCTATCACGAACCTCGTGAAAAGGTTTCTGAAAAAGGAAGAAAGAAAGTTTGGAAATACATTTTATTTTTGAAACAGTAAATGGCAGGATACAATAAGGACCACTTCCATTATATTGCATTCATCACTTGGTAGGAAGGAAACTAATAGGGTTGGCCATTTAGAGGAATTATGGTTAATGTAGGGGTATATGAATAATTAGGTAGAGAGTTTGTTAGAGAATTTAGTTATAAATAGAGAGGTTGTGAAGAGAAAAATAGGCAATATTTTGGTGAATGGTTTAGGGCTTGAGAGAGTGTTATCAAGAGGGAGGATCCAAGTACCTATTAAAACTCGATTATCTTGTATTTTCTATTCATTTTATATTTCAATCTAGTTTGGGTCTTATAAATTTGGTATCAGAGCTCGATCTTGGCCAATGGTGGGTAAGATGGAGAGAAGAGTAGTGGCGTTGGAGGAAGGGATCGCGGAAGTCATTGCGAAGCAGAGAACAATGGAGGCGAGCTTGCAGGCGCAGTTCAAGGAAGCCAACGATAAGCAGAAATGTCAGTTTGCGTTGATTAGGGAGGAAATGCGAAGGCTATTTGGTGAGCTCAAAGGGGCGCGCGAAGGGATGGGCTCATAATCGCCTAACATCGAGGCAATAATGTCGCTGGAGAGAAGGAAATGGCTGATGGGTGTTGAAGCAGACCACGACGGCAGATTCTGCCAAGAGAAGCAGATTGAGATCGATAAAAAAATTGAGCTGAAATCAGAATTGGTGGAGCGATTGGCAGAGAACAGAAAAAACAGAGGTAGATCAAAAAACCGTTTGACTTTCTGAAGAGAAGCACGTTGAAGAAAAAGCAATGGAAGAAAAAAATTGTAGGGAGCAAAGGAGAAGAGACCAACCTCAACATTCATGGAGCACCAAAACTCAAAGAAACAATGAAGATCGAAGAAGTGTCGAACACATCGACAAGCCGCAAAGAGGAAAATCCATACGGAGGTACCTAAGAAGAAAGTTCGTTGTTCGCTTTTGCAACCGATACGACATTTGAAAAAATCGAAGAAGAAAGGAGGCCGGAAATCGAGGAAAACGATGAGTGGTAGAGGATTTGAAGATGAGATCGTACTTCTTGAGATTTTGAAGGAAAAAAAGAAAAGAAAGAAAAAGTGTGACGGCTAGGGTTTTCACAAAGGTTGGGGAGAATATAACACTAGTTGTGGGTTTATTGGAGTGGAGGTAATAGTGGGCTCAAAGTTTTAAAACTGCTGAGTTCACGTTCACAGGCCACTGGTTTCTGCATGTCCCTTAGCTTAATCCACCAAATCATGGCAGAAAATAAGATAAATATAGAAAACTGCATGAAAGTTTATTAGTTAATAACTACAATAGGAATTTCCAACTTCAAAAAGCTACATCAAGAATCTGCCTGCTCTCTCATTAATGAAGATCAAAGAAAACAATCATGTTCTGCAATTAGATTTAAATGAAATATGAAGTACGCTCCATTGCAAATTGGCTACAGAATTTTAAGTGGCTTCTCACATCATCCACTCTCCAATAGGTGCTCTATCTTGCTTCCATTACTTATACCAGTTTGAGAAAATATGAAAAATAATGAAGATTAGAATACTATTGGTTCCTAGACTGCTTTCTAATTTTAGTCCGACTATAAAGAAAAGAAAGCTCGAAATTAGTCATTCTGTTAGAAAATGTTAACTTTCCATCAATGCATTTTTGTGCTCTCATCTACTTCCATTTTTCTCTTTCCATGACTCTTCTCTCTCTACAACTCTTCTCACTCCTTAATCCTTATCCCTCATTTTCTCTTCCACTTCACTAACAATACTCCCCATGTTTTAAAAGACTATTGAGGCTTACGCCTCAAGGCAAGACTCTAACTTTCAGCCTCAAGTCTTACGCCTTTGTAGGATCATAAGCAGTATTTTCAAAGCAGCCTCAAGTCTTACGCCTTTGTAGGCGACACTTCCTTTGATCGCCTCAAGGCAAGAGGCGATAAAAAGGCAAGGCCCAAATAAAGCAAGGCGCAATGATAAATGCATGATTAAAAATTATATATAAATAATAAGTTATTTAAAAAAAAACATATTCTTACATTGATAAAACTTCAATTCCTTACAAAATAATACTAAAAAGTAAAACCATATCCAAAAAAAATTATCATTAAATTTTAAATATTAAACCATCATCTTCTACATCTAAATCTATGACATTACAAAACTTAAAGATAAACAAATGTTTCTTTTTGAAATATTAAGTTTTAATTTTTTAACACATTTGATGAATAGTATTTGATATTTTCTAAAAATAGTTGAGTGGCCTATTAAAACATTCTGCCATCTAGTACACTATACATAAAATAAATAATTCTGTACTTACAAATATGTAAAATGAATTTAACTTCAAAGTAAAAAAATAATTATATTGGCACGTCAAAAAAGAAATATGTAAATCAAGATTTAAAATATAAAAATTCTTTTTAAAATGTTATTATATTATTTAAATAATCTTCAATATTTTCAAATAAAAAAATGAATGGTCTTATCAAATAGTACAAAAGTAAAAAGCTTGAAATGACATGACACTTCCAATCTTATTTCATTATCTTTTTAAAACTAAATTTTTAAAAGAGAATTATTTAAAAATATAAAAACTATCACTCTTTTAATCTCAGCTTCTTTTTCCTCCTTTTTGTTATGTTCTCTCTTCTCCTCCATTTTTTTAGTCGAATCTTCTCTTCTTCTGCAAATTTCTCAAAGTTCTCTTAGTTAATATCCAGGCCCTCGCCTTCGTCGACATGAAATCAACTCTAGGCGACGTTCAGGCACAGCAAGGCAAAAGCGAGGACTACCCAGGTCGCATCACCTCTCGCCATAGGCGTGCACCTGGGTGCATCAAAAACACTAATCATAAGAGACTTATACACCTCACATAGGAGAGGCTTACGCTTCTATGATAATACACTTAGGCTTAAAGTCCTTACGCCTCCTAAAAGAATAGTGTTACTTTTTTTCAATTCTTTAAAATATAAGAGTTTAAACCAAATTATATGAATTGTTACTACTCTTACTTCTTAGACGTGGATCATGATCTTATTCTCAACTATTGCTTTAATCATCTATTTAGATTATATATTTTCTCTTATGTATTCTTAGGCACATAATCGTTTCAGAATCATCGATTTAATTTGATCATTTGTTGGCTTATTTTCCTCTTCCATCTCGTTTCGGAGTTCTTTATTGTTTTCACTATAGGTGCTTGGAGAATTCACTTACGTTTCATTCATCAATGGAATTGATTCTTATTCCAAAAAAACTCAATCGTACTAATGTTTGTGTGAAATTTTATGTTTTAACTTTTATCATACATGTTAGCAAAAATTTAGAATTTTATGAAGTTTTTAATTAAAATTGAGGCTTACGCCTGATACCATCTCGCCTCTTGAAAAAGAAAAGCATCAAGGCTGTCTTTAGCCTTTTAAAACCTGGAATACACCCACCTTTTTCTTTTCTGGGTTGGCATTTGAAATTCCCATCTGACCATCTAACAGAGGTATGGAACTAGGGGCGTCAGTAAATCAATGATCCAACAAACAACTCCTCACCTCATGAGTGAGCCTGAATTCCAAGCAACCTACTAAACAATCCGTGTGGAGAGAAGCCTAACTCAAACAATAGAAAAGCGAGCCCAAAATTCGAACCCAATCCCGTTGAGACCTCTTCACCAACTTCCTCTTGCACTTGTGAGAATTTTGGTGACCCCCAAGAGCCCGAGAGCTGTAAAACTTCCTATGCAATAGTTGAAAGAGAAAACCATTTGCTCTGTTTCTGTATCCGCTGAGCCAACAGCCAAAATGGTATCGAAAAAGGCAATTAGCTTAAGTTTTCGATTCAATTCATGGTCGGAGTCGTTTTGCAAAAGCTAAGATCAAAACGCAAATGGGAAATTAGATTGATTTAGTGTTGCTTGAAGTCCTTTTGAGCATGGTAGATAAGAGTTTGAGGCAGAGATTATGGCTGAAGTTTCAGAAGGGGATATCTCTGATATGGGAATCTCTATAGAAGGAGGAGGAAGAAGAAAAGTCGATTGGCCAAGCCCCTTCTACTCACATGCCAATCGGCCCAATCAAAAAAAAAATGGTGGGGGTATTGTTAATGGGAGCGGAAGAGCAAAGGAGGGATAAGGAGTGAGAAGAGTTGTAGAGAGAGAAGAGTTAAGAAAAGAGAGAAGAACGAAAGTAGGAGAGAGAACAAAAATCTATTGACGGAAAGTTGACATTTACCTATTTTTGAGCTTTCTTTAGAGTCCAGGGACTAAAATTAAACTTTTAAAATCTAGAGACCAAAATGGAACTATCATCAAAGTTGAGAGATCAAAATGATATCTTAACCCATAATGAATTAAATTAAAAGATATCATTCAGATCTTACTTGTTTACTTGCACCGTGAAATGAATATCAGACAGCAGTTTTCACCTTTGACATGATTATGAGCTACAAGGGCTTAATTAAAGCTACTTAAACAAGCTCATCTTAAGCGGATAATAAAAAACAGTAGTGTAGAAAAAGATTCACAATAAGCCTGAAAAAAATACCTATGCAGCAGCCTGGATTAACTCCCGTTCTGCATGTTCTCTGATCCTTCTTTCAAGCTCAGGCCTAAAATGCCTTATAAGACCCTGCACAGGCCAAGCAGCAGCGTCACCGAGGGCACAAATGGTGTGCCCTTCAATCTGCTTGGTAATCTCTTGTAGCATGTCAATTTCTTCCAGCTTTGCATTTCCAACTTTCATTCTTTCCATTATCGTCCAAAGCCATCCTGTGCCTTCCCTGCAGGGAGTGCACTGTCCACAACTTTCATGCTTGTAAAAGTAAGAGAGCCTTGCAATAGCATCTACAACATCCGTTGATTTATCCATAACAATTACAGCTGCAGTGCCCAATCCAGACTGGACAGCCTTTAGTGCATCATAATCCATAAGTACATCATCACATATATGCTTGGGAAGCAATGGAACCGAAGAGCCTCCTGGAATGACAGCAAGCAAGTTATCCCATCCACCTCTAACCCCTCCACAGTGTCTTTCAATTAGCTCTTTAAGTGAAATACTCATTTCCTCTTCAACAGTGCAAGGCTTATTCACATGTCCCGATACACAAAACAATTTGGTACCGGCGTTGTTCTTCCTCCCAAAACTTGCAAACCAATCTGGTCCACGCCTTAAAATAGTAGGAGAAACAGCTACTGTCTCCACATTTGTAACAGTCGTAGGGCATCCATATAAACCTGCATTAGCAGGGAAAGGAGGCTTCAATCTTGGTTTCCCTTGTTTCCCTTCAAGACTTTCCAATAGAGCCGTTTCTTCACCACATATATAGGCACCAGCACCAAAGTGGATGTGGACGTCAAAATCATAACCAGTTCCACATGCATTCTTGCCCAACAATCCAGCTTCATAAGCCTCTTTTCTGGCCTTCTCAAGATTCTTTCGTTCATTCACATACTCACCTCGGATGTATATGTAAGCTGCAGTAGCCCTCATCCCAACTCCAGCAATCAGACAACCTTCCAAGAGTTTGTGAGGATCGTGCCTCATGATTTCCCTGTCCTTGCAGGTTCCGGGTTCACTTTCATCAGCATTGACAACAAGATAGGAAGGGCGACCATCAGATACTTTTGGCATGAATGACCATTTTAGTCCAGATGGAAATCCAGCACCTCCACGACCACGGAGGCCAGACTTCTTGACTTCATTGACAATCCAATCGGCACCCTTGAGTACTAAATCTTTGGTTCTGTGCCAATCGCCACGTTTCATGGCACCTTTAAGAAAGGGATCATGTATACCGTATAAGTTGGTAAAAATTCGGTCTTCGTCCTTCAATCCACCAAAATGAGTTCTCTCAGGGGGTGGAGGAGGTGGGGGAGGCTGAGGACTGCTAGAAGAAGCTGCACCCTGATTGCTAAATGCTCTCAACCCTATACCCCACCTTTCAGTACAGCTCCTAGCCAATACTGTTCGTTGAACATAGAGCATGCCCCTTACAGGTGCCTAAAGAATAGTGCACATTGATATATTAGACCAATGAGTGAACAATTTTTAGTATCGACCATGTATGTAAACCCAGATAATGATAGCAGATTAAATGAGATAATAACTACGAAGAAGATAAATAGGAGAAAGATGCACTTAGAAAAACACAACGAGTAAGAATATCCAAAAACCTAATGCCAGCTTTCATACGGATGTTGATTAACGTAAAAACTATTAGAGTTATAGCTTGTTTCAGAGATAAAATTTAAAAGATCTATACAGATTACAAAGAATCGAACCACTGTAGACAACAGATCATCGTCTTAATTTCTTCGAAATGTTGAAATACATACACTAAATCAAAAAGTCCCTAAAAATAAATTCGAACAAAGGAAACCGATGACAAATGACGAATTAATAATCAAAGCCAAAGAAACATGGAATCCTTACCATAACATGAACTGCTTCAGAAGGGCTTCAATCCTGAGACGCACAGGCTATAGAGGGAGATTTGTAGAAACGATGAAGAAAAGGGGTGCGAAAGTATAGAGATGAATCGGCCAGTTAGGATCTCTTGTGGATAGAAACTACGGTTGCGATTTGTCGATAATAATGGTGCTCATGAGAGCCGGCCATCGAACGGCTGAGATTGAACAAGGCTTCGTGATGGTTAAGAGGTACACGTAAATTAAAAATACTAAAATGCGTGTAGATTTAAGTCAAGTTTAAAGCTAGTTTCTGGTAACAAAGGGTAACAAAGGAGCATAGTGTCACGGTCTTGTTTGTTGCGTGTTACACATGATTACATGAATTTTTAGACCACTTTATATCAGGTTTTTCTAGTATATAATTTATTTTTCATGTCATTGTAATTTCCTTTATGTTTTGGAGTTGTAGGACTCCTCGCGCTTTTTGACGTTCAAGCCTGCCACATCAAATATGTGCCAGAATGTACTATAGAGGGTACTGACTCTTGAAGCTTCCTGATAAGGATCATGGAATTATCCAAGATCCTCAACTACTCTAGAAGAGTTAGAACATTTGGATTTAGCTAAATAAACATTAATTTTCGAATTTTAGAATATTTTATTTAATTTTTCAATTTTAAATATATTTTTAATATT
>JBBMEG010000018.1:10912790-10938285 GCA_037832605.1 Cyclanthera cordifolia
GTGTGCGTTCCCGAGGAGACAAAGGCTGCTGTCGGCGCTGACACGGCAGAGCTTGTCGGCGGCGGTCAAAAAGCAGCCTTCTGATTGGCTGAGGCGACTGACAGACGGCAAGCTTGTCGGCGGCGCAGCTGGAGGCTCTGAATTCTAGGGAAATGGTCGGCGGCTGGCAAAATGATAACCTAATCATTTTAGGTTTTTTGGCTGTATTTAAAAAGACAAACCCCCCCTGAATAATTACTAAAATGCCCCTGGGGCTAAAATTTACCAAAATACCCCTTAATCCAAATTTAACTTTTACAATCCCGAGCGAAAATAATTTTAATACTAAAAAAAGCAAAATTAAAATGAGAAGTCACTTCCAGTAATTTAAAAAAAATAAACTAACCTTTCTAAATTCGGGGTGAAAAACCGGGCTGTTACATGTTTATACCATGGTGAGTGAGTACATAGCTAGCAATACTATTAGGTTTTTCAAACTCATTACCAGATAACGTGACTTTATTAATAATGACTTCCTTAACCAATGATGGAGATGCTTGTCTTTGTGAACTCATTACAATGTCCAATGAGCATGAATGACGATCAACAACTTTTGTGATAATCCATGTTCCACTTTGTTCACAACCCTTGCAACATGCTCTTATTGTCCATTCACATATGCGGTCAATACATGCAAAAGCTAAGTATTTCCTACGTGACTTCTTTGTATAACGTTGAAAATTATTTCGTAATGTAATAGCTTTTAGGGCCATCTGAACGCTATGTTTAGAACTGAATATATCATTAACACGGAAGTGGAATTCATAAGGGCATCCTACCAACATCTAATGTACCAATAAATCTACCATTTGTCTACATCCACAATGTCAATTAATGTATCAGGAGTGTTGTCAATCATTAATGTGGATATATAGTTCATTGCATCGACTATTAAGGTGCAACAAGAAATAATACATGTAGATAACAAACGATACAACCAATCTATATATCTCTATCAATCTCAATTTTAATACCTTTATACAAATACATGTGAGACCATGTACACTAGCATAAACAGTAGGAATATCTATTGAATCTTGAATACCAATTTTATGCTCATAATTTGTTTGAATAGTTCTATTAAGGACGTACGTGGTGCTGTAGCAGTTTCTTTAACAACATAATCACCGTACATGTCGTCTTGGTTCCAAACACCACCGTAAACGAAACGTAATGAGATACTACTTGTACATTAACCTATAAAATATATACCCTAAATAAGAAAAAATAAATGTAATACATTGATAATACTAATGGATTTTTTTACCGTATTATTGTAATATGTAAACTACATAATATATAAAAGTAGCAAACTACAGTATTGCATGGTTACAATATTAATGGATGCTTTTTTGCATGATGTTTAATTCCGGACAACGTGGACAAAATTGTAATATTGCATAATGGTTTTTTTTTTTTAAAAAAAAGAAAATAATTCATAAAAACCCAAGCCAGGAGCTAGAGAGCTCAAACAACAGCAAAGCAACCACATTCGGCGGGAGACACTCGCCCCACACCGAGAGATCATGGCCACCATCCAAAACATAACCATCCGTACAGAACAAAAAGGAGTTTGGCACCAGCAGCTGGTTAGCCAACAAGTCCGCTGCACGATTACAAACACTTTTACAATCATGCAAAAAATGTCATAAAAATCATAAAACGAGAAAACGAAAAAATGCTACGAAAATAAAAGATAGAGGTGTAAGATCTTACCGGTTGATATTTCCATTGATGTAGAAAGAAAGGATAAAAAAAGGTGAATGAACAGAGTAAAAAGATATTATGTCGTTTTGTTTCCGAACAACATATGATTTCGGGAGAAAAATAAGTCGAAGAAAATGGTGAAAATGAAGTAGTATTCGGTGGAAGGAGCTTTTAGAAAATGGAAACAAAGAGTGTTTATTTGTAAAACTGTGGAGTGTTTATTTTGACTAATTAGAAATGATGAGTTATTTTAAGTGATTATAAAGAAGAAATTGTAATAATAGCTCGTTTGTATAAGCTTTTTAAATAGTGATTATAAAAATTCATTTATAAAATCTCAATAAACACTCAAAACAAACAACTCCTAACCAAATTTGAACGTCCATAAAAATAGCCGACATTTATGGTACGAGTATCATTGCATTACATATATGAAATTAAAAATATCCAAACGGAATGTTAATTTAAATTTAAATTGAGAATAGTGCAGCATTCAATGTGACGTTAAAGGGCAAATATTATCATTTTATTTAAATTAAATATGCCTAATTTGAAAAGGAAAAATATAATTTAATTAAATTGGAATTTGGATAAAATTGACCATATGTATAAAATCTAGAATATTTAATACAAATCCTTAAAATAAAATCACTAATGTCAATGACATGAGGGATTATGTACAAAGAAGCATCAATTATATTATAAACAAATATAAAAAAAAAACTATATATAAAACTAATAAAAAAAACTCACAATTACCCAAATTATGATTGACATTTTTCGTATACAAAAATTTACATTCAAACAAGTTATTGTTTATTATTTCGTTACAAAAATTTACATCTAAACAAATTAATAACTACAACTCATATAAAAAAATATAATTTAAATGAGTTATTAATCGCCATCTAAATTTTTAATAGGTAAAATAATTTACAGTATAATCAAATAAAATAATAACTCCATTTACTAGAAAACATCTTTTAATTTTTGTATGGAGGGAAATTTATTTAAAAGTGATGTTTGCATCATTTTGTATCACAATTTTTTTTAAATATTAATTAAAATAAATTTATAACATCAATTGGTGTTACATCATCCTTAACAATCTCGTAAGTGTTAGCTATCTCAATCGTTTTCGATGTTCAATTTGTTTTGTAGTGTGTGGATATTTCGATTTAACAAATGAGCATATTGGATTTAATTTATTAAAGTCGTAGTCATTGTTTTTTTTTTTAATAAATAATTAAAAATAATTTAACCGAGCAACTTGCTTATAAAAGTAAGATTTTAAGTCTTTTAAATAAGCTCGTAACACACTATCATCAACCTCCTCAATCCAAACAACGTTTTTTAAAGTTTTCATTCAACGCTTCATGAGCCAAGGCATGAGCAAGAACATTTCCTTGGCAAGAACACAAGTTAAAAGAACAAGACTCTAACTTATTCGCCTGTTGTTGAAACTTCATAACTTTCTTACTAGCTCATAATGATCTTTGCCCTTGCGAATCGACCTGTTAATTACCACAGTCGCATTCTACTCCACTACTAAATTGCAAAAGCCCACTCTAAGCTCATTCAATACCCTCCCAAATTGGTAATGCTTCGCCAATTCCCACATTGAACACCTTTTGGAGCGATCTAACTAGCAAAGTCATCATTCACCTTTCTTATTTCGAATTACGCAACTCTAACCTGCAAAGTCATCACTTCACCATCCTGATCATTTCGAATTACACAACTCATTTCAAATTTCTCACCTGCAAAAACTCCCCTTACATCTATCTAAAACTCCATTACATCAAATATTGTATTGAATGTATTTCATCTCAATCAAAACCTACAATTTGATTTGGGTTTTAATTTAGGAAAATTGTATTAATTGAGATTACAAAATAATTATAAATGACTGTAAATTTGTAACTATTTATATTTATAATTATTAGGGATAACTTACCAAACTAGTCAATATACAAATATAGTTACTTAAAAAAAAAGAGAAGTAAATATAACTAATGTATTAATGAGTATTATCACGTATTTTTTATCATACAATATTAATGACTATATATATATAAATATTTTAAAGTTTGATTTCATTTATAATTATTTTGCGAGAATAAATATTATCGGTAATTTCAATTTTCAATATTATGTTATAAATATCGTATTAGTACATTTGATCATTTATTTGTGTGCTATTTTATATATGACTAGGATGTTTGGAATGAATATTTACTAAATACTAAAAAAAATTACATTCAAATCATTTTTTGACTAAATCCATTATTTCTAAATACTAAAAATAAATATTTATTTTAAATAATTTCATTCAAACCAACTTTTAATTATAATAATTATAAATCATTATTTAAAAATATTAATATTAAATTTTCATTAAAATATTAATTATAAATACTCCTCCAAACGATATTTAAACAAGTTTTTAGACAGTAATAAGTGCTAACCATTGCTTATAAATATTAAAAACAAGCCATCATTCTAAATATTGATTATAAATATTCTTAAATACGTAATAAAATAAATTTTTATCATTAATTATTGGGGTTGTGTATTAAATATTTTGAAACCCATGTAAGTTTCTCTTTACTTATAACGCAGCGACGAATATAAAAGGAAAGGAAAAAGCTTGCCGACTCCGGCGAGGAGACAATAAAAACATTCTGAAATCTTCTCCAATCGCATACATATTCCTTCCCATTCTTCTCCGCCGCGCCGTACCGGTCCAGAGGACGATCGGAAATTCGGTACAAATCCATCTCCTACTTTGATCCACAGGTTCATATACTCGTTCGAACTCTTCGCTACAAATTTATTTTCACGCTTTACACCTACTGAACGAACATCTTCAATTTGGAAACCCTAAATTTTATCTCACTTGGAAGTTTTTGTGTTTTTTTTTAGGCGTTACTCATTCCGATGTATGCGTTTCTTGTTCAGCTCTAGAATCTTGTTTGATATATACATACGTGTGTGTATTCTCATTATGTTTCAAAAATTTCTTCATGACCTCCTTCATCTTGATTTTAATCGAGCATTTGTCGGATCAGATGAATGTAAAAATTGAATCAGTGGTTCGAAACGTAAAAACTATGTGAAAGTGAGGGGATGGTGAAGTATAGGTTTTACGAATTACATTTTGATGATTCATAATATAGCTTGCAGGTTGGATTCGTTTGAAATAAATTTTGAGAGTACATCGCGTTTCAGCGCAAGATGGATAGTCAAAGGAGTTATGTCCCTCCTGCATATGTTCCACTAGGGCAATCTGATTCAGAAGTGCAGATTATTTCCATAGATGAGGGCGGCCATTCCACAGCTAATGAAGTCAAGGATGGATTGTCGCAATGGTCGTCTGGAATCTGTGCGTGCTGCGATGATATGCAGAGCTGTATGCTACTTTCTGCCTTCTGACCTTGATTTATGCGAAGGGAAAAATTATGAAGGTGCATCTTGAGTATGAAAAGGAAATGTTGCATTACTTTGCATGGGTTCTTGTTTCAAAATGTTAAATATTTGAACTTATGCCTTCGGTCTTTCCATTTGGGAACCTATCATATTTGGTTGTGAAATATAAGCTTGCTCTGTCATTTATTAGTTGAGTTCTCTAAGATCTCTGTTAGAAACGTTGTTGTAGCGAACCAACTACTTCTGTAAAGAGAATGGACTGAATTTTGCACTATGATTAGGTCTATTATAGGACACCTAATCAACCCTCAATGATAGGCATAGATCTCGAAGAACATTGAATTTATTGAAGAGGTGAGCTAAGAAATCCTTTAGATTGCCTACTTTTGGAGCTACATATTTCATTAGTTTGCTAACTAGCTCATGTTGTATGATCTGTTAGAGTTCCTAGCTTGAATCATTGATGAGTGCATACTGATTCACTGATCAGACTAATTCAACCAGGTTCATGTATAAGAGCATTGCGTTTAAAATGATATCGCATGTTAAATGGAGAACTCATTGACACTTTTTATGTGCGCAGGTTTTATTGGCCTTGTTTGTCCATGCTATCTGTTTGGGAAGAATGCAGAACTTTTGGGTTCTCGAACCATGTTTGGGTCGTGCGCAACTCATTTCATTTTGTGGGCACTTATGAATACAGTCTGCTGCTTATTGACTGATGGACTTTTGTTAAATCTATCCGGATGCTTTCTTGCATGTTATGCTTGTGGCTACCGTAAAGCCCTACGGTCGAAGTACAATTTGCCGGTATGAGTCTATTACTTTTTTATTGTTCATTATCATTATGTTTCATTTATCTTTGCTCATGGTTTTAAAAATATGTGTAGTTTTCATGTATGTGCATTTAGTGTTTTTAAAAGGCTGCACCTTCTCAAGGCGCAAGTCTAGCGCCTCTGGGCGAGAGGGGCGAGAGGCTCGTGTAAAAAATGGTTTTATTATCTCTAAAGGAGAAATTCCTTGAGTTTAAGATTTTCCTTTTTGTTCTGACTATGTTTTCTCTTTTTTTATGAATGTTTGTTTAAAATATTCTTTATGAATTTATTATATATAATGC
The DNA here is from genome assembly GCA_037832605.1 of Cyclanthera cordifolia. Lineage (NCBI taxonomy): Eukaryota > Viridiplantae > Streptophyta > Magnoliopsida > Cucurbitales > Cucurbitaceae > Cyclanthera > Cyclanthera cordifolia. The sequence goes on from JBBMEG010000018.1 coordinate 10,919,083, forward strand.
CCCTCACAAAAAAGCTATGCATTTAGCCTGCCTTCATTCTGCCATATAATTTAGCCCAATTCACTGCCATTTATGTTTCCTTTTAAGCGGGTTGAATTATGTTAAATCACCGATCAACCCAAAAGTTTAAAATTTTGAATTGGAGTAAATTTAATTATAACAATCAGCACTCCCCACAATTGTGAGCTTGAAAATTCGAGAAATGCCTTGCATGTGGAATTCAATTTTGAATGGAGGAGGAAATGACATGGCAAGAGCTCAAACTCTGGATTTCGTGGTTGAATTACGTTAAATCACCAATCAACCCATAAGCTCCCCGAAAGCTTGAGCTTATGGGTTGATATAAATTTAATTATATCAAACAACAATAGTCGATGAGTTTACTTGCCAATTGTGCTACGTTTCTACGAGGCACCTCTTATAGTTTCTGAAATGTGATGCAGGAAGCACCTTGCGGAGACTTCGTGACCCATTTTTTCTGTCATTTCTGTGCTATATGCCAAGAATATAGGGAGATTCGTGAAAGAGCTGGAGGATCTGGTTCCCATGATTTGAATCTGGCTGTTGCTGTTACCCCGCCAACAACTCAAACAATGGAATCTAACCTGGAGAAATAGTTGGTTTTTTGCTGGAGTTATCGTAAATTTTACGGGTAAATTATTCGATTGAATGCTTAGCAAAGAGTTTCTTCTTTTCCTATGTGTTTTTTCTGATTTCCTTCTTTCTCTCTTATGAGATTTTCCCCTTTTATCTAGTTTAGTATTATAGTGTTGGGAATTCAGTAGTAGTAGTGAATCGATAAATTTATGTTTATGTTTTTTTTGAAGACATTTGAACATGGAAACATGAGTTGCAATGTCTGGTACATTGATATCAAAGTAGGTTTGTTTTACTGTTTGTTCGATGTTAGAGCTGATAATTAGCCATGATGTTGGACTCTTAATTCACAGTTTATTATTGCTGTTGATGTACTATTATTATGATAGGGATTACCGTCTAAAAGCAAACTAAGCTCAACTGATACTAAGTAAGATCGGATAACCAAACCCTTCCTAAATTTTTTTTTTTTTTTTTTTTTTAAGCATTCATATTTTTAAGTGTTCTTTGAGTTACAGTTATGTAGAGTTTGCTGTTTGTTGATTGATTGACAATTACTTATATTATTATGTTCATGTAGAAAATTTCTTCAATTTTTTTTTTTTAATTATTGAGCTTTTATTTAATTATTATTGTTTTTAAAAATTACGTAATTACAGGACCAAAAAAGGGCTTTCATTGACAATATTCATATTTTATATCCAATAGATGAATTACTTTAAAATTTAGATTTACCAGGATTCTATTAAACATGTGAAAATTCTAATAATTAGAGGGAAAGTTCTTCCAGAATCAAAATTCAAAGGTGGAAATATTAGACTATAAAAACAGACGAACAAACCTTGGTGTATTCTTACCATTTCGTATGTACACAGGATAGGTACGTAAATGAACTGAGTTTATATTTAAATGGGAGGGATCTTGAGATATAGTCTCATATTAAAAAAGGTTTAAGAGTATTGATTTGCACTATCTATACTAATAAGATGCCCCTTTCTTTTCGGTAGTTCAATCGAATGAACTTTATAGTCAAGCTTTTCTTGGATGCATGTTAGTGAGGACAAAATATGACAAGTTGTTAACGTGGCTAGGCCGCAGAGGAAGGTCGGGGCTAGATGTGTATTCTAAGATCTCATTCGAATCCTGAGATACGAGTGTTACAACGTAACTTGAGATAATAATGTGTGAAATTTATCAATTCATTATTTTTAAAATATCTATGTGACAGGTTGAAAATTTAAACAAAGCGATGTCTTGCATTGGTTAATCAAGAGGTAGATTTCAAGTTTTAAAAAAGATAAACATTTTTATGAGATGTTTGAATGTGTAATTGCAAGATAAGTTATTTTGAGTGATTAGAAGTGGGAGATTATTTTAAATGACTTTAGGAGATAAATTTTAATAATAATTTGTTTATAAATTTTTTGAGTGAAACAAGAATTAAAGTCACGAGAGCTTATGTTCAAAGTAAATATCATATCAATGTAAAGATTCGTCTAAGGTTTTTCATTGGTTAATCAAGAGATGGACTATGAATTTGGATTGAGATTTTAAGAGTATTTAGAATGTGGATTTATTTTGAGTATTTAGAAGTAATGATTGCATTTAAAAACTTGTTTTTATGTAGTCTTTAAGAATATTTAAAATTAGTATTTAGAATGAGGATTTATTTTGTATATTTAGAAGTAACGATTGCGGTCAAAAACCTTGTATGGATGTAGATTTCAAGAGTATTTGAAATTAGTATTTAGAATGAAAATTTATTTTGAGTATTTAAAAGTAATGGTTACCGTCAAAACCTCGTTTGAATGTAGTTTTTAAAAGTATTTAAAATTAGTATTTAGAATGAGGGAGGTTAAACATATCTATTTCTATGAGATCTTTTGAGTGAAACAAAGAACGAAGTTTAAGACTTATATATATATATATATATTTCTATGAGATCTTTAAAGCAATGCATATATATATTGCTTTAAAAAAAATCATAAAAATGTGGAGACTTCATTGACTAAAAAGAAAGAAAGAAAAGAACTCGCCCTCCTTCATTTTGATTACGTGGCACCATTAGATGTTACACAAATTTATTTTATAAATTAAAAAAAATATATAGTGCACAAAATCAATGATTTTTACTCTTAATAGGTAAACCTCATTCATAAGAGAGATAAACATATGTATTGATATGATACATTTTTGACAAAATAAAAAAAACAAAATCATGATTTATTTTCCACCAAAATCTATCCTCTTTAAAATAATGTTTCATATTTGTTAAATTAATGAAGCTGTAATTTAATCTAAAATCAAGTGAAGAGGGAGTAAATGCATATGTATGCATTTGCATGTCTTCAAAAAAAAACATCAAACATTTGTGGGGTGTGAGCGGGGAGGCATTGTGCGTGTTGAATTGGATGGCCAAAAGCGCGCCACATGACAATCGACTAGCTCAACAAATGCATGCCAAACACCCCTCTTGACAAAAACTTCCCAAACACTCCCTATAAATAAACACCAACACTAAAACCATCCCAACATAAATCCAATTCAATTTCCCACTGCAATATGGCGTTACCATCCAAGCTTCTCCTCTGCCTTTGCTTTTTGCTACTCTTCTTGACCACCGGCAGCCTTGCGGCTGTCAAGCAGCCCAATGCCGGTGGGAGCGGCTCGGGGGGAGGCTCCGGAAGCGCATCCAGCAGTGGTTCCGGTTCGGCTTCCGGTTCCGGATCTGGGTCCGGGAGTGGAGGCGGGTCCTCCGGGTGATCTGTCGTCATTGTCATGGACCCTTTAATTTCGTGGTTAAGTTTATAATCAAGAGTGTTGGGATTGGTAGTCGACTTGTCGTCTCCGTCTTCGTCGTGTCGTCTTTTTTTTTTTGTATGTGTGTTGACAATAAAGATTCGTGGGGAGTCTGTGCGCGCATGCATTTGTAAGTTTGACCCTAAATCAATAAAAACATAATTAAACTTACTCTTCTTTTATATCTTTTATACTTAAAGCAAACGTATGTTTAATATTTTAGGATTTTAATTATTGGAAAAATTGTAAAAACCATAACAATTAAATTCTTAAATTTTAATTTACCTTCTTAAAGTTTGAAAAATCTTAATTTTAAGAGATTTTTCTAGTATTAAGAGGATAAAATTATCTAAAAAATATTTAATCTTTCCTTTATTTCTCTAAACGCCTATAACTAAAAAATTTTATAACTTATTACTTCTTATAAATTTATAATAAAAAATTTGTAAATTATTGGATTTTTTTAATTGTGAGTATATTTGTTAATTAATACCCATTTAAAAAAATCCATTAGTTTATAATTTTTTCTTTAGAAATTTAAAGAGGTAATAAGTTATGAATTTCCTTCATTATAGCCTTTTTGAGACACAAAACTAAATATTTTTAGGACATTTTACCCTATTGTGAAAATCTCTAAAAAAATAACTTAAATGAATTAATTGCGATACTTTTTAAACTTTAGGGGAGACAATTATTCAAATTAAAAGTTTAAGTACTTAATTGTTACAAATATACAATACTAAGTTTAAGGACTTAATTGTTACAAATATACAATACTTTAGGGGTGGTTTGTGCAATTTTTCCTTTAGTATTTTATAAAAAAAAAAAAAAAAAAAAGCAAATGTGCTTTAAATTAAAAATTATTGTCACACATATTTTTTTTTTTTTTCATAATATTGTATTATAATACAATATTAATGATTATAGATATAAATATTTTAGAGTTTATCTACGGTATTTGACGGACAAGTATCACATTCTTATTGTTAATGTATAAAATATATCTGACAAAAATAAAATTTGAAAGCTTGCTTATTATTTCAAACAAATATTACAAAAATTATACTCCTAAAAACAACAAACATTATGCATAAATTGTTTAATAGAAATTATTGCTTTTTTTTTTTTTTTTTTTGACAACAATAGCAAGTATTGTAACTAATAATAGTTATCATGGTAAATGTTGTTATTTTTCTAATGGAAAATATGATTAATGAAATAGTTATTCGTGTAATAAATCTTGTGTCACGTCTATAAAGTGAGTACGGTTAAATGAATTGAAGGGTTACGGATAGTAAACAGTTAAATACTTGTTTGAGATGATAAATTTGATATGATTAATGATAAAGAATAGTTAATTATTGATTTGAAATGATAAATTTGAATAGTTTAAATAGATCACTCCGGGATAGAAGGATATATCAAATAAGAGAATTTAAATAGTTTTTGATAGAGGATTTAAACAAAGTTAATAAATCAGGCAACTAAGAGCGATTGAAGTTAATAAATAAGGGTTTAGTACTTAATTTTAAAATGGATCCTCAATAAATAAATAAAGGTTAAAATACCATTTGATCCCTTCAACTATTTCAAAAGTTTAATTTTGGTCATTAAACTATTACCTTTGTTTCATTTTAGTTCATAAACTTTCAAGTATTAAATTTTAATCCTTTGATCAATCTGAAATTGTCACTCATCGTAAAAAAAATTGGTGAAGTGGCAAAAAATTAAACACTTTTTAGATGCTTTAAGGTCTAAAATTGAATATTTGAAAATTCAATGACCAAAATGAAAAAAAAAATGATAATTCAAGACCAAATTGAACTTTTAAAAGTTGAGATAAAGAAAGAAAACTTTGAGCAAGGGACCAAAATGATATATTTTTAATCATAAATAAATAAACCAATAGATTCAACTCTAGATATTTAAAATGAATTTATTGACTATAATAAGTAAAATAAGTGAATGAAAAAAAAAATAGTAGAATAATATGTAAAAAAAAAAATTGAAAATTACACCAAGCTTCTAATTCACACAATTATTGGAGGGAGACAAGATAAGAAAAATAAAGAGATGGTGTGTTTGGAGAGAGGATGGTGGAGGGAAATCATGGATCATCTTGCTGCAGTCACACTCACAAAGAGAGAAAGAGTATTGCTCTCCCAATTCAGACAGCAAAAGTAAGAGAGAGGCGAGCTGAATTAGACTTTGCTAGTGGTGGTTTCTTCCCCAATGGTGGCCTACTTCCCACATGCTTGGTCACCGGCTGTGGGCCCACGCTCACCGCCTTCTCCGACCGACAGCTCAACAACCCATTTCCCGATATTGATCTTCTTCTATTGTTGTTGTTGTTATTGCTGTGGTTGATTTTTTTATCGCTCCAAGGCTCCTCAGCCTCTGACATGTTGGCGATGCTCGCTCGATCAAAGCCCTCGGCTGTGGTGACACTCCAGTCAATGCTCGCCTCGCTCGGCTCGTACCAGTCATTCGACGGTGTCATTGGCTCGTCGAGGCTACGACGCGTGATTGGTGCAGCCAACCCTAGTCTTCTTGCATCATGTTCTATCGAGTCTGGTCGATGGAACATGGCAGGGTATAACACGGCGGTAGTACTGGTGGTGGTTTGAGTGGAGAAACTTTCGATTTCGAATAGGTCTGAGCTAGCGTCGCTTGCCACGTCATCAAAGTCATTGACGATTGTGGCGTTGCCACCAGATGCTGCCATGCTGGCTAGTATCCGTGATTTTAGACCGCCGGCACCACTGTCGAAGCTCGGTTTGAATACTTCTAGAGAATCTCGAGGTGGGTCTTGATCAGTTTGAATAGGGTTTATAGATCTTATCGGAAAAGCTCCATTGTTAGTGTTGTTTTTCAAGATGGGGAAAGTGAAGCCAGTGGAAGCTATTACACGTTGCGTCGTGGGTCCTTGAAGAAGCACATTTGAAGGAAAACGTCTTGGTGTGCTCCAAACGACGTCGTTATTCGATTGTTGTAAAAGCATCGCGTTCTCACCACAACTCATCTCCAACTTTGATTGAGAATGACTGTCGTCGATTGTGTTGTTGTTGATATAAATACTTGTTTTTGGCTCTGATATCACTTTAGATTCTTGAACTTGAACTTGAACTGACTTCTTCCCAGCACAAGGGCATTTAGAGCTTCCGAAAATCCATCGTGAAGACGTTTGCTTTCGGGTTTTTCTCTCGGAACGATGATTAGAATCATGACCTCCATGCAAAACCGACACAGAAACCACTCCAGGAGGGTTCGAGAGCAACCCCGTCTGGCTATTCCAACTAGCCTCCGACGAGGCAGTTGGCGTTGCATAATGAAACGATCGAGCTCGACAGCTCCGATGATACTTATGATGATCACTAGAGGTAGAAGGAGAGGAAAATGTCTTAGTAACCACAGTACCCGACGACGGTTGAGTAACAACACCAGTACAAGTCCTAGACAATTCCAAATCTTCATCCGAATTCAGATCCTGCGACATCGACCTCGGCTGGCCGACGGTTGTCAAGGGAGAGACCTTGTTGATAGTGTTGGCGGAAAGCTCATTAAAATATTTCTTGGCATCAAAGATACTAAGCTCAGAGGAATCTCTTCTTTCTCTCATATCATGAATATTATTATGGTTGGAGGCAAAGACTGTTTTTTGAGATAAGCCTCCATTAATAAAGCTCATGATGTTAGCTACAAAACTAGTTGCTCTTCCTTCCCATCAAACAATAACATGAGAAAGCAACCTCACCCTTTCAAATGAAATATTTATAAAAGAGAGAACAAATCATAGCTACTACTGCCTAATTTTTCATCTATAATATTTTTAATTAATTAATTTATTTTTTTTAATGGGATAAAGAGTGTTGGGAAATATGAGAAACTGTCCAAAATTGGCTATCAACTAATTATGAATTGGTGGGACAATTTCAAAGATTCCATTCACTTTAGCATTCACAAAGTCCAAATCTTTTAATTAAAGAAGAGTAACCAATTATCTACATCTTTTCTTTTTCTTTTTTTAATGGAAATATTTTTATTTCAATTTCTTAAACATGAAGAATATACATATCCTCCCCTACCCTATCACTCATTTTAAACAAGAGTTTGATAATTAAATTTATAGTATATAGTTTTGTAAAATCTAACTCTTGAGTCGTTATTAAGTGATAATGTGCTCGATTAAATGCGAAAAAAATTATTAATTTACTCAAATGATGAAACTATAGCTTATTACCTAGAAATTTGTCATACGGTAGAATTTCGTCAAAAAATAAAAAAAATGATATACAATGATTGTCTACTTAAAAATTAATTTTGTATTACTTTTTCTTAACATTCAAATGTTGTAAGTTGTATGTCGCATGGAAATAATCGAAAAGTTAATAACTTGTTTCATAATACTCTTTTATATATATATTTATTTATTTATATTGATGTGCATGCATGTGACATTACCAATCACATTTTATTCTTATTTTTTTGGATTAAACCGTAGCTCATAATTTGTAATATATGAGCTAAATATTTGAGGTGAGCTACAAAAACAGTTTTATTTATTTGTATATTTCAAGAATTGGACAGAAGGTTTCTCGAAGCGGGGAAAGAAAAACTTTGAACTTGAAGTTCTTTTATTATTATTATTATTATTATTATTATTATTATTATTATTATTATTATTATTATTCCTTGTTAATTAGCTTCTAAAATCAATCAATAAATTTGATGTATTATTATTATTATTATTATTATTATTTAGTGAATCAACTATTATATTCTAAATAAGTTATATATGAAAAGGAGAAGGGTGCAAAACAATAGTTGTCATAAGAATTCCAAAAACATGAACAATGTTTCAAGTACACAATAAACCAACCAAAAATATAATATTAATCAGAATAATAATGGAATTAATGGCGAAGAAAAAGAAAATGAAATTAAGCATGTATTTGTATATATATAAGCACAGCCGTGTCAAAGAAGCTACTTATTTGGACATCCGGCCCCCACTGACTTGGCCTGGGCCTAAGTGAAAGTGAAGTGGTGGGCCGGATGGCAGCTTCTAACTTTGATTCACGTCGATCAGCACGTTGACACGCTCCCTGAGCATGCGGGAATGTCCCTAACTTATTTGCTAATTGGTGGATTCTTTATCGATCAGGATCGGTGCCATTGCTATTAATGATATGACAGCTATTAGTGATGATCTTGAAGAATGTATATATCCAGTCGTTGATGATCAAATCTGGGATTTCGACATAATCTTTGTGTGTTGTTGTAAAAGTAATTTAAAGCATAAAAATATCTCACAAATTTTTTTTTTTTTGAGAATTCTAATATATCTTTTATTGAATGATAATATAGAGTTAATATAGAGTTAGAGTAATAAACAAATTATAATCACGTTAGAATGGAGCTGACTGCAAATTAATGTCATAAATAGGTCTTGAACCTGCAATTTTGAAGGGAGCATACCTTCAGAATCGAAGTCATTAATCAACTGCGCCATCTCTAGAGACCATTATATTTGTTTCTTACATCGTGTTATTTTTTTTTATTATTATTACATAATATAAATCTATTAAGCAAAAGTTGAATATGGTAGCTCACCAAACCAAGTATTTACTTTTTACATGAAATTAAAGCCAAGACATCAATAATTCATGAGTTTTGTCCATTAAAAAAACTCTATGTGCTTGAAAATTTTAGTTGATCATTTCATATTAGGTATAGTGTTGCAATCACAATGAAATGTGTGGAAAGAAATTGAATATTTTGGTTTTTAATTTTTATTTTGTGAATAAAGTGAAAAAAGGGGAAATATTTTCAAAATGAAAAAGACTTGGGTTTGAACTTTGAAATGTGAGAGTTGGATGATGTGACCTAATGCACTCATGCATTTGACAGGTTAGGCATCAATCTTTTTAAAGTAAAAAAAAACCATCACATCAAAATAGGTTCAAAATAAGAAGAGTACTCACTTTTGGGTATGTTTGGATGAAAGAGAGAGAATAGATTTAAAAAAATAAAAATAAAAATAAATTAGTTATTGATGCGATATAATTTGATGGATAAAATATTGGAAAATGATCAGTTTCCATCTCTTCTCACCATCTCATACAATACTTTATATCAGTTGAGACACAATTACTCTACACGAGATCTTCCATATTGGTATGAGTGCCCTTATGTTTGTGTTTTTTGTCATCATCTCATTAACCAAAGTACCACGAATTTTTTTATTAGATAGTGTGAGGTTTCATCTCAAAAGTACTAAATTGACAGTGAAGAGAGTAGCTCACATATCATATAAATGCATTGAAGACTCTTTACTTTTCTAATGTGGGATAAAAGCTACGAAGTGAGTATTTTCAACATACTCCTCGAATTTGTGGACTGAAACACTCGCTTGGGGCAGATCTGAATTTGTGAAATTAAATATCTTTTAAGTCTTTGCCCGCTTGGGTGTGATTCTCAAAAAATTTTGGACCAATAACTTACATGAAGTTCTGATACCATATTAGATAGTATGTAGCTTCATTCACCTCAAAATCAATTGGCAGTAAGGGAAGTAGCTCACATATCATATAAATGTGTTAAACGCGGCCACAAGTTACTATCTCTAACACTTTTCTTAAAGGGTACATCATCTAACCAAATTACATTTGAGCACAGTACTTCCGCTATTAAATTAGCTCAATCGCGAATTTAACTTACTACTAAACTCACCTTTTACCGTCGATATTCAAGGAAATTAGTTAATTGAGGCTAAGGAAATGGGCATGTCTCTAATTACCACTTGTTGGGACAATTACCCTACAAAAGATCTTTCATATCAGTATGATACTGTTTACTTTGGAAATAAAAGTCATCGTTCTTCTTTACTTTGGGTCATCACCCAAATAGACTCATACCTAATAGACGCGTAGTTGCCCTCTCATTTAAACCACGATCTTCCCCTTTCTTTCCCATGTTGAACAATTGACTGCATACTAGCAACAATATATATCTTTATTTTTTAGTTTTAGCAAATATTAATTTATAGAAGTCGACTGGAATATATTTCCATCAACTTAAAATATAGACTAACAATCAAGATCTCACACTTCCAAATCTCACAAATAATAATAATAATAATAATAACAATAATAATAATAATAAAATCATTTTAAAAATCGTACACACGTTTTAAAAAATAAAATATTTTCATATTTTGGAGCTGATCTTGATTTTTAAGAATCACGTGAATTCGCTCCTAATTAAAAAAAGTCTTGATAAACTAAAAGAGAACGTGTCCAGTTCTTAAATATTCAGACATATTTTAGATTAATCTATCCTATAAAAATCAAATAATATTCAATGAATTTAGTCAATATGCAAAAGACAATTATTATATATATATATATAGAGAGAGATTAGTCCCTCTAATTAAAAAATTAAAATTTTGGTAAAATATATTTGAGGATTTAGAAGATTTATAAACCAAAATCATGAGGAATATATATGTGGGGGCCAAAATGAAGTGGACAAAATATTAAGCATTCCTACTCATAGACCAAATTTTTGTTCTCATATTAATGTTTTGATTTGAAGATATTTAATTATTATTGTCACATTAAATCAATGGGTATTGAGATTCAATTTTAGACCCATCAACGCATGTTACATCATCTTTTCCATCATCCAATCAAATTTCAAATCTATTCATCACCATCAAATTTCAAATAAATAAATAAAATTCAACACCATTTTCTTGAAATTTCTAGTTTTTTTATATATAATAATAATTATTATTATTTGATTACTTCTCATCTTTAATATAGAAAATAATACATAAAAAATTATAAAATAAATAAAACAATGATGGCTTTACTATTAATTTTGGAAAAATATGTTTATTTATTTCATTTTCATCATCTCTTCAAAAGAAAGTAAACTGATTATTAAGGAAAATCAAAGTATATAAACAGATAAAGTGAACTTAAAGTGTTTGCTATATCATGCTTCATTACTATTATTTTAGGGGGTTTTTTTTTTTTCCTTGCAAAATTATGAGATGACCCATCAGGCCAACCATTATATTTCATTCACCACACAAATTATTATTATTATTCTTTTATAAAATGTATAAACTATAATTCAAAATCAGAATTATTAGGTTCATAAGAGCTGTACTCCCTCAAGATTTTAGGTTAAAAACCTATCTGTAACAATATTTTGTAATCTCTACGTCTTTGATGTATTCCGGTAAGGACGGGCATGATTACCCGAATATAGTGTGAAATATCTATCTCAAAAAAAAAATCCGAATTATTGAATTTCGTGACTTTATAACCATTTTGTTTTGTTTTTTTTTTTATTATTATTTTTGAAAGTTAAGCATACAACTACTACTAATACATAATTTTCATGATTTCAGCATCTATATTTTACTTGTGTTTTTAAAAACAAAATTAAAATTGAAAAGTTAAAAAAAAAAAAAAAAATCCAAATATTTTTTATTTTTTTATGAAATTTGGTTAAATTTATATACGAACTGGAATAAGGTAAATATAAATTTAAATTTTAAAAATAAAAAAATAAAAAATTAATTAACTTCTTGTTTTTTATTGTTTTTTTTTTTTTTCTCATGCATAATTTTGACCTTGAAAATTTAATATATTTAGTCGTCCAGAAATCTGTTTATTAATTCATATCATATATTTGTTTCTATAGAGTATACATCAATTATCAAAGTTAATTTTACTCAAAAATATTTATTTGGAATTTAAAATTTAATTTACTATATTTAATTTTAAAATAGATATACATTTTTTTTTAATTCATGACAGCTCTTCATATAAAGAATAAATTTTTATTATTTTAAAAAATCAAACATAAAATTAAGGCTAATAATAATAATTTAACATGTATCCTCGACCTAAAATGTTCATTCAAATTAATTTTACTGAAAAAAAATAAATAAAGGGTTTTTGGAAGGAGAAAAAGAATATATAATTATTGTATATTTGAAATTATAGGCTAATATAGCCAATAAATTATTCCAACACAAAGAGGTGTAACAATTATATATATATGAAGTATATTTTTGTGCCAAAGTGTGTTATGGGCAAAGAACATGGTTTGTTCTATAAGCAACCAAAGAAGTCTAGTTGGCTTTTGGCTTCCCCCCTTCAATTTACTTCATTTTATTTGAGGATAGGGATGTGACACACATCAAGGGTTTAGCTTAGCTATGAATTTTCTATTATTTTTAATATAATTTCTTTGTGAAAGACATGATTTTGTAGAGAGATCAATATGTATATTTTATGGGCATATCTTGTTTTATAGCAAGGGAACATTATAATTGTTTGAAGATAATACACACACACACATATTATATATATCCAAGTTTTTTTTTATTAAAAATATTTGATTTCTTAGGTTTAAAATGATGTGATTAAATTTGTATTGATTTAAATGAGAAGTATTTAGGTTTAGGGTATGTTTGGAATGATGGGAAGAGATGAGAATGAAAGAAAAGTACGTAATATCTTCTTATTGTTTGACCTGTTGGATTCTTGTCCTATCAATCACTAATTTACTCTTACTTTTCTTCTTATCGATTTTTCTTCTCATTCCTTCTCTTCTTTTTTTCGTCGTAGTCAAACATGTCCTAAGTTGATATGGAAGTACGGTATTTATTAATATTTTTTTCAATAATCGCTTGACTAAATACATAAGAGAAATCTCATTTTATGTAACACTCTATATATATTTACGTTAAAACGATATTAAATTATCTAAACCCTGCACGCATCTCAATTATTGTCACAAAATATCGACCAAACAAAACCTCATCTACTTTTAATCAACAAAGACACCGTAATCCATCCAAAGCTATGAAGTGCCTAACATGGAGCATGAGAACAACAAGAACCAACATTTGAAGGATAAGAGTTAACAATTCAATCACTAAAAAAAAATTATACTACGCTCGTTCCAATCATTGGTAAACAATAACTATCGATAGACGTAGTTCTTTTCAATTAAAAGCAAAGAGTTTAAGCTCATTCTTTCTTTATTCTCATTCGAACACTAAAGAAAACCAGACATATCATATCGAGTTTTTTTTTAACACAAAAAAAGAGAGAAGCAACTCATTCGACTAGTTCGAAAGATCCAAAAACTCAAACAAGAAATGGACAACTTGCCAGCATTGATGAACTTAACAAGCCATAAGCAAAACTCTATTATTAGTTTATTGTATCAAGCATCATGAACAGGGCTAAGCTGCCCACATAAGTTGAACCATGTCTACTAAATTCATGACCACTGCTAACATGTGATTCCAAATACTTCTCTTTACTACAAAAATTATTTTGAAAAATAGTTGTAATTTTGGAGGATTACCTTTCCAATATTTGTACTTAATTGCTTCTATAACCATTGTCAAAATCAAATCGACGAACATCTAAAAAAAGAAATCTTGAGATCTTAGAGATAATAAATTCAATCAATATAGTCACTTACCTAAAAAATAATTTTTGACAAGTTTTCTTGACAGTGAAGATGAACCAAACGCTTATAAATATAAACAAAGATATTTTCAAAATTTAATTTGAAATTAAATGTTCCTTAGAAACATGAAACTCATTCTTAAACAAACATTAAATCTCCAATAATGAAAACCAAATAGTTCTCCAACAAAAATAAAAATATGTTGTTCAAGCAAAAATGGGATTAAACCTTGACGTAATCTCTATAAATGAAATCCTTATATTCTTTCATATTTCTGGTAAACCTACTAACAAAATATTTGAATAGTATGTATTAAAAATCTGTCATCCAAACAAAATTAAAAACATAAGAAAATCATTTTGAGTTCTTCAAAATACATCATTCAAATTACTTCTTTATCCTATCTCTTCCTAAAAAAAAAATGAGGCCCAAATCTTCCTTTAACTTGGCATCAATCTGATGCAAACCTGCATTCTTAACTGGCATTCAGATTAGAGCCACATACATAACATTTCCATTACTGATGAAAGATGCAGGCTTCCATTTTCAAGTTAGATGTTCAAGAAAAACAACAGTCATCAAATTTATTTTAATTTCTATATTCAATGTTGATACCAAAAAAAGTTCACATGTAGAAGTTGAAAGTTCCAAGATGGGTAAATACTAACATAGCATAGAGTTTATTAGAGGTATGAATGTGTATTTCAACCTTAATTTAAGGCTTCATCTTAACCTGGGGGCCAGTTCATTTGCCGTCCACCAAGAAGATGAACATGAAGATGATAAACCGATTGACCTGCAAAAAATTCCCCAAATGCGTCCAAATATCCATCAGTTTCGAAAAAAAAATGATGGCAGAAAGCAAATGCTCCATATCTCAACTGGCATTAGTGATATACTAATATCTACTGTGGTTCGAGTCCCCACCCTCAAAGTTGTAATCTCAAAAAAGAAAGCAAATACTTCTGCTTGATAGTTCAGGTTCTTCTTGGAAGAGTGTACATGGTTTGAGTTTGGTTGCATTCGGGAGATTTTTTGAATCAATTCGAATTTTTTAGATGTTTTTTCGGAAAGCGGAAAACAAAACATTGCTCCACTATATTTGGGATAACTATGTTTGTCCTGAGACCAAGCACCGGTAGACATCAAAAGAATGGAGATACACATGAGTCTCGAACCTAGGACATACTTCGTCCAACTTTATGAATTAAAAAAACCCGACCAAATTCCCCAACTCAATCCAATATTTTTGGATTGGGGTGTGTTTATTTCATCTTTCTTCTTTGAAGTCTAGTCCATAGCCCATAAAATCTATAAAATTTGAGAAAATGTACATACACTAGACTCGAACTTAGGCCGCCTATCTTGTTAATACATGTTTTATACTAATTTGCTTTGAACTTGTCTTGTTAAATAATTTTTTTTTATATATAGATAATATTAGTCACTTCTAGTTGGGTTGACTTGAATATGAATTGAGTTATTTGACTTAACCAACAAAATCATAAAACTATAACCCAACCAAACTTACAGAAAATTGCAACCTAACCCTTACGACTTGGATTAGATAGTCCAGTTTGTTCTTGAATTGGTTCCCTAACAAATTTTTCCTACCGTTTTTTCTCTCTAGAAGAAACCTTTGAGCCAAATTATAAAAACAATTTATTTTTGTTTTTTCTCTCTAGAAGAAACCTTTGAGCCAAATTATAAAAACAACTTATTTTTGTTTTCAACACTACAAAATGAAGAAAGTAATGGGTTAAAAAATCAAGGGAAGATAATCAACATTTAGAGTAAGAGGAGAAGATGAGAGAGAGAGAGAGAGTACTAACTTCCACTTGGTCCATCGTTAATAACAATTCTAAAGCCATCGTCCAACCCTTCTTTCTCCGCAATGAGCTTCGCAACGTAAAGAAGGTGGCCCAGAATTTCCGTGTGCCTCTCCTCAGCCTATGAAGCACATTATTTAAGTATATCATGAAAATATGTGCAATGGTATTACGTGTTCAATATACAGCTGGGTTAATACAGAATAACCCTAATGAAAGGAACCGAAATGTAATTATTTAGGACCCGTTTGATAATTATTTGGCTTTTGATTTTTTATTTTTGAAATTTAAGCTTGTATTTACTCGAATTCTCTACGTAAAGTTTCATCATCTCACAAGTAAATATGTGAATTCTAACCAAATTTCATAAATCAAAACAAATATTTGAAAGTTATTTGTTTTAGTTTTCAACTTTTGGTTTGATTTTCAAAAATATAAGAGTAGATATTAAAGTAACAAAAACTTTGGGTTGGAATAATAATTATAGACTTAAATTTCAAAAATCAAAAAGAAAAAATTAAATGATTATCACACGGAGTCTTATATGTGAGTGTTTGGGTTAAAAACAAAGAATCAAATGATTATAAAACGGGACCTTATTTGTGAATGTTTGGGTTAATTTTCACGCTAATGACTAATTGACCAGACAACCGCTTGACCGTTGCATTCTAAACATAAGTTGGAACTTTTCAAACATTATTTCATTTTTTTTGCTAGTGGATAAGTCATAATATGAGATCAACAATTTTTTTTTTTTTTTTTTTGAAACAAGAAACATTCCATTGATGGATGAAATAAGGGAGAACCTCAAACATCGTGACAATTATAAAAATGAACGCCAATTGGCTATAAAGATGCCTAAACTAAGCATATCAATGGAAAAGAAATTTTTACACCATGAATAGACCGTGGAAAGAATAATCTCGAACAAACGAACAAAGCTGTAGTTAACATCTCTAAAGATTCTCCGATTTCTTTCCCACCACAAATTAGATCAAAATAATTTTAAAAGGCAACTTCGAGAAGAACTATGTGCAAACATAAAAGCAGGGTGTAAAATACCCAATTGATTGATACCTTGGATAATCCAGATAACCCATCCTTCACTTTTGGAATGATTAGAATATGTGTAGGAGCTTGCGGTGATATGTCCCTAAAAGCAAAGACCTGCCAGTATGATGGTAAAATGGAAAAAAAAAAAATCAATAAAAATTGCAATGACAGAGTTAAGGTTTCATTACAAGTATTCATCTCGCGACAACAACAAAGCCAGGTTTAAGGAGATGATTATAAGAAATAGTCGTAGATTTGATAAATAAATTTATTTTAAAATTGAAAACACATAATAAAAAACTATACAAAGCAAGAAATATTTTCTAATCTACTTATACCATATGTATACTAGTCAAGTCCCGGTCACTAATTTTTAAAATAAAACAAATTTCTGAAATTTAGAGCAGCATCTAGCACAAAACTTCAAAGATTTTTTTTTTAGATTACGCAAGAATTGGGGTGGGAGATTCAAACCGGTGACCTCGTGGTCCTTAAAAGTACATTGATATCACTAAGCTATTACACTTTTGGCAAAATAGAGTTATAAACTGATGAATATAAATGACAGAACAATCTCTTAAAAAACCCCAATCATGGTATGGTTGATGTAGCAATTAAAGAAGTGTTGCTAGAAGATGATAACTAAGAAGCACGGACACGGACACAAGATATAGACACGACACGATACAGACACGTAAACACGTCATTATTTTAAAATGTAGAGCAAGAATATTTAGAATGAAAGATGTTTTTTCATCGGCAACACAGTTCCACTAAGGAATAATATTTTTCTTTGAATTCAATAATATTTTGGACGGAGAGATTTGAACATGTAACCACTGAGGCCATTGCCAAACTTATTATTCCCTTTCCAATTAAACTTGTTTACATAATAAATAACACAATACAATATTCAATAACGTAAATGAAATTTCAAAAAAAAAAAAAAATAACAACGTAAATGAACCTTGTCATCCTCAAAGACCACCGTAGATGGAATTTCCTTGTTAATGATTTTGTCGAATCTGCAAAAGCAACGACCAAATGCAATAATGAAACGTTTTTTTTTTTTTTTGAAAAACTTACTAGACTAGTCAAATCTAGACTATAATTACAAAAACGGTCACTTTAAAAAAAAAAACAAACAAGTATAATCATTAGTATTAACGAGCATTGTCACATACTTTCTTAATAATGGTATTAATGAGTATTTATATTACAATATTACATCGATTATGGATGCAAATTCTTTAGAGTTTGCCTACATTTGTAATTATTTTGTGAGAAAAGCTGATTCTATACATTTTCCCTTTATTTATTTATTTATTATTAGAGAATAGTTACAAGGCCTTCTCAAAGGAAAGTATGGACCTAACTAGTAACTCCAAAGGAAGGAAGAACAAAGAAATATTCATCATTACTTCCTTGATATACAGATTATCTATAACTAATTTTATAGGAAAATTTGTTTTTTTTACCCCCTGATTAATGTATGCCAAAACCTTATACTTTCGACTTCATCATACTAAAACCAAAACTTGAATAATTGGAGTGATTAATACCTCTCAAAATGTAAGAAAATACAAGTTAATCACCAAAACTACCAATAAAGCTAAGGAAATTTGTCGTAGATAGTAAAATTTGACATCCTTGATCACGCGATTGAAGCAATCCGTTTAGTGAATTGATTGAAGCAATCCGTTTAGTGAATTGATTGAAGCTACCGATTTAGCGTGATTGAACCAATTCTTGCTACATTTGAAATTTTTCTAAAATTTTGACATAGATTTTTTTTCCCTTTTTTTTTTGCTATTCATGATAAATCCCCTAAATGACTAAATCTAATGGTATTCAACTAACAAAAAACTCAAGATCAAGCCAGAAAAATACCCAAGTTGAATATTTAACTACAAAATACCCAATCAAAGCAGGAAAAATAGTGCTAGATTTTAATAATAAAATGTTAAGATTGAGCTTAAAAGAGTCTTGTCATGAGCAGAACAATCACTGAGTTAAAAAGAATTTTTGTCATGGCTAGAATAATCGTTGAACTAACAACAATCCACCTATTTGTAGCGTGTTCCATCACACACGCCATTGCAGTAGGGCACATACCTAGTCAATCAATTTCTCCAACCACCACCACAGTTCACACTCATTCTTTTTATGCACTTAGGCTATGTTTGTTTTTGGTAGAAAATGAATGGTAAACCACTGCTCCTAAAAAATCACTCAATCTGTTTTTTTATAGTAAACAACCACTCTTAACCGTTCATCAAACTCTCTATCAAACCACTGCATTAAACTTCACATCAAACATATCACACAACCACTATTAACATCCAGTGTTTTAAAAAGCCCAAGGCGCACTAAGGCGCAATGGCCCTCTGGGGCCTGAGGCGCAAGGCGCACCTTAAGG
>JBBMEG010000018.1:10938385-10961545 GCA_037832605.1 Cyclanthera cordifolia
TCGGCCTTGGTCCTTTTGTCCTTTGTTTAGGTTCCGGTCTCTTTCGAGACTTCCGGACCATATTTTATGTCACAACAGTTTCCCCTCTCCTAAATTGAGATTCAGATGTTGCTAGCATGTCATTCTAGTTTTCACTAATGAGTGGTAGTTTACCGCACAAAAAAGCTACTTACTTTGTATGTATATTCTCACTTTATGCAATGAATGTTAAATATGAAGAATTGTATGAGGTTGAGGTAACGAAACTCAATTGTGATCAATGACCTATGCGATTGTTAGTTGTACTAGAGTCACAAATTTGAGTTCAAGAAGTTATCTTTTAGTCGTTGCTTATATGTGATACCTCAAAGTTCTTAGAGTGTTACATATAATATCATTTCTTAGTCGAGTTTGGTTGAGTTGAATGCAAAAAATTGGCTAACCCGAGAACCCACCTAATCCAATAAACATTGTAAAATCATAACCCAACCTAACCAAATAAAATTATAACTCAATGAAATCCTTACAGTTTAGGTTAGGTAAATCCATGTTGCTTGGCTTGTCAGTTTTTTGTACACCCCTTGTGAAAACCAGGTGTTGGTCAATGTCATCTCTTGTAGGTAGTTAGAAAGATAGAAAAGTGAGACGATTTGGGCCCTCTTGGCCTAGCTCGAACCAAGAACCAAATCAACGATTCTCTTGAACCGATTAGGTCCTTGGCACCATCAATTCACTTGAACTGAATCACTATAATTTTGTTTTAAAAAAATCACTATAATTTGATAAAACCTACAAAATGGTCTTATATTAGGCAAACTAAGTACGTGACTAGTTAATAGTCCATGTAAAATTGTATTTTATTAATGACATATTCTGAATAGAAAATAGGTTAGAAATCAACGACTCAATTTTTATCCAATCATCTATTTATCTCACATCGTCAACAGATTACCACACACTACCTGATTAATACATAGATAGCTAATTATTTCGACGGTAAATATTAACAAGGCAATCTATTTAAGTATTATGATTGATCAAGTTTAAATTCCTAGAGACTAAGTTCTATTTTTATCAGTTACAAGGACCAACTTCTTAATTTCATGACAGGTTTAGAACAAATAAACATTGAAACTTTCTTTGTTCCTTGGATATGAAGAGTGGGAAATAATTATTGTCCATATAATTTTACAAGAAAATTTTGAACAAGAAGGCCTAACTTATAGAATATTAAGAATGCTTCCAACTCCATTCTAAACTATTGAAGGAAAGAATAAACAATTACCTAACACTTGAGTTTTGAATATTCAAGATAAGAAAATTATCTTCCAAATGGTCTTAGAACAAAGCAAGAATAGAACTATTTGTACTTTTGGAGAAGAGTGCTGGATTTTGTTTCTTTAGGATGAAAATTATTATTTTTTAAAATAATTCAAAGAATACTAAGGGGTATCGAAGAAGGATGAAATGAGGAGGATGAGAAGGATGATTCTTCGTGTTGGTTTATGGAGAATCGTTCTTCGCATTATCAAAATCACTTTTTTTTTTTCTCCCAACATTTGTTTTTATTATATTCCAATTTATTTTTTATATCTATTTTTTTTTCTTCATAATTATTTTCTTTATTACAAACACAAACAATCTTTCTCTTACTAATTTTCTCCTAATTCTCATCCTCACATAATCATTCCAATTCTCCTGCCTCAAATATTTTCTGAATGATAACAAAAAAAAAAAAAAAAAGGGAAAAACCTTTCTTCATATTAAAGTTCACTAGGGTTAAGAATAAGAGATAAAATGATTTGTTTTAAAGAGAGATAATATGATAGCCCTTAAAACAAAATAACTTAGTATCCTACTTTTGGTTTAAAATGATTTTAATTAGAACTGTTAAATTTATTAATAAAAAAAATTATCAAGTTAAACCACAAATTTGATCAATATAATTAGAGATTGTTTATAAAGCTTTTATCAAACAAAGGATAATTAATTTCTAACTTAATAGACTAAACTTGTAATTTGACAAAATTATTAATTAACTTTTTTCATATTTTTATCTTCTTTTTGTAATAAGAAACAATCATATTTTTATTTTATATTGATAGGTTAAATTTGAATTAATATGTTCATTTTCTTAATCTTCTAGACAATTCTCTTGATAAGCTTAAATTATAACAGTTTCAAATCTTTCCCGCTCCAAACAAGAAAAAGAGGTAAAATAAGTTCTAGTATATAATTCCCAGGCTTAACAACCGTTTCTGAACTTTCTTTCCAGGAGGATTTCCTTGAGACAGTTGACCCGTAAGACTAATTAATACGTCCATAAGTTAACAGGAGACTCGAAAATACTAAACGAATGAAAAGTTGAAGTTATTGCCAAAAGAACAATAGCTTACGGATCTGCCTAAGGTCCACGAGGTCATGAATTTGAATTACCACCCTAATTATTATGTAATCTCAAAAAAAATAAAAGTAAAAAATAACATGAAATTTAATCTCAAATCCAATTGACAATAAACAAATAATAATACTTATGGATCGCGTTACCACATTTGCTCAAATTTGCAATATTAGAACTTCAACCTGATCTTTCGAAAGGGTGACTTTATCATTCTAGAATCAAATTTCAATCTTTTTATTAGACTAAATATCCATTTAAGATATCGTATTCAATAATAGAGAGTACATATTTATAATGACAAATAATATGTCCTCTGTTGTGAGAATCCGTCTGGTTCTAAGAGCTCAGTGGGAATGGCTACGTGGAAGTCTACGGGAAAGTTAAGGTTATCCCTAAGGTCAAACTGGGGGCTTTGATGGTCTTAAACAATGCTATTCCTTCAAAATCTAATATGTATTCTAAAAGTATTGATATCCCAAGATTTTGTCCCCTTTGCAAAAGGGCAAGGAAACCTTCTTGCACATCTTGAAAGACTGCAAGGTGGTCCTCACAGCCTGGGCTGATCTTTTTTCTGATCTTGTTAACTTTGGCTATTTGTGCAGGTTTTTCATGACAAGTGGCGAGATTTGGGATGGCCTTCGTTCTCTCCTGTCTATGGAGGACTATGAGAAGGTCATCGCCTTTATTTGGAGTATATGGAATTCTAGAAACTGTGTGGATGAATAATAAATCTGTTAATCATGATGATCTCTTAAGCTTCTTTAATCATTTAATCTCATGATTTTCTTTGGTTGCTTTGACAGAGATTTCCACTCCCTTTTCGAAGGGATGTTCTGATAAAAGTGGTCCCCTCCTGGATCTGGAGCCTGGAAGCTTAACATCGATGCCTCTTGGTCGTCTTCATCGGGTCTTGGTGGTGTAGGATGGATTGTTCGAGATGAGGCTGGTTGGCCCCTGCTGATTGGCTTAGGCTCTGGTGTTCACGGCCTGTCTTCCAAACATTTAGAAGGTCTTGTAGAGAGAGAGGGGCTCTCTCAATCGTTGAGAATGTCTCGTCGGCCTCCCCCTTTGGTCTTCGTGGAGTCTGATGCCTCATTCATTATTAGCTCTATTTTGGGAACTTCCCAAGGCATATCTCAATTTCAATTTGTCATCAATGACATTTTAGAGCTTGCCTCTCATTTTGATGATGTTTCATTTTCCTTCATCCCTCGAATGTTGTAATTCTATTGCTGACTCTCTGGCCCTTCTGTGCCGCTCGATGTGTTCTTTCAGTTGGGAAGCTCCTATCGCTCCCGAGCTTTATGATTCCTTTTGGTGGGGAGCCTCCCCCTAGCATTGTTTCGGCTATTGCTGAAGACCGTTATGGTTGCTGTCTTCTTAATTAATTCTGCTTGTTTCAAAAAAAAAATAAAATAATAATAATACATCCATTTTCTAAGACCTCACAAATTTCAAGGTGGGATCATCAACAAATTTTCTCCTATTTTAGGTTGTCTTCTACCTATTCTTTTTTTAGTTCAATAATAATTGGAGAGGAGATTTGAATTCATGACTTCTTGATCATGAGAACACATTGATACTACTAAGCTACTGTTCTTGTTGGCATTGCCTTCTACGTACGACCTTGTTAGGGTTTGTTTAAACAACATTGAGTTTCAAAGAACATTAAGAGTGCTCCAATACTTTATATACAGTTTCCGAACAGTTGAGTTTTAAAGCTACTTTGCTTCGTTAAAATGCAAAGAATCTATAAGGGTAGGTGGTGCTGCTATATAACTCTTCATCATTTTTAACCATTAAAAACTCAAGAAATAGAGGGCAATTTCCAAAAGAACATGGCTTATTTCATCTACAGCCAAGCTGAAAATATCTTGAATGAGCTAAAAAACTGCCCAGTCTACCTAGCAAAAATGAAGAATACCATGTTCACACTTAAAGAAATTCTTTTGGATGCTGAAGAGAAGCAAGAAAATAATGTAGAAGTGCGTAATTGGCTAAAGGAGCTTCAATATGTCTTTAACAAAATTGAAGACTCCATAGATGAATTCAAATGGGATTGTGCAAACCTTAATCAAGACGGCATTGGACAACAGGTACGTGCCGCCCCTTTCTTCTGCTTAGATCCAACTATTGCACCTGAATCCAAACCAGCTCTTAAGGCGAAGAAACTACGCAACCGTTTGGATGTTGTTGCAGACAAAATGTATGAATTTCATTTCAAAGAACATCAAAGTGCTCCCATAAGAATGGAGAC
This sequence comes from Cyclanthera cordifolia, assembly GCA_037832605.1. NCBI lineage: Eukaryota > Viridiplantae > Streptophyta > Magnoliopsida > Cucurbitales > Cucurbitaceae > Cyclanthera > Cyclanthera cordifolia. Next base: position 10,943,023 of record JBBMEG010000018.1, read on the forward strand.
AGCACACACCTTTCTTAGTGCTACTGAAGTTTCAATAGGATTCATGGAACCAAGTTGGCAATTGCTTTATCCCTTGACTGATCCTCCAAAGGTTTATCACCACAACCGATACGACTACATTCTGAATGATTTCCAAAAATCTAATCATGGGTTCTTCCACATAGTTGGAGATCCAGGTATAGGTAAGAGTACACTAGCCAAATTCATTTATAATCATCCCAAAGTAGTCGATAAGTTCCCTTCGAGATTCTGGGTTTGTGTGAAAGAGGGATTTGATACACAGAGATTGATGAAAGAGGTCTATAGTTTTTCAGATGGTAAAGAAATTTGTGATCACTATGACTTGACCATAAAACAATTTCTCTTCAAGGTCCAAAGGTTTCTGAGAGAGAGAACTTTTTTGCTTGTTTTTCAAGACCTTTCAATCACAAACTTGGATAATCGTCCAATGTTTAAAAACTTATTGGGGATGGGAAACCATGGCAGCAAAATAATAGTAACCACTCGAAGTGAGGCAATTGCAGATGCTTTAAGACTAACAAAGGTCTACAAGACAAAGAAACATTCAAAGCAAAATCTGGTGGCCACAGAGTGTGAGGCAGTTCGAGTCTCAGGTTCTACAGAACCTTTAAATATTGTCAGAGAGGAGTTCCTTCTATCTAGCCACCTGAGTGTGCTAGATGAAAATAATATGAAGCATCAAACAATTTACAAAGTTGAGAGGTTATCAGAGCATAATTCATTTTCTTTATTCAAAGATTATGCTTTTAGAAATACACAGGAAGCACAAAATCCAGAGTACACTGAAATAGCGAAGCAAATTGTACGAAAATGTAAAGGAGCTCCTCTGGGAATTAAGTGTCTGGGGAGCTTACTATCTTCCAAGGCTAATATTGCAGAGTGGAAGAAGGTAAACCAAAAGCTACAGGCACAAGAGGTTGAGGATGGGAATATTTTACCTATACTCAGATTATGTTATACTCTAATGCCCTCGCACCTGAGGCGTTGCTTTCTTTATTGTGCTCAATTACCAAACGATAGCATGTTCACTTCAAATGATTTGATTCAGCTATGGATGGCACATGAACTCCTCCAGTCACCAAGGGAGGAGAATAACTTCTTATCTACGGAAAATACAGGGGAGAAGTATTTTAAAGAACTATGGTCAAGATGTTTTGTTCAAGAAATTGAGGACTATGGTCTTGGTTATTGGTTTAAATTGCATCCTCTTATCCAAAAACTTGCTCAAGTACTAACACAGGAGCAAACTGAAGGCTCCCTCGGCAACAAACCAGTGACTGAAATAAGATCCATGGCCTTCGAAATAGGAAATATGGATCCATCCGTAGTCGACAAATGCATCTCAAGTTTCAAATGCTTAAGACTATTGTATTTAGGCAATACAAATCTAGAAGAAATTCCAAATGCTATAGGAACACTGCAGTACCTGAGATACCTTGATTTGCAGGGGAATAAGAAAATCAAACAGCTACCAGATTCGATCTATGATCTACAACGCTTGCAAACCTTAATACTTGCATCTTGTTCTTCACTTGAAGAATTGCCCAATGATATAAGGAATTTGATCAACCTGAGATACCTGTGGGTAACAGCAAACAAGCTACATTTGCACAAAAATGGAGTTGGGACCATGACTTCTCTGAGATTTCTCGCCATTGGAGGATGCGATAACCTACAATTTCTATTCGAACGGCCAAAGTGCCTTATCAACCTTGAAACCTTAATGATTTCCGATTGTAAAACATTGAAATCGTTGCCAAATGAGATGAGGTTTCTAAAATCGCTACAAAATTTAATGATCTGCAATTGCAAACAGCTTAAACTGACCCTAAAGGAGGTTGAATTCAGGCTTCGAAGATTCACGATCAAAGAGCTTCCAAACGTGGACGAATTGCCCCAATGGCTCCAAGGATCGACGGAAACTCTGAGAATCCTGCAAATCATCAATTGCCCAGTCAGAATTGAGAAAGAGAGTTTTGGATCGTACAAAGCAGTTAAAAGGATAATGATTTCTGGAGATGGAAGATTTGAAATGTCAGCGGCACGGTAATTTGGCAATGCATGGTGGTGCGACGGTCGATTTGGAGATGAACAGAACTTGTGAACTTTCTAGTTCCTAGGGAGGTACCTTAGATTTACAGTGCTCACGATTAATGCAATATATAAAGAGTGATTTTTTCTAATACCAAATACATTAAAATGATCTAAAGAAATGATAAAATAAAAATTAAATTGATTATTATTCTCACAAATGAGTAAGAAGCATGCCTTTCGAACTTTGGTAAGTTTTGCTAGATTTTTGAGAAGTTATTATTAAGACGTGTTTCTGTCGATACCGATTTACTTTCATTTTGCTTACTTTTTTATCCTTTCATTAGTCAAACATATAATTAATATTTTATTCATCCAATTTATGCACCAAAATTTACTAGGTAAGAAACACCAAAATTGGGAATGTGCTAAATATGCCTAATAGCACCTCTACATGATTAGATATTAAGTGACCCGGACTATGGTCCCATCTAAGCCTATACCCTAGATACTTGAGTAAAAACGACCTTTAAAACTAGAGACATGCTGAATAAATGCTTCATTTAATAGGAATCATCCAAAGTCGTTCATAAATATTAGTAAAATTTGAATACCCAGTTCTAAAACAAATCAATTATGAAGAAAATAACCAGTAATCACATGTCTCTTATAGATTTAGTAAAACAGTACAAAAATAAATGAAGAAGTATAAAAATAATATGGACAAGACAAGCCTATGGTTTCCACAGCTCCAAATTAACCATCCTGGTAAAGCGCATGCGTACCTGTGGAAGCCCACATAAAAAAAGGGAAACTTTTCAAGTCTTGGAAAATCCAATTTTAAAGACTATGAAGTCTCAGGTTGTTACAGTGGTGTCAGTTCTATTTGATGTCACACCAATTGTCCTGTTTAATTTAATCCTTAACTTAACTTTTTCTTTTTTTTAAGATTACAACAGTTGGGGATAAGAGGATTCGAACTCGTGACCTCATATTGGTCATTCAGCATTCGCTGATGCCGTTGAGCTACTGCTATTTTGACAGGAAAATGACAACTAATTCTCCACTGACCTCGCATTTTGTAAAGTTAAAATAAAAAATGTTAAGGATATGTTATTTGGTCAAAAAATATAGAAAAAAAAACACGAATTAGTGGCATACCAATTCAATGGGGGATGCACGAGCCTAAATACTGAAGGGGGAATCTGGGAGGCAGAAACGTCTATCACGACATGGAGACGCAAGAGAACTTCGACATCCAGAGCATTCAATCACAAGCGGTCTGGGGAAGGAGGTCTTGTGGACTAAGCATTCGTCCAAAGCGAGCCTAAGGAATTGTAAGAATGTTCTTAGGTCAAAGGTTTTGTTATAGAATCTAGAGCTATCATAGTTGCGTTCAATGAAGTTTAGAATGAGATGAATGTGTATTCGAATAATTACAAGACAATATGTATCGATATTTTCATGGTTCCACGTTTTACTGATATCATCTACATCGAAAAGTCTTGAACTCGACAAAATGTCTAATGTTGTCAACGTATTCCTCTACAAAGATGGCACAAACAAAAGCAAGCACATAGCACTAACTAAAGCTAAGGATGTACCGTGAATATTTAGTGGTTTTACAAATGGGGTATATGTTGATTGGTTCATTTTGGCTGTAATCACCACATAATATAATGTACTTGTATTGACATTGCAAACACATAGCGGGAGCGCCTGTTTTAATGGTAGACTTAATTATACATAGCAAAGATGACTTGAAAGAAGTCCTTTGCAAGATGACATTGAGTAAGAGCTTCCAATTTAAAACTGTTAAGTCTAGCCTAAAACAGTTTATCGCGATATACATTCACGAGACTTGCAATTCGTATGTTCGAGCATGTGTATTCAAGGGGTAATTTATGGGTAGTTAGGAAGTTTACTGACTCTCACACATGCCTAAAGACAGATATGTACAATGACAAACTTATGACATTTACGAAAGCAAATTTATACCCCTAACCAAAGATAAATATGTAGAGTGGTTGTATAATGGATTTATGAATATGGTATACATGCAATGTTGCATTTTGGCTACAATCAAAACATTATGTATAAGCATGGATACTACATAATCTTTACAGACTTATGACTTGTCAGGTTTGTACTTCGCATATGTACAAGTATGTAAGATTATATACCATACACAACGAGTTCAAATTTTAATAAATTCGAAATGAAACACCCAACATTTTTTAATTTTTAAAAATATTCATTTAAAATTTGAATTAGTTTGGTCCTACCAGATATTTTCCACTTTTAATTCTCAAGATTTTTTTGTATAAATTGTTACAAAAAAAAAAAAAGAAAACAAAAATTTATTTGTTTATTTTTATCTTAAAAGAAACTTTACATGGGTGAGGGGTATACCTGTCAAAAATACTTTATTTAATTTTAAAAATAAAATTTAGACATTGATTTAAATTCCAAAATAATCTAACATTCTCTTACTATGTATTTTTTTCAATTTTAGACATTTATCTGGTTGTCATTTCACTAAATTTGAAAAGTAATTAGAAAGTAACAAATTTTTAAGTCATAAACAAGCATGTTTCAAAAAAAAAAAAAGTAATATAAAAAATTATTAATCAAGAATAGACTCAAATCTCCTCTATTAAATATGGTTTGACTTGTAAGTCTGGCTAGTTGTCTAAGAGCGTGTTTGGGACAAAGAGTTATTTAAGGGAGTTAGTTGTTTAAGAGCGTGTTTGGGACAAATAGTTATTTAATTAAGAGGAGTTAAGTTAAGAGGGGTTAAGTTAGGAAGAATGTTAAGTTAATCTGAGTTTTAAGTTAAGCTATGTTTGTGGCAGAGATTAAGTTAAATACACTTTAGTTAAGCTGAGTATTGTTTGTGGCAGAGATTAAGTTAAACAGTGTTAAGTTAAGCAAACTGTGTTTGTTATCTATGTTAACTTAACCCGAGTTGATTTTTTTTTTTTTATGAAACTAAAATGCAATGAATTAGATGAACTACTACACTAAAGTGGATTTGGAAGAAGGGTGGTGAAGAATTGGATCAAGTTTTTTTGACTCATTAGAAATTTTAGTTTTAATAATAGTTCGTTTGGTTGTTAATTTTGGTAGAGATGCTGTTAATAGCTTGTTTGTTTGATATTTTTTTGATTGATTATAGATAATAACCCGTTTGGATGAAAATTAGTAATGAGTGATTATTAGAAATAAATGATTAAAAATGATTGATTTGAAATGAGTGATTATTTTAATTGATTACAATAACTCATTTTGATGTGTTTGTTTAAAAAATAATTAATAAAAAAAATTATATGTAACATTCTTATAGTGAAATTTTTATATGAATATATTTTGTAGAATAATCATGAGTTGGATTAAAGAATACTCACTAAAGACAAAAATCCCTACATAGTCAGATTGGAAATTCAACCATAAAAGTTGATCATAAAAAGAAAATATGTTTGTAAAAAAAAAAACACTAAAATCCTAGACCAAAATATTCTATGAAATTCATTGTTTTTGGAAGTCTATCATAAAAAATGGAATGAAAATGAAAAAGGAACAAAAGAAAAATGGAAAATAAATTAATATTTTACCACTACAATAATAACTCGGTAATATTGGTGTATGCTAAATGATTATTAAGTCACTAGTTCAAATATCACTCCAAATACATGTTTGAACTCTAATCATTACTTATAAATATTATAAATAAATTATCATTTTAAATATTAATTTTCTCTCCTTATAAACTACATCAAAATAATGGTAACATTACTTTCAAATATTTAAGATAAAACTTTACTCTAAATAATGATTCTAACTAAAATTTCCATAAACATCTGAATGGTTGTTTAATTAAAAAAAAAAAAAATCAAATAAATTGCTGGCTAAAAGTGTGGATTAATTTATTAATCTGAAACGTGTAGAAATATAGGGGCATGCTTAGGACAAACCTGACATGTCTCCCAAAAAGTCTCGTTTTATGGACCATCCTCTTTCTTTTTACTATGTTTCACTTCTTCTAAACAAAACCCTACTGTGAAACTCGCTCAATCCTCACCATTTTTTCACTCTCTCTTTCTCTTATTCATCACATTCTATGTTTCCGCCTCGGCGTCGCCGCCGCCAAACCTCGACCCAACTCAAAGCCCTCAAGTCCCTCAACATTCCCACTTCCGCAAACCCATGTTCTCCGCCTCCGTCTCTCCCCAACGCCACTCTCTGCGACTCCTCCGCCCCCTTCCGCCACCTTCTTTCCCTCCTCCTCGCCAACTTCTCCGACGACGTTGCTCTGTTTCACTTCATAGCCACGTTTTCTGGTATGGGGCAACTCTATTGTTAAAATACAAAATTTTAGTCTCTAAAATGCGGTGCCTTCTAAAATATGGCCATAAATTTCTTTCAATTTCATTAATTTTGTTTTTATTTATTTAATCAAATTGCCTTCATGTAGATCTTTTTGCCGAAATCACCATTTTTTCCAGCGTACTAGAAGAAAGAAAGAATCATGTCGCTTTGAATCCAGAATCACCATTTTTTTTTTTGTCGAATCCAAAGACAAACAAAAAGCAAGATAAAGAGAAAGATTGGTTAGGATTGAAATTTTTTTTGAAAATGAATCAGAGACACAAACAGAGGAAGGAAGATGGAAGAGGGCTTTTTCATCTCGGGTTAACATAAGAATTTGGGCAATCTTTTTTAACCCTACTGACACCAACTCGAGTTTCAGAAATCCTTCTGCCAAACGAGATTTTGTGGGATTTTTGGGGTTAAGTTAATTCGGGTTAACTTAACCCCTCCCCCAAACGTATCCTAAGAATTTATGGAAAGCCTTATGAAAATTATAAATTGAAACCAAGGCTCTTATAACTCCACCTATAACCCCCATGAGACCTAACTATCTCTTCTTTGTACAATGAGCTCATCTCTCAACATTATATTGTGAGCTTGCCAAGAATGAAGTTGGCAAACTCGATCGGTTTGTCCACAATCGCTCAATCAACAATGAACATTCTCGATATTTTGAGCAACCAAAGAAATAGATTCCATCGATATCTCATCCCACTCTCTAATGGTACACTCAATTGACTCCAACAAACACTTGTTAACATGTTATGTAAGTTCGTGCTTCATGTTATTCCATTAATACAATTGTTTTAGATTGTGGTACATCCTTGTCGTAAAGTCTTGACTCTAATAAGTCCTAAACTATGCTTTTATCCATGCATGCTTCCGCTTGAAATTATAATATTAATATTTATGAAATCAAACCCAAAACACAAATCTCATTTATTTAAATTTGTACGTAGGAGAATGCTCTAGCATGAACATTTAATAAACACAAATCAATAAAACATTAAACAATTCGAGATCCCATTTGAAATACTTTAAATCAAATAAAAGTTATTAAAGAATAAGTGACACAATTTAAATAAGAAATGCAAAATAACAAGAGACTCATGAAATGAGCCAAGTCCATGAGTTCCTTTTTAGCCTTCTCTGGATAGTCATCCTAGTACAACCCAATATTTGAAATATTAATCTAAAAAAAGGATGAGTATTGTGAAGATTAGAGAGAGAGAAGGCCTATTTATAAATTCAATTATGAATTAAATGGGCTTTAAACTACTTTGATATCAAGCAGCCCAAAGATACTCAGGCTTATTATTTAAGTATGAGCCCAAAACATAAATTGCATTGTTTATGAGTTAAAGAGAAGCCCATTTATTTCGTTACTTAATCCGGATTGATTCACGAATTCGTGAGCCGGTTTGAGCACTTGTGCTAGACCTGGTTCTTGATCTGACGGTTGCAATTCATCATGAGAGTTGCTAAGTGTGTGGCTGTGATGTTACCACTGCACTAAGCTGACTGTCGGTTTGATTTGCATGCCCTACACGTTTTACTCCACTCATTCTCGGCTATAAAAGCCTGTTTTCGAGCGAGTTGAGTCATTTTGACTCACCTTGCCTCGCTTAGAAAATGCTGAGGTTCTGATGTTTTTCCTTGTTCGATCTTTCTCTTCTCTTTGTTGAAAAATCTCTCTGTATGAAGTTTTTCACCAACGACAGTGACGATCCAAGTCATGAGTGTTTGGATCGTTGCTTCCTCTTTGGTGAAGCTTCTTTGGTGGTGACTACATTGTCTTTAATGTAGTCGCTGCTTACCTAGAGGTGATTCTACGATTCTTGGTTAGAGAGTTGAAGACGCAGCTGTTCTTCATGAGGTAAGATTCTTGATCTATGTTTCTTGTTTTCATGTTTTAGTGCAATGCTTCGATTCTCATACATTTTATTTCTTTGCTGTGTGTATTCTGTATAATCCATATGATTGAGAGACAGAGAAGAAAAAGAACATCAGGATTTACGTGGTTCGACAATATGCCTACGTCCACGAGTAAGTCTCTTTATTTTTCTTTTCTTTTGTTTTCTTTTTCAGTTATCAATATACATTTTCTATCATGTCTATTCTGTACAAATCATCAACTGTTTATATACATACAATAGGATAGTAGAAAGAATACAAACTCTTAGGTAGTGCCTAGGTGGTTAGAGCTTAGGTGACTTAGATGAGTTTGTTTGAACTTCGGTTTGGGATCAAACCGAAGTTTGTTAGATGGCTGTTAGGGGCTTTCCAGCTAATGTCTTGACAAGGTCTTCCTTAATAGTGAGGCCTTCGAGGCATTGGTTTGTTTATTTTTAACAAGTATTGAAAATACACAATAAGAACTCTTCTAAAAGAGTGCAACATACAACAATAATGGGATAAACGAGTGACTAAAACATGGAATACCAACAAGTTGCCAAACAACCACATCAATACCATCAACAAAGTTCAAAAAACCATAATATCAACATAATCTCATTCTCGAGTCGATCACACACAGATCAATCCATAAATCATTCCGCCGTACGAAGCTCAACTTTATATCACACTAGATCATCACATTAACCGATCTCACTAGATAATTCAATGGTAGGGAGCTCAATTCCACATCTAACTAGATGAAGGAGTTGGTCTAGGTTTTTTTGTCCTTCCTCTCGGAGGGAGTCGTGTTGTTTTTTTTTGTTTGTTTTTTTTTTTTTGCTTAATGTATATTATGGGTTTTTTTAAAAAAAGAAAAACCAAAAGTAATTACATTCATCTCCATTCTTCTTGCTTCCTAATTTTAAAAGTTTGTGAGAGCATAGTAAGTGCATCTAATATTGTATTTAAATTAATCTCTTTAAATTTGAGTAAGATCAATACAATCTTTAATTTAAAGATCTTTAAATTTGGTTAGGTGTTAATGACTATAAAATATAGCCAATATATATAACTTTTGTAGTAGTGAGACCTTATAATTACGTCCTAGTATAATTTATGCATTCAAACGGGAGATTAGTTAGTAAATAAAATTTAATTTATTTGTTTTTAATTATAAGTAAACTTAGCTCTAGAGAAGAGGTTTAAATCTTCTTATATTGTTAGAACTTTTTTTTTTTTTTTTACCATTTTATATATGGATTGTGCTAATTTGATTTACCAACAATAATTCTAATAATCTTCAATGTCAAAATAATTTTAATACTAATAATAATAAATCTAATAATCTTTCAATTTCATCCTAGGCCCATAACCTCTCAAATTATGTTCATCAACAATATTGACCATTTAAATCAAATTTTGCTAGAATCACCTCAGCAAATCATTCATCCTCTAAGAAAATCTAACATGTGTGTGCCTTAATAAACCATGCATGCCAATACACTTGATATCATAGAGATTTTGTAAAATCTAGCAAACCATCCAACCAAATTCATACTTTTAAAAGGAAATCAATTTATAAAACTACAAAAAAAAAAGAAAAAAAAAGAGAACAATAATTCAACCCTTGATTTAAAATGAATATATTCAATGTAATAAGTAAAATAATTGAAAAAAAAAAAAAAACAGAAGAACATGTAAATTTTTTTTTTTTTGAATAGTACACCAAACTACTAGTTGACACAATTATTGAAGAGACAGAAGACTAAAATGAAGAGAAGGAAAAAAGATGAAGAGACAAGATAAGAAAAAGAAGAGATGGTGTGTTGGGAAAGAGAAAAAAAATTATGTATCATCATCTTCCATCACAATCACAAGAGAAATTGTGCTCCCAAATCAAGCTGCAAAAGAAAGAGAGAGGCTAGCTGAATTAGACCTTGCTAGTGGTGGTTTCTTCCCCAATGGTGGCCTACTCCCCACATTCTTCGTCATTGGTTGCGGGCCCACGCTTACCGCCTTTTCCGACCGACAGCTTAGCAATCCATTCCCCGATGATGATTTTCTTCTATTGTTGTTGTTGTTGTTGTTGTTGTTGTTGTTGTTTTTTTGAGTCCATGGCTCCTCGGCCTCTGACATGTTGGCTACGCTCGCCCTATCGAAGCCTTCGACCGTGGTTACGCTCCAATCAATACTTGCCTCGCTCGGCTCATACCAATCGACGGACGGCGTCATTGGCTCGTCTAGACTATCACGCATGGTCGATGTGGCCAACCCTAGTCTTCTTGCTTCTAGTTCCATCGAGTCTCTTCGGTGGAACATGGCGGGGTATGATATGGTAGTGTTGCTTGCGGTTTGCGTGGAGAAACTTTCGATTTCGAATAAGTCTGAGCTGGCATCGCTTGCCACATCATCGATGTCATTGATGATGGTGGCTGTACCACCGGATGCTGCCACACTAGCTAAAATTTGTGATTTTAGGCTACCGCCGTCTCTCGTGCAACTCGGTTTGAAAACTTCTAAAGAATCTCGAGGTGGTTCTTCGACTAAAACATGGTTTATAGATCGGATTGGAAAACCTCCATTGTTGTTGTTAGTGTTGGTTTTCAAGATGGGGAAAGTGAAGCCATTGGAGGCTACTACACGTTGGATTGTGGGTCCTTGTTGAAGCAAATTTGGAGGAAGATGTCTTTGAGAGCTCCAAACGACGTCGTTATTTGCATGTTGTAGAATCATAGTGTTTTCACTTGAAGTTTTCTCTGAGAATGGAGACTCTGGCTGAGATTGTGAAAGATTGTTTGTATTGTTGATATATGGAGGACTTATTTTTGGATCTAATATCACTTTAGTTTCTTGAATTTGAACCGACTTCTTCCCGGTACAAGGGCATTTAGAGCTTCCGAAAATCCATCTCATCCTCGTAGACGACAACGACGGCGGCGGCTTTTGTGTTTTCTTCTCAGAGTGATGATCGAAATCTCCATGAAAAACCGACACAGAAATTGCTCCGGGAGGGTTTGAAAGCAACCCTGTATGGCTATTCCAACTAGCCTCCGATGAGGCGGTCGGTGTTGCGGAATGACAAGACCTAGCTCGAGAGCTTCTTTGACGATACCTATGATCTATATAAACCACACCCGACGACGGATGAGCAATATTACCACCACAAGTCCAAAGTTCGGATCTAGATAATTCTGAGTCTTGATCGGAATCATGATCCTGAGACGTCACTGCACTACCAACACACTTCTCCGACATCGACATCGGCTCGATGGTCGTTATCGGAGAAACCTTGTTGATATTGTTGGTTGAAACGTCATTGAAATACTTCTTGGCATCGAAAATACTAAGCTCAGAAGAATCATGATCAAGAATGGTGGAAGGAGGAAGAAAATGTTGAGAATTAGGAGGTTTGAAGTAAGAGGGAAAAGTAGAAGCTGGCTGATCTCTTCTCTCTTTCATAATAGTATTGTTGCAGCCAAAGACTTTCTTCTCAGGTAACCCTTCATTAATAAAGCTCATTTTAGAAGTTGCTCTTTCTTTATTCTTTCTATCAAAAACCATGGAAAGCAACCTCACCCTTATGTCAAATATTTATAAATACATCTAATGGGTATGAAGCAATCATATGAGAGAGAGAAAAAATAAATCCTTCTAAGAGGGGAAGAAAGAGATGTGGGGTTAAAAGCTAGGGTTCTTTTTTTTGTATAATATTTTTGCTACTTTAAATTTTTATAGGTTGTTTTAATAGTGAACTAACTCTTAAAAAAAAAAAAAAAAAAATTGAGTTTAATGTATAATGGATTACTTAAAGGCTCGTTTAATAATCATTTCGTTTTTTATTTTTAGTTTTTGAAATTTAGGCATATAACTCAACACATAATTTTCATGACTTTGATATATATATATCTTAACTGTGTTTTTAAATATCAAATCAAAATTTGAAAGATAAAAAAAAAAGCTTATAAATACTTGTTTTTTTAAGGAATTTGATTAGGATTCACGTGCTTACTTAAAAAAACACGAAACATATTTAGAGAATTTAGATAAATACAAGCTTAAATTTCAAAACTAAAAAACAAAAAATGAAATTGTTATCGAACCGGACCTTGAAAATTAATTTTCTAGAAACTTTTGACAATTATTTTATGAACAAGACATTTATCTTGTGAAAAGAATCAAAGTTTAGGTACTATAGAGGTAAGTTGTCTCAACAATTACTCACCCATTTATTTATTTATTTATTTTTATATATATATAATAATTTTTTTTTTTTTTTTGCTATTCCAAAGCTTTTACTTTTGGGAGAGATGAGAGTCCAAATTTGGGTATCAACTTATGAAGGGGTGTGGGACATTTGAAAAGATTCCATTCACTTTTAACATTCAAAAAGTTCAAATACTTTAGTAAAAATGAGCAAACAACTATCTAAACTTTTCCTTTGAGATGGAAATCTTTTCCTTTCACATTAATTCTTAAATATGAAAAATATTCCTCCTTTCACATTAATGGTTATATTGTTATTTAATTATCACCCACTTTTAATAAGTTTCTAGCTCTAACTTTTTCAAAATCTTGAGTTTGTTCATATATTTGGTTTAGGCAAAGTTTAGTTTTATTCGTTTGATATTTATTTTTGTATTTTCTTAACCATATAAAATTTTCATATTTACAAAAAAGAAAACATTTAAATTTTTTGTAAGATAAGAAAAATAAAATAAAAAATAAAATAAAGAATTTCGGACATCATTTTGATTTCTTTTTGAAGTTCGATTCAAAATTTGAAAATATTGGCGAAATTTTGATAGCAAAAATAAAGAAATTCATTGGTGGGAAGAAGTATTAATAAGTTTATTTTTCAAAAAAAAAAAAAAAACCCAAAAACCATATTTGTTTTTTTTTTTTGGGAAAATTGCACAAAACCACCTCTAAAGTACTGATGTTTGTAATAATTAAGTCTTTAAAATTTTAATTTGAGCAATCAACTTCTCTAAAGCTTCAAAAGTGTTGCAATTAACGGTTTTAAGTTAATTTTAAGAGATTTCATATGTGTGACGAGGATAAAATTGTCTAAAACAATTTATTTTTCCTTTTCTCTCTCTAAATGCCTCGTAACTTCTTACCTCTAATAAATTTATAATAAAAAGTTTGTAAAGCTAATGAGTTTTTTAAATGTATATATTTATACGTAAATTAATGCGAAATTAAAAAAATATTAAAATTTTAATTTAAATATAGTCTCTCGTCTTGTTTTTTCTATGTATCTATTTGGTCTAAATTTCAAAATTTTGTATTTTTTAATAATATATAGAATAAAAATCTTGTAAGATTAGGGAAAAATTGATAAATGTCGTCTAAAAATTAACAAATTGATGTAATATCATATTTGAATTTCTCATTGCATGTAGTTGATTTAAAATATCTTTCTCTCTGTATATAATCTTGAGTTGTTTAGTTGTGTAAGAATTAACAAAAAATGGTATTAATGTGGGGTGCATTATATATTTTTCTGGGGATTTTTTTTTTTGTGGCAAATTTTGAAGAAATTATTTGCATGGTTAAAAATGAAAATTGTGCAGAAGGGTAGCAATGATGGATCTAAATTTTTTTTGGAGATATAAAAAATAAAAGGACAAATTATGTACCAGTGAACATGTATTTTATTTTGTTTTAATGTTAAATTAATCAATTAGTTTACAAATTAATACATTAATTTACAAATTTTTCTATTATAAATTTATAGGAGGTGAGAAGTTATGAAGCTTTTAGAGAGAGAAAAGAAAGACTAAATATTTTTTGGATAATTTTACACTTTTTACACACATGTCAAAATCTCTTAAAATTAACGTAAATGTGTTAATTGCACATCTTTTCAAACTTTAGGGAAGATAATTGCTCAAATTTAAAGTTTAAGAACTTAATTGTTACAAACACCATATTTTTAGAGGTGGTTTGTGCAATTTTCTCTTGTTTTTTTAGAACGGGCACGTAATGCCCAATTGTCGAAAGAGAAGATGTCCAGGAATTAGAAAAATAAATAGGATTTTTCATGTATAGCAAAAAAAAAAAAAAAAAAAAAAACAAATTCATGTATAGTAAAGTTCTAAAAATATTTTCTATATAGTAGAAAAATTGGTCGTTTATGAAAAACGACCAAAATACCCTCGCTTCAATCATTTCAACTGTAGCTTCAATCATTTCCACATAGCTTCAATCAGTTCAGCTGATCACCTTCAATCATTAGTTAACTTCACCTAATAGCCTTCAATCAGTAATTCAGTTGAGCTTTCGATCAGTAATTAAACTAATAGACTCAATTAGGTCACTAATAGATTCAATCGGCTCACTAATAGTCTTCAATCAGTTTATTGAAAAGAAGGGTAAAACTGGAATTTTTGAAAAACGAATGAAAATCTGCTATGTAGAAATTATTTTTACAAAAATGTTATAATTAAAATAGATGAATGAAAAGTTGCTATAAAAAAAAAAATAATTATATGGGATTATTATTTTATTTTATTTTTTTGAGTAGAAATTGGGAAGGAAAACCACAAACTCTATCGAGAGGGCAAAATACTCTCAAATAGAGTCAAATATCAATTTCTAGGATCAAACTCATGACGTGCTGTTGAACTGGATTAAAATATCATTTTGGTTCTAATTAATTGTGCTTTATTTTATTTTAATTTCTACATTTTTAAAAGTGTGTCCAGTTTTTTTTTTTTAACCAAGCGTCCGTCCCTAGATTGTAGTTAGGGATGTCGAGTTTCCCTGTGAGGATCCGCCCTTATCTCTTTTGCCTAAATAGGATCGAGAACGGGGATCCTCGTCCCTGTTTCGTCGATCACCGCCCCGTATTTTTTTTCTTTTATTTTAAAAAAATATTTTTTTCTTTAATTTTTAGATAAAATATATTTGTTAGTAAAATTATCTATTCAAATAAATATATATAATTCATAATATAGTTGAAACTTAGATAGATATTTTCTAAAAATATTTAATTATTTAAATTATTACTTGAAAAATATAAAAAGATGAAAAGAAAAGCAAAAATTAAAAACTCCGGGCAAGAAAATCCAATCCATGCGGTTCCCCAATGGGGAATCTCCGTCCCAATCCTACAAAAAATACAATGAAGTTTTTGGGGGTAGGAATTGATTTTGGAAGCGGGATGGGGACGGGCAAGTCATTCCCTCAGGAATAACTATCAAATTCAAACTAATAAACATTTAACTTGACTATTGATAAAATGATCTAAATTATAGTGAATTAATTAAGATTGAGAAAGTTCGTAAATTTTGGGAATGATAAAAAGAAAAGAAAAAAAAAATTAAATAGTGAATAATTCCCTGCGGGAAACTCAATACATACCCTCCCCCGTTCCCAAAAATTTTTATGATGAATTTCATAGGGATAAGGATTAAAATTGGTAGCAAAGATGGGGTGAATCCATCCCGTCCCCACCCTGCCTCGACCTGTGGACATCTCTAGTTACGACATCAAGTAGATGGTGAAGGGTGAAAACCTTTCCATTAGAATTCCCTTGTCATAGATCCAAGAAATGTTCTACAAAGGGATTCAACCTTTTTAGTAATATGAGTATGGCTTATAGTGTATGCCTTGTGATGCAAATTCCTATACAATCTTCCTCCACCTTGGAAATGAACGAAAGAAAGAAATTTCATCATACCACTACTAATTCCCGATCCTAAATCTCCAGGAAAAGATATTGATACTTATTTGCAACCTTTAATTGAAGAACCAAAAGAGTTACATATTATTGGTGTTTGCATATATGATGCATCAAAGAATAAGTACTTTAATCTTCACGATGGTTTATTGTGGACCATCAATGATTTTCCAGCATAGGACAACTTTTATGGATGAAGCACTAAAAGGTATTAAGCATGCCCTATTTTTAAAAGCAAAGTTTTTCTTCAAGTATACATGATAAACTTGTTTACACTATACATCAGCGGTATCTTCCAAAAAATCATAGTTAGTGAAAGAGAAAGTTATTCGATGGAAAATAGAAAAAAAAAAAAAATTAAGCTCTTAAACATGGGGTGACGAAAAATGTTTAAAACAAGTTAGTTTGATGAATTTTTTGGTGTTTAGTAAGCATTCATCTAAACAAGTTAAGTAACGAAAACGTCTTTAAAATAATTGGAGGAAAAAGAGTATTTTCTACGAGCTTCCATATTTGTATAAACTGTTGATAGGACAAAAAATGAACGTAATGCAGATTGAAAAAACATATGCGACAACTTAGATGGAATAGTGTTGAAGCTCAATGGAAAGACAAAAGACATACTCAACACTCAATAATTGAAGGAAGATCTAACTCGCCTATGGACAAACAATCATATGGCGATCACCTGAATACTAAATTCGGTTTCCAAAAGCATTTCATCTAGCATCATTTTTATCGAATCTACTCGTGATATCTGGTTGGATTTACAAGATCGATTCCAGCGTCTTAATGAACCTCGTATTTTTCATCTGAAGCGCGATCTTACTACTGCTCGTCAAGAACATGATTCAGTCTCTTCCTACTTCTCCAAGATTAAGAACCTATGGGATGAATATACGATGTATCGCCCAGTGTAGTCACGGATTCAATTCAATCTCTCTTCTTTTTTTTTGAAAAATTTCAATTGAATCTTATTTGTTATAAAAACTTCCTCTCATCAATCACTATCTCATTCCTTTTGTGTCTGGGTGATGGGTAGAAAAAAAAAACCCAAATTATATATCTAACCTCTATGCTTAAAAAAAAAAAAAAAAATCCAATATCTAGGTTACCGTACAAGTTTAATTTCATTGGTATGATATATAACTCATTCATTAAAAATTTTAAGTTTTAAGTTATTTTACGAATTCAAAAAATCACCTTTGGTGTGATAAGATTTGGAGAAAAAGAAGAAGAGTTGAATTTCTAATTTAGTTTTAGCACATCATACCTCTTCCAAACTTCTTTTCTACATTACATCAAATTTCATATTAAATTTTATCTAAAATAAACATTTAATCTATTAAACAGAAATCTCAAAAACATATTTTTGCAATCTCTCATCTTTGAAATACTTATCGCCAAACAAATATTTCATATTACATATACCAAAATCATTTCGTTTTCTCTTCTTACTCAACATCCTCTTCTTATCTCCTCTGTTCCATCCTAAAATTCAATCACCCTTGATTTGAATCTTATTTATTGATATGATTAATGATTAATGATTAATTATGAATTAAAAAAATTCAATGTAATAATTTTGTTCATATTCATTTAAATTAGGTTTTATGATATGACATTTGTGAATTGATTATTAATTATGAATTAAAAAAATCATATGAAACAATTTTGTTCATATTCATTTAAAATAGGTTTTATGATATGACATTTGTGTTAAGCTTTTGGCAAAATATTAGACGAACATTATCTCGCGTCGTAAAGTTAAAAGGATTTGGAATGGTCCAAAAAATTGGAAAACTTAATGAATTTGGAAAGGTACGACGAATCAGAAAGCTAAAAGAAAGTAGTGCACTCCAAGTACTATAAAAGAAGTATTTAGGTTTGGCTTCAAAGCATCCCAACCAAAAAGCACTTTAAGCATTGTGTACTGACTTTAGTAAAATTTCTTTTGTATTCTCCTATAGAAAGTGAGGGCAAAGAGTATTAGTATAAGCTTTGATGTGAGGGTTTGTGTAATTCAGATCGATGAGAGAATTTTGTATGATTGTAACAAATTTCATAATGAAAATTCTACCTTCCGTGGTTTTTTCTCCGATTTTGAAATCTTTTCACGTAAATTCTGATGTTCTATTTTGTTGTTTTTCCTTTAAATTTTTTATTTATTTTCTGTTTATTCTTGCAATAATTTGAGAATTATTATCCCAACATTTTGTTTCAATAATCTAGAAGGATGTTAAATTATATTGGTTAGAAAAATATAAAGTTTGTAACTCATTTTAGAGGTGTTTCTTTTTTCTTCTTTTCTTTTTACTATTTTACCAAAGAACAATGATTTTATTGGTTTGAAAAACTTTGATAAATTGATATGGAGAATCAATCATGCCAAATAAACATATAATTCAATGTCTAAAGTTAATTTAGTTATGCAATAAGTGACATGTAACATCAATCAATATGAAGTTTTTTTCCATTCTCAAATATGGCCTTTTTAACTAAAAAAATTAATATATA
>JBBMEG010000018.1:10961645-11045003 GCA_037832605.1 Cyclanthera cordifolia
CAACCGGGGCTACCCTATTAGGGAATGCCACTCCCGGGTCTTCCATTGAGTCGCTAGCTCGAGATTCCATCACTTCACAAATGCAGTCAGACAAAAGCATGCACAACATAAGTAACAGGGAGCTAAAATAATACAATTCAACTATCAAGCATTTCACAATACAAAACCTATTTTAGGCCAACCACGCATGTGTCTACTAGTTTACAGCCCACAACAATGCAATTTAAATTCCTTTACCTTGGCCGGAGAATCAAGAAGTCCCTCGGTACTCGAACTACGCGATCAGGGGCCTTTTTTCAAGCTTAACTAGTAAAACAGGGTCATACGGTGAGAAATTGGCCTTGAAAACATCAAAATTGGACTCGGAGCATCGAAATTACCCAAAAAACCCTACTCGGAAATTTTTCGGCGAGTTGACGGCGGCGCGTGTGGTAAAGGTCGCCGACGCATGAAGCTGACGCACGGGGTGGAAACGCTGCAGAAATGCGACACGCGGCAGGCTCGGAGTCGCTGGGCAGGTTCGGCCGACAACGCTGCAGGTTCGGGAACATGTGGGCGAATCCGAAGCTGCTTCTTCTGACTGTGGCAGCGGTTGTCGGCGCTGAAGGCCGTGCCAATGATTGGCGGCAGGAGCTGTCGGCGTCGACACGTGGCGGTACACTAGTGGTGGGATCCGACGGCGGCACAGAAATCTGTGCCAATGATTGGCTGTCGGCGCTGAAGTCGAGGCTGTCGGCGGCTGTCAGAGGCAATGATTGCCTTGTCTGACGGCTGTCTGAAGGCGATTATGGCTCTGTCTGGCGGCTGTCGGCGGCTGTCTGAAGGCCAATGATTGGCTGTCAGGTGGTGTCGGCGGCTGTCGGACTTCGCAAAAAACGAGAGGGGACAAAAACTGACGGCGCTGAAATTCGTGAAAGCACTCAAAACCTAATGATGTTGTCTCTTTTGGCCTTTTATATAAGGACAAAAATACCCTACAAAATTACGAAAATACCCCTAGGGTTAAAATTGACAATTTCACCCCTAATTTTCAATTTCCGACTTCGCAACTTCCGAGGTTTAACTTTAAAAACTATTTTTAACTCAAAATAAATTCTAAACCAACTTCTGGGATCCCCGGTAAGCCAAAAAATTACGAAACTGACCTTGTAAGCGAGGACGAAAAACTCGGGCTGTTACAGTTGGGTTCAATGTTCGAGGGCTAAAGTTGCTATTAGAAACCAACTATGACATGAATATGAGAGATGCGTGTTGATTATCACACATTGGAAAGGAAGTATGCCTTACAACCTTTATGAGTTCATATGTTAATCTGATTACTGATTTTGAAATGAAACTCATATTTATCTCAATATGATATCAAAACTAATTAACCTCGATAATTATTTAGTCTAATAGAAAAAAAATTAGGATCAGATCTAGATGAACTCATTGAAGCTCGAGAGGCATATTAAGGATCCCACTTGTAGAAGTGAAGAAGTTTCACAACCTTTGTAAAATCATATGTTATTCTTCTTCTTAATACCGATTGATTTTGAGATAAAATATAATGTTTATCTCAATAACGTGACTGCTTGTTTTTAGAATAATCAGAGCATTAGTTTTTCTATTGCTAGAAGGTGGAAAAGGGAAGAATTATTCATTTTAAACATGTCTAAACCGGCTGCACTAAAATGGTCTTTGTTGATTGTTGAGCTTGGTTTGGTGGTTTATTGGGGTGAAAGGGTGACAAGACTAAGCACATATATAGAATGAATGTGAAAAGATGGTGTAGATTGAGCAATTTTTTTTTTTGATGAGGCGTTCCATCAATTATAGTGTGGGCAGTGAGGACTGTTACAAATTCCAAATTGACAACTCTGAACTCCGAAGTCGATATCTCACCATAAAGAAAATCTTAGATACCCTTGAATAAGAGCAGATGCATATTTTTATTGGGAAGGACAAAGTTTATTCTCCATTCATGAGAATAATGCATACAGGTGCTCTAGTGTAGTCTGAAACAAAAAGTAGGATTATAATAAAAGTGAAATATGGTTAATGTACATACGGCTATATCTAAGCTAATTGACAACATTATGTATTGAAGTAGTAGAGAAAATGAACACTAGACAAGGAGACAAAAAACTTGAAGTGCACTCTGATGAACAAGCACTTCAGGAGAAGCAAGATATATAACTGTAAAGTCATATGTAAGCTTCCTACAGCAGAGCAAATTGTTAATGCACTAATAGAGGGACGACACAGAAACTAATGTGACCAATTGATTGTCAATCTGGCTATGCAAGAATCTTAAAATATGCGCGAGGTTGAGTATTGGACTTTTCTATATTATCATTGATAGGGAAAATTTTTAAATACTCATAGTACTTTACGCAATTTGTCAATTTTGATCTTAAAGTTCTAATATCATGAATTTAGTCATAGACATATATATGTGTGTGTGTGTGTGTGTGTATGTGTGTATATATATATATATGTATGTGTGTGTGTATATTGAAGATCTGTGGCTTGATTTGGGTATGCCGTTGGCCGCTATATAATTTTTGACTCAATAATTATTCTGATCATGACAAGATTCTCTTTAGCTCAATCTTAACATTTTCTTATTATAAGTTATAACTTGGCAATATTTCACCTACTTAAGTTGGTTGCTTTGTTTGGGTATTTTTTGAAGATCTGTGTCTAGATTTGAATACTATTTTTTGAAGAGGCATTAGTTGCCCCAAATGTTCAAGTTTAGGAACCTAGGATTTACTGGGATGAAATTGAAAGTAGAAGGTTTTGACAGTCCTAAGTAAAGGGGTAAAAAAGAAAATATTTCCCTTATAGTGAAAAAACTACAACATTTCATGAAAACCTATTTCAAGTTGCATTGCAACTAATGTTGTTGGTTTGATACTTTTGCAGATTTGACAAAATCATTAATAAGGAAATTCCATCCACTGTGGTCTTTGAGGACGACAAGGTTCTTTACGTTTCTATTGTATAATTTGTATTATTATGTAAAAGAATGTTAGAGATTAGAAAATATTTCTTGCTTTTATAGGTTTATTTACTTATATGTTTATTTCCTTAAATCATTTCCTTAATTTTTTAACTCTTTCTAAAGGATATAATATATGTGTTTGTATGGGTCCTGTTCTTATAAGTTATTAATTATAATCACGGTCTCTCATTTTGTTTTATAAACCTGACCTTGATGTTATCACGAGACGAACGACCTTACTTCCTTAATTGAACAGGAGTACAAGTGTTCTTGAGTTCTAAGATGTTATCATGAGACGAACACTTGTAATGAAAAGTTCAGCTCTGTCTTTGTATGTTCTATTAATATTTATTGATTTTCAGTTCAATTTTACTATCATAATGGCAGGTCCTTGCTTTTAGGGACATAGCACCACAAGCTCCTACACATATTCTTATCATTCCAAAATTTAAGGATGGGTTATCTGGATTATCTAAGGTATTAGTTGAGCATTTTACTATGCTTTAAATTTCCATTGGCTTAGTTTTTCTGGACATTGCCTTTTGAAGTCATTTTGATTTCATATTAATCTGACTTATCCAGTAATTTGAAAAACTGACATAATCATTGAAAAGTTCAGTTTATCTTTAGAATGGTGAAGATTTTGTGTGGCAGATATGTCATCTAACTTGAGAAAAAAAAAAGGAGTGTCTACTGGGGTGTACATGGGTCGGGTTGGGCAGAGACTTTTTTTTGGTAGGTGTCCAACTTTATATATTAGAGCAACCCGATCCAATCTAATTCAGCCTATATATTCTTGGGTTGGGTTGAGTTTCAGGTTGTGTTAATCTTCTTTTTCCTCTCTAAGACTCAACTCATGTGTAAAAAACTTAAAAAAATGCATGATACTATACTTAAGTCTAAGATACCTATCTTATTAGTGATTGTTCCTTACCAATATGCCAATAATCTATCTTCTTAATTAATCTTACTCATATATTATATTATTCTTAGTTCGGATTGAGTTAGATTGAACGAGCAAAAAATTGGCCACGTCAAGAACCAACCAAACCAAATAAAAGTTATAAAATCATAACCTATATATTTGTGGTTTGGGTTGAGCAGTTTGGATTACTCGGTTGTTAGTTTTATAACCAAATAAAAGTTATAAAATCATAAACTATGTATTGTCTAGTTTGCTAGAAGAAAAGGCCCATTCTTCAATTTCTGAATCCGGGAGGGCTCTTCTGAAGGACAAGTTCCAGGATAGAGAGCTATTGAGAAAAGATATTTTGTCTTCACTACGGCCACTCCATATAAATTTTTTCCTCATGATCCAAATTTTTATGGAGAAAAGAACAAAAAAAATATAAAAGGGTTAAAAAAATTGTTCAAGAAAGCAAGGGAGACCATCTACAAAAATGGTCTCCTGTCAAGAGAAATTACATCTATAAAATAATTACAAAAATGTTCAGTAACTTAAGACCTAAAACGAAACGTAAAGTTTAACAGTGGCCAAAATACCAGTTGAAGATCTCTTAGCCTTTTAAAAATTATATGATTTCTCTTTCCATTGCTCCCATATGAAGCAATTCCTTCTTCATCTTGAATAAAGTAATTGGTAAACCTAAAATGTTTCTTTCTTATTAAACAATGGTCAAATGATTGTGTAAAAGTGAGTGACTCCAATTTCACGGTTATCAAAAAAAACTTATGCTACTCAAAAACATGCACAGAGGCTAAGGGATATTATGGTCTTTAGGCATCATGTCTGGAGTATGCGTCAAGAATGCAAGAAACTTGAATAGCCCACCCCACCCTAAAAGATATTACACTAGAACCATGTTAGACCCACCTATACGTCACGTCTACCAAAGGAGGAATAGACGTGACAGTTGACCGGTTTTTTTTTTTGAGATTGACAGTTGACCGTTTCAGGCGTTGGAGATCAGGATTAAGTTGTTTATTTTGAAGTTATTTATATGTAATTGTGCTATGCTTGGTCATGTTAAGTTGTATTTTGATAATTAATTTGGTAATTAAGGGAGAGCTATCACCCTCTAGAATGAATTTTCTAATGTTTTGTGGCTAGAAATTAATCAGTAGAAATTGTTGCTCTTGTCTGGTATCTTAACAGACCATTCCATATAGCATATAGCTTCTCTATTAAGTTACGATAGTGTTCAATTGGAATTTCCGTTTGTAAGGCAAGTATTTTCCTTTTTTTTTTTTAGGAAACAGTAACTTTTATTGATGAATGAAATAAGTACAACACCTATTTAGAGAGATACTATTGAGTTACAAAAAACTTTTCCAATGATTAATGAAATTAACAAAGCAGTATAGTATGAGCCCATTGTTATGACCAAGTAGATAATCAAATCAATGAGCAGGTCCTCCCGAAGATCTATGTCTGTGATAATTGTTTGTAGACAAGATGGTGAATGGGGCTTGCTGACTTAGTGGCATGTTCCATTTTTTTGCTCATGTGAGCTCCAAAGTTTTGCATCAACGGTATACGATATTATTTGAACAAATATATACTTTGTATAAGATGATGATATGAGTATTACCGGTTAAGGAGCTCTGTATTGTTCAATCCTTGATTCCTATAAAGGATTTCTATTTAAGGGAGGTGCTTTTTGGAGGACTACCTTTCTAAATATTTTGTAGAATTTAGCTCTTAGAGGAGGCTTTTTTAAGCGGCAGGAAATATAAGGGGAAGTTTGGCGTCTTAGTATAGAGGCTTGGTTAGGGTAGGAAGGGAAGAGATCTTGTCCTTACCATTTGGTCCACAAGGTTATGTTACTTTGGCCATCCCACTAAACTCTAATTTACTCTCACGTTCCTTCTCTTCTCTTTCCGCCGTAGTCAAGCATGTCCTTTTGACAGCTGGAGCCCTTTCATTTTGTCTTGTTTTTTTTTTCCTCTGCTCTTGTTTGGCTCCCTTTGACATGTGCTGATTTCTTAGATTGCCTAGTTGTATATCCTTTTATTTAGCACCATTCCCATCATTTAATTAAACATGTAATACCATTGCAAATATTTGGCTATCTATCTTATGTAACGTTACTATATTTTGAATACATAATGTGACTCACAGGCTGAGGAAAGGCACACGGATATTCTGGGCCATCTCCTTTACACTGCCAAGGTCGTTGCCAAGCAAGAAGGGCTGGACGATGGCTTTAGAATTGTAATTAACGATGGACCAAGTGGATGTCAGTACTCTCATATCTTCACCTTTTACACTTCATGCTGAACATTTGATAACTAACTTAAATACTATTTTCACCCATGACCTTCTGGTTGTTTTGCTATCTAGTTTTTAAAACCAAGCCAAATTTGAACTTCACAATCAGTTGTTTTTCCAAGCTTGTCTTTGTTTTTGGATTTTGACCAAGAATTCACATATTTCTGTAAGAGATGGAAGTTATAATTACGAAACTGTAAGGAATCTGACACATTTTCCTTGTATATAAAAAAGGATAAAATACTATTTTGGTGTCTAAACTTTGACATTTGTTCTATTTTAGTCCATGAACTTTTAAAAATATAATTTTAGTCTATAAACTTTGAGATTGGGTGATTTTTGTTCAGTTTTTGTCGGTTGTGTGCCAAACCGACAACCAAGCTAATATCCTTGGTTTTTTCAACAATTGGGTCCAAAATGATGTCCAATAAGGAACAAAATTATTTGTTATGTTTTCATTTGGTTTGGTTCGGTTTTCAATTTTGATTTCAATTAGAATCTGTTTTGTTTTTCAATTTTTATCTCATTTTCAATTTGATTTTAAAATTTTTTATTTTACTAACTAAAACCAACATCCTTTAGAAATAACATAATTTTTGTAATGCTTTTGCTTTCTATTTATGATCTAAATTCGTTCTTTCTTCAAATCTAAATATCAATATATATTTTTATTTTCCATTAGTGTTTATATATTCGATCAGTTTGGTTTTATTTTGGTTCTTCTATCATGAATCAAAATCGAATCAATATATTTCAGTTTTCTAAAATATGAAACTGAATGATTCAATATTGTTTTACCAAACCGAACTGATCCGATCTATTAAATCGGTTTGATTTGGTTCGGTCTTGTTGATTTTTCATTTTTTCTTTCAACTCTATTTTGAGGTTTGTTCTGTTTCTATCTCTTAACTAAAAAAAAAAAAACTTAAAGCTAGTCCTTATAATTTATTTTATTTAAAAAAAATTACACCATCTTATAAATTTTTATAATAGGTTCACATTTTGTTCAATTTTAGGTTTTTTGTAACGTACCTTAACTAAAATTGGAGTTTTGAAAATTCAGAACTAAAATGGACTAAAACAAGACTCTTAAAAGTTCAGGGATCAAAATGGAACAAATCTTAAAGTTTTGGGACCAAATTGGTATTTTACCCAATAAAAAATTAAAAACAATATCGTTATTGAGGCCTAAATTATGAAGTATTTGCTTCTGCATCTTTTTTCCTACACTGACAATTGCATGGGGAACTTGTTGCAGGTCAATCGGTTTATCATCTTCATGTTCATGTTATTGGGGGGCGACAGATGAACTGGCCCCCAGGTTAAGGTGAACTCTTAAATTATGATTGAAATAAGCATTCTCATACCTTATAATAAGCCTATGCCTGCTGTTCTTATCTACATTTAATATCTTATCATCTACTGCTTCTTATGCCTCTTCTGGAATATGAAAATGAACACAAAGTTTGGTTACTATTGTTTCTTTTCTTGAATATCTAATTGAAATTGGATGCCAGTACCACTCTTTAGAAATGCAAATATATGTATGTGCCCCCTGTTTAACAAATGGGAAGTTCCATTGGAGATTAAGGAAGCAGATTAGGATCTGAATCATGTCAAGCTAAAGGAAGACATTGACTTCATTTCTAAGTTATTTTAAATGATGCAATTTAAAGAATTTGTATTTTGTTTGATTGATTAATTTGAAGATTTTATTGGTAGGTTTACCAGAAATTAGAAGGAAAAAGAAGATTTTATTGATAGATATTAGAAACTAAATAGTGTGAGCATCCATCTCATAATCAATTAGTAAAGAGAGGAGTAGCCCAGATCCTACCCTATAGGATCATGAGATGCCCGCCTAAGTATTTTGTCCGCTTGAGTGGGGTCCTCGAAATTTCGTGGGTCATTAAGTTGAAAGTGTAGACATCTATCTCAAAACCAATTAGCAATGAGAGGAGTAGCTCACTCTATCTTATATATATGTTGAAGAACCTCCACCTTACCAATGTGGGACATTTACCACAAGGTGAGTATTCCAACAACAAAGTTTGGTTTAGACTTTTATACCTTTTTTCTTTAACCTTAGATTTTGATTCATAATTCCTTACTTATACAGGTTGTATTCTCTTTTTTTTTTTTTTCCTTAAACTTTTAAGGTTATGGTTTTTTTTTTTGATAACTCAAGAATTTGAAGTTTCGCTCCTCTAAACACGAGACACTATTGTTTCGTTCTTAAACTGTGATATATTGGAAGAGTGGAGACACTATTGAGGATATCTACAAATTAATGTTACAAATGAGTCTTGAATTTAGAGGAAGTATACCTTCAAAACTCAAGGTTCGAATTTAGTAGACAATTATATTTGATTTTTGAAATTATGCTTTTATATTTTTGCGTCTTACACCGCAAGTATTTGTTTTTTGAAAACCATGTGTTTATACTTTTGCTCTAGGATTTTTAACTTCGTTTAATAATACTAGGTATATGAAAATTATGCTTGAATTTATATGATTTTTCATCATGGTTGTTGTGCACTTAAATTGTAAGTGTTTAAAAAAAAAAAAAAAAAAAAAAATCTTAAGTTTTCAAAATTCTTTGAATTTTAAAAATATTTGTAGAAAGTAGTTAACAAAACCAAGAAACCCTAATTGTAAGCAGCTTTTATAAACTTGACCTTAAAAAGTAAACAAAACTAAATATTTATCAAATAGAAATTCAAATATCCTTTTTAATTTTTGAAATAATAAACACAATAGTTTTGGCGTTAATCCGTTTGTTCTAACGGATAGTTTGTGTATTTTTAGTGTTTCTAATTTAATAGTTGGTGGATTTTTAGTAAAACAAAAATGAGAGTAGGATTGTAGGAGATTGAACTAACGATCTCTTGATTATAAACGTACACTTTTGTCGATATAAATAATAATTTTGAATGTGTATCTGCAAAATCTTGATGATTATTTCAAAGTTAAAAAAAGATTAGAAATTGAATTTGATCTTTACCTTTCTAATATAATAATTTGATGAATGTTACGAAGCAAATTGAATTTGATTAGGTTAGAGAAGCAATTAACTATAGAGATTAGAAAGGTAATTAAATTTGAAATGGTGTAATGTGTTGGCCATTTTATTGCAAGTAAAAAGGGATTAGGAATTGCTGACAATATACGCAATGAACATTAATTAGTTGAGTAGGCCGTTTATGAAATCATATGAGTTGAATGTGACAATTTGTTTATGACTTGTTACATTCATCCATTCTAGCAACTTAATTATTATAGATTGATTTAAAGAAAAAATGTCTAATCTTTTCAAGGATTGTAGTGTGAATGGTGAAAAAATTGTTAGTAAATTATTGTTTATTTCAAGTTTGATCATTTAATAAAGAATAAATCAAAAAGGGGAAATCAAATATCTAAATTTTTTTTTTGTAAAGAATAATGAGATACCCCACCCCGAGCAAGCATCGAAGGAATTAATCCAATGATATAATTTTTTTTTGTAAAGAATAACGAGACACCTCAATTATTTTCACAAAATATATTGTCTAATCCTTAAATATTTGGATATCAATAAAATTTATTGAAATTTGATTATTTAATTCTTAGATACATGTCCACCATGAATTGATCTCATCATTTCTTAATTTCTCAAGTTACTGCCCCTCTATGATGGTAATATTCGATATTAATTTCAAAATCAATTGGCAATGAGAAGAATGACCTACTTATTTTATTAAAATATTAAAAACTATTGACATTCATGACAAAACTAATTGGCAATAAGAAAAACAGTCCACCTATATTTTAAAGGGACTCGAATCACTGGTCGAGTGGATGGTAATGCATCATTAATGCCAGTTGCACTACGTTCGCTTTAGCAAACAAGTTACTCTTTTATTATTAAATAGTTTCGAGATAAAATCTCACGTTATTTTATATGGTATATTAGAAATCATAAATTCTAACGAGTGAATCCAAATCAGTATATTTGATTCATAAAACATATCTATTTGAAGGGAGTAAAATTCGAATCTAATCTAAAATTAGTGAACAAAAGAAGCACTATCTTAAAGAAATATTTTGGTGATTCGAGTCTTCATTGATGTGAGCTACCCCGTTTATTATAATTAGTTTAAGATGAAACTCCCTTTTATATAATATATATTAAGGTAAATTATAAATTTAGTCCATATAATTTGAAGAAAGTTAGAATTTAGTCCCTATGGTTTGGATAAATCTATAATTTAGTCCATATGGTTTGAAAAATTAGAATTTAGCCCCTAAGGTTTGATAAAACTAAAAAAATAGTATTCATTCGTAATTATTGTTAATGAAACACATAGAAGTTAGTTATTTTTGTGTTTAATGATGAAGATGTGAGATAAGTAATTGATTGGACAAAAAACACATAATTTATACATCACATCTACATACTTAATTCGCCTACAATTTACGAATTACATAAACTATTTTTTAAGTTTTATCAAACCATAGGGACTAAATTTTGTTTCTTCAAATCATAAAAACTAAATTCTATATTTCTTCAGACCATATAGGACTAAAGTCTAAATTTTAATTCATAAGAACTAAATTTTAACTTTATTCAAAGACTAAGTTTAATAATTTACCCTACATATTATATTACATATTGTATCTATATCAAGCACATTGATGATTACTAAATTCTAGACAACAAAAAGAAAAGAATCCAAAATATTCCCATTGTTCCCTGTAAACAAGATATGCTCATAGATCTCACATGTTGCTCTCTACCAAAGCATGGCTTACTTTCACAAAGGAATTAGATAAAAGAATAGTAATTTCATAATTTGGTCCTTGGTGTCACATCCCTATCCTAATTAAAAATGAAGAAAAGGGGAAGCCAAAAAGCCAACTAGACTTTTTTTGGCAGCTTATAGAACCAACCATGTTCTTTGCCCATAGAAGTTTGGCACAAAAACACTTGCACACCTGTTTGTGTTGGAATAGTTCATTGGCTCTATTAGCCTACCATTTAAAATGTACCATAATCATATGTTACTTTCCATCATGTACTTTGAAATTTGCTTTATTTTTCTTTTTAATTTAACAATATTTAAGATTGGAGATTCAATCTTTGAATTCTCTCAATGATTATGTTATATATTATGCTAATTAAACACACATTCTTATTGATAAAATAATTTTCATTCTTGTGATTAAAATTAAGGAAACTTACTAAACTAGTCAAATTTAGAAAAATATAATTCACTATCAAAAACATTAGCAAATGTAATGTATTAATGAATATTATTATGTATTTTCTTATAATATAGAACTAATTACTATATATGTAATAATATTTTAGAATTTGACTATATTTATAATTATTACGTCAGAATATATAACAGATTTACCAGAATTTCTTTAAAATTACGGTGAGTTTGAGAAAATATAAGCATTTTATTTATTAAAAGGGTAGAAAATATTTGATTTAGCTGTTTACATATGTGCTTATGTTTTTATTTCACTTTTGATATATAATTATTTAAAATGGAATGAAACATATTTTGTTTACATTTTTGTTTTTACTGCCATATATTTGTTACCCTAAAATTTGATAAGTTCTATGTCATGTACATGTCTAACTGTCTTTTATTACAAAATATAATATAAATGGCTTTGGATTTTGGATATAGCAGTCTGATAATTTATAATTATTCAACTAATAGAAGAATTCTAAGATTCTTAATTACTTTTGTTTTTTTTAAAACAAAATACATGATTGCTTTGTTGGTAGCACTTACTTTTATTTTCTCCTTCTCCCTTTATAAAATTACTATAATTGTATAAAAATATCATCGTTTATAGGTAAAATATTTTCTAGAATACTCGGATAAGGCCAAGATCCTCTCAGAGGGAGCCAAAACCACTTTGACCTCGCCCAAAGATTGGCTAGGACCCCTTTAACCCTTTCAAGGATCGGTCAGTGTATGCTTCGACCTCCAAGGGTCGATCAAAGTAAGGCTTGACCCCCTAGAGGTCAGCCATGGAGGCCTTGCCCTTTACAAATCGACCAAACCCACTTTGGCCCCCCCAGAGGTCGGTCGAAGGAGGCCAGGACTCCTCAGGCGGTCGGTCAAGTCCAATTCGACCGATCCTCGGGCTTTAGCCAAAGGAGGCCATGACCTCCTAGGGGTCGGCCAAAGAAGGCTAGGACCACTCAGGGGTCGCCCATGGAGGCCTCGACTCCCCAGTGGGTCGACCAAAAGAGGCAAAAACTCCCAAGGGTCGACTAAAGAAAGCATTGACCCCCTAGTGGTCGGCCACAAAGGTCTTCACCCCTTGAAGGTCAGCCATGGAGGCATTGAGCCTCTAAGGGTCGGCTAAACCCATCTATCCCCCCCTAAGGGTTGGCCCAAGGAGGTCAGATCCTACTTGAACTGGGTAGAGTTAGTAGACCAAGAGGAGCGTGTGTATCGTGCAAGTTCTCTGATAGATGCTGGGAGGTTGCAGCAAAGTGCATAAAGGCCTGCAAAGAAGAAAATATAAAGCTAGTCTAAAAAATTAAACACGTAACAAGAGGAAAATCCAACAAATCTAGCTCATGCATCAAGTAGTACGAGTCTTTATTTCTTGGGAGGCGCCCCCAACAGGAAATGACGTAGAAGAGGTCTCGACCTTAGACCATAGGCCAACAGCCAAAGTCTTCTCCTCCACCATATAAAAAATAGAAGATAAGAGACAAACAAGGCGAAGAACTAAACGAAGATTTCTAAGAAGCGTGTGGATTAAGTCGGGTAGGAGATAGGGCATCGTCAGAGGCAGACCCTGTTCCACCATAGTTTAAGTTCGCCCCAATGTCTAAGTGCATTGGAAGATATGAGGAAGAAAGGTCATCATCCTTGCTAATAGAAGAGTGACCCCAAAAAGTAAGGTCCATTGTCTCATTGGTGGAAGACCTGAAAACAAGGAAATGAGATCCTAGGCACTAAAGGAACCTTCAAAGTTGGTGTACCTCAAAAGATTGTGAACTCCAAAAAACACGTTTCAAGTGTTGGGAGCTACCTGCTCAGAAGTCAACTCAGGCATGGACAAAAACTCATGAAGTAGATGAATAAGAGACAGCTGAACTCCCCCTAAAATATGGTTGCGTAAAGTGCCACATTGCCAGTGCATGTTTGTTATATTCTTCTTGATCCATTAAAAGCCTAAGGGTCATACTGGGTGGAATGCGGTACTCCGCCCTAAGCTTATCCAAGTTACCTCGAGTTAAGGCTGAAGCAACTGGCTCAAATCCAGATCCAACCACCAACGTCCTATGCTGAGTCCTCTTTTGATAAGAGGAGGCTAAGATAGGGCACACTTCATCTTCTAATCAGAAAACGGGTCCCTGAGCAAAATTCAAGAAGGCCCCTATAAAAAAGAAAATTTTCAAAGAAGTGATAAAAGCTGGCGAGTCTCTGAAAAGAGAGCCTACTTAGCCAAAATTTAAAAAAAATGATAAAGGGTGGCGAGTCTTTAAATAAGGAGCCTACTTAGCCAAAATTCCAAAAGCGTGCTAAAAGGGGTGAGTCTCTGCAAAGAGAGTCTACTTAGCTTAAAAAATATAAAAGTGCTTAAAAAAAGTGAGTCTCTATAAAGTAGGCCAGCCAAAGGAGGTCACTTCTTTTTAAGCACCTTTTCGATTTTTAAGCTAAGTAGGCTCTCTTTGTAGAGACCCATCCCTTTTAAGCTTTGAGGGACGGTCAAAAGAGGTCAAGACCTTTTAGGTGTCGGCCATGGAGGCCTCGAATCCCTTAGGGGCCTGCCAAGTCCATTCTAAGGGGTGGGCCAAGTCCAATTTGGCTCATCTAGGATCGGCCAAATACAATTCGCCCCCTTCGAAGGTCGGTTAAAGAAGGCCAAGACCCACCGAGGGTTGGCCAAAGAAGGCTAGGAACCCTCAGGGGTCGGCCAAAGGAGGCCAGAACCTCCTAGGAGTCGACAAAAGGAGATTTTGAGCCTCTAGGGGTCGGTCAAACACAATTCACCCTCCTAGGGGTCAGCTAAAGTAGGCCAAGACCCCCTAGGGGCTGATCATAGAGACTTTGACCACCTAGAGATGGACTTAAAGAGGCTAGGACACCGTAAGGTTCGGTCAGGAAGGTCTCGACTTCTTGAGGTTCAGCCAAACCAAGTTCAGCCCTCTCGGGGGTTGGCTGAAGAAGGCTTTGATCCTATGAGGTCGATTGTGGAGGT
This sequence comes from Cyclanthera cordifolia, assembly GCA_037832605.1. Lineage (NCBI taxonomy): Eukaryota > Viridiplantae > Streptophyta > Magnoliopsida > Cucurbitales > Cucurbitaceae > Cyclanthera > Cyclanthera cordifolia. The sequence goes on from JBBMEG010000018.1 coordinate 10,976,090, forward strand.
TAGGGCTCTCCTCCAAGATTCGATCGAGTCCAAGTGGGGACTGAATCCACTAATAATGGCCAAGAGTTACGTCTAGAGGGCCAAGACCCCTAGGGTGAGCAGTGGAGGTGAGAACCCATAAGGGTTGGCCGAGACAAAGACTGGCCTCTAAGGAGCTCAGTAGATAGGCAAAAACTCTTTTAGGGTTGGTAATGAAGGTTAGGACTCTCTTGTGAACAAGTCAGCCAAGTCTAAGTAACGCCTAAGACCATTGCGCCGTAAGGTAGCCGTGATCGGGAGTTATAACGAGAAGGCCTAGACCGCATTTAGGGTTAAACGTGGAGGTTAAGAATATCTTCTAAGAGTCGACCGAGTCTAAAATGTCAACTAAATCTGCTGATAACAGTCGAAAGTTACTTCGAGAGGGCCAGAACTCTCTGTTAGGGGTGAGCCATAGAGGTGAGGACCCGTAAGGGTTGACTGAACCAAAACTGACCTTCAAGGAGATAGGTCGAGTGGGTCAACCCCAAGAGGATCAGCCATGGAGGTTAGGACTCTCATGTGGACGAGTCAACCAAGTCCAAGAAAGATTAAGATCATTGCACCCATTAGGCATAACATCTTGGAGTTACACCGAGAAGGCCCACACCTTCAAAGAGTCGGCCGTAGAGGTAAGAACTTGTAAAGGTTGGTCGAGTTCAAGTAACTTCCGAGATAAGACTGTTACACCTCGGTCAGGACTTACACTGGTATTCATTCCCAGCTTAAGCCATCATTAAGTGAGCTACAACGATTACAAGTCTGGCTGCTATAAAATGTCAAGTCATTCTCTATTTGAATCCAGACTGAACTAGGCTAACAACCCTTGTAAGTTGTTCTAAGTTCCAAAGCTATCTCTCTAAATTACTCTCTAAAATACCTTTCTAACTTAGCATCAAAGGCCCTGTGGCTCACACCATATCGGTGTGCCTAATTTTATTTTTTTGTAAGCTTTACGTTCCCGATAAAATAAATCTTTACCATTAATCCGGTTGATCATTTTTCGATATCAACATCATCTAAATAATTTTGTTGATATTTTTAAAAAAGTGTCATTAGCCCAACCATTGCATAAAAGTGCCATCTAAAAGATTTTAATGATAAAAAGTATCATCAAAAGAATAGATGGTATATCGTAGAATAATTTGATACAATAATCATATGAAAGGATTATAAAGGATTTTAAATGACACTTCTAAACAAAATGTCAATAAAAGAGAATAAATGATAAAGTATTTTTAAATATTATTTTGGAATCAATAATTGTATTTTGGTTTTGTTGTAGCACTGCGATAAAGTTCGAGACAACATGACTTCAAAAAAAAAAAGAAAATCAATTTATATCCTACAACTACTTATTATAGCCATGTAAACGTTTTTTTCCCTAAAGGATTAGTGGATAAAAGTATTAGTTTAAATTTTAACTAATACACAATGTTTTGAGTTCACAATAATTTGGGAGTGAAAATATTCCAAGTTATAACTTTTTTTTTTTTGTTAATTGTATGTTAATATTGTTAAGTAGGGGTAAAAGAATTTTTTTTTGAAAATATTCCAAGTTATAACTTTTTTTTTTTTTTTTTTTTTGTTATTAATTGTATGTTAATATTGTTAAGTAGGGGTAAAAGATTTTTTTTTTTTAAACCAAAAAAATCGAACTCAACCAGAGCGATTCGATTTTTTTGAACAATGTCGGATTAATCGGTTTGATATTTTAGAAAATCGAAATATATTGTTCCGATTTTGGTTTTCGATGGGAGAACCAATAAAAATCGAACCAAATCGAATATATAAATAATAATAAAAAAATATATTGATATTTTAATTTGTTGGAAGAAAAAATTTAAGGGAAATTGTAATAGATATTGTAGTTTAGTTAAAATATGACAAATCTATTAATTTTAAAAAGTATTTGTAAATGTCCTTTGGAGGTTTGAGCTCTAAAAATGTGCTCGCTCAAGATTTTAAGTTCGAGACTTGAGCTACAAAATTAATATGTAAATGGTAATAATGTGGACGGTTTGTAATTGATGACGCATTTGTCATTTCATATACATACGCTTTATGAGTTATTTTAAGGAAAAATTAGTTTTGTTAAATTTTCTAAAAAAAGATAGATTTGTAATATTTTATCTTAAGTGACATATTCTTGCAAGTTTTCCAAAATTTAAATGTGAAATATAAAGTAAAAGCATGGTAAATATTATGAAACTTATGAAAAGTATTATTTTTTTGTTAGTAAAATAATAGTCTTTAAAATCAAATTAAAATTTGAACGGTAAATGAGACAAAATTTGAAAAATAAACCAAAATTTTTATTGAAATAAAAACTGAAAATCGAACTAAAACCGACCTAAACAAAGGAAAACCAAACCAATAATTTTGTGTTTATTGGATATCAGTTCAGACCCAATTATTGACAAACCAAACATATTGATTCGATTATCAGTTTGACACAAAACTGATAAAAATTGAACTAAAATCACCCCAGTTACTATTTGTGTTTGGATATTAATATTATTTCAAAATTTAGTTTACAGTTCTTATATTTAAAATTGTGAATTAATTAATTTTAGAATTTAAAAATATAAACAGATTTCTGTTATGAAATTCTAACATCTCACATTTATTTTTTACATGTACTAACTTTTTTTTTTCTTTGATTTGGAGACTGCTTTTGCAAGCGTTGATTCTTGGTGGCCATGCTTGGTGTTTGTTTGGTTTGGGTTGGGGCAATTTGGCATGGGGTTCACTTATTTTCTTGCTTGATTTTTTATTTTGTGGTTGGATTTCCTTAAACATAAGTCCCTTCGTATTATTGGTTTAATGTAGAAAGCAATTTATCAGTTAGATAATAAAATACCATTTTGGTTTTTTTTTTTGAAATTAAAATGAGATATTAATTTTGAGAAACGCCCATTGGGCTACACGAAATTAAATCAAAATTGGATTAACCAATCTGGAATAAAAAAGACCAAATACTGTTTGATTTTGAACGCAACGCATGAGACGCTAATTCGTGGGCAACATGATTCGCCTACCTTTGAGCACGAGTCATAGAGAGCGACCGTGACACTTGGCGGGCACCGCACAAACGAGATTGAGCTTCTGCTTCCATTGGGTATAAACGTCCTTGGAAAAATAAAGTTGCGGTATCATGAACCTCACCCTCGCTATTCCGCAAAATCATCCCAACGCCATATCCCGAGTAATCGACAACAACATCCACATTCAATTTCAACAATTCCAATCGATCGGAGTGGATACCATCAGATATCTGGAGTCGACGAAAGGCGGGATGAAGTTGAGAGATGCTTCAAATCTGGGCTGCACACCTCTTTATATACCATTTTGGTCTTTAAACGTTCACATTCGTTTCATTTTGGTTTTTGAATTTTCAAAAATCTAATTTTAATCTTTTAAACTTTGAATTTTTTTCATTTTGGTTTGTGAATTTTTAAAGTCTAATTTTAGTTTCTAATCTTTAAAAAAAACTTAAGATTGATCCTATACTAAATTTGAAGTCAATATTAACTAAAATTGATTAGATGATAAAATGCGAAATCATTTTTAAAATTTACTGAGAAAAATAATAATTTTCTTACAAAACATAATTAGGATCAATTTTAAGTTTTTTTTTAAAGTTCGGAGTTTGAGACGAAATAAACTTAAAAATTTAGAAATTAAAATTAAACTTTTTAAAAGTTTAGGAACTAAAATTTAACAATACTCAAAATTTAGAGACTAAAATTAGATTTTTAAAAGTATAAGAATAAATAAAAAAAGAATGTTTAAGGATCAAAATTGACCTTTTATCCTTCAATTTATTTAGTTCTGTTCTAAGAAAAGTGTTCTTTAAAGTTCATTCAAGTTAAAGCTTAATTGAATTAAAATTAACTAATTTTAACTCCATATTTGGGTAGAAAATCTCTTGTTACAAAATATTAAGGCTAAATATGCATGCAATTTTTATTTTAAATTTGTACAGCATTTTCTACATATTTTCTGTAATATTTTGTACGTTGATTTTGCCATACACGTTCTCATAATTTCGGTTGCATTCTTGCATTTTGACTAAAAATTTAGATTGTTTTGTCAAAATGAAAAATAGACATCTCATACTAACTACGCCAATGTTTGGCACTAGTTATTGACCATTAACATCTAGTTTATCAATGATTCGAATTCCCGTAATTCTATTTATGTAAGATTTGTTGTCTCTCCCCCCAAACTTGTACTAAAAAAAAAAAAAAGTTTTGGACTCTATCTATATATTGTCAAAAGAAGAAGAAGAAAAAAAAAAAAAGATTTTTGCCACATTATATATACTTCTTACTCTTTTAATAATAATTATCCATAATGATCATAATTGTCTAAATCTTATTAGTCTATAGGAAAGTAAAATTTATTAACATTGTTTAAACAAATAGAGCATCGTTGCAGCTCAACAGATTGAGAACAATACCGGTTGCAGTTTAATAGATTGAGAACAATAATAATATCGAAAAGAAGAATAACACCTAATAATTTAATGTGGAAAACTCTTAAACAAATTATGATAAAAATCATAGGTAAGAATCGAAGAACTTCATTATAAAAATAAGAGTTACAAATTTTCTTTCTTACAAAAGAGAAAAACCTCCCTACAAATTTGGAGTTACACAAATTATTTCTTTTTAAATACTTTTATTTGACTAGAAATGTCTATTTTTCCCAGGGGATACTCGTCTCTATTGAGACGGTGAATTTTCAATTAGACGGTGAATGTGGGAGTGAGTAGAAGATGAAAAATTCTCCACGAGTTAAACGAGGATGAGGATGGAAAATACGTTCCCATCCCTAATTCCTTGTTCCTCGTTCCGTCCCGTCTATATATTATAATATTAATTATATTTTATTTAATGCATGTATATACATAAAGTTCTAGTAATTTTTATTTCAATGAACATTTTTTTTCATACATAATTAATTGCAACATTCCAAAATTTACATGGTAACATTCTATAAATAACTACAACAGTATAATTAACAACCTGAATTTCAAATTTGGATCTCTAATCCAACTACAACCTTGCATAGCCCACCAATCTCAAACAACTTTTGCCACCATAAACATATAGAAACCTTTCATAAGATATAGTAGCACATAGTGCTTATATACATACTAAGTAGTAGTTTTTCTATGCAGTAAACTATAATTCATTAACAGAAGCTAAAAGATCATAATAGTAACTCCTGTACACGGATTGACCATGTACATCGTACTCGAGATCTAAAGGTTGTCAACCTCTAACACTGTACCACTCATCTGACATGCACCTCTGTACTCCATCTAGAGTACAACTCTCTCTTCACTAAACTCTCTCACTGTATGTGAAATTCATCTACACATGCTACTTAGAAAAACATCACTCGTGCTTCAACTGATAACTAGCTAGCAACACAACTTACGACTAGATGAGTGCCCCAAACAAAACCATGGTGATCCTGCTAACTACACACCATTCAAAGGTATTTCACAATTAACCTTTGCCAATAAGAGCAAACCGGTACAACATCACCCACGCTTGACCACTCTCTCGACCTTGATTATTATCATACATCCGTTGTTACCATAACCTATATATCAAGAGGTACTCACTTAAGAGTGTACGTCCCAACACATCTTTTAACTACTTGAATGACCGATCTCACACTGGTAGTTGTATTAGTCGCACTACGACCCTCCTAACTGTTCAACACTCAATCTCAACCTCGAGAACCAAGCTCGATTCCCCACTCTTCCAACTATCATTGAGGAATATGAAAACTAGCTAGCATATGAGATAACCGCCCAAGAGTCATACACCCTAACCCAACTATGTACAACCCCTTATTACCGATTATCCATTAACTCAAAAAATTTATCACACTTCATCATTCAACAATACAAATCACGTATTCGTATTCATTCATGTGTTGACTCATAACATATCATCCAAACATGTATTAATTGACACATGAACAAACGTGTATTGCACATGTGCGATTTAATGTCTTCAACATGCAAGTACAACAATATGCTTAAACAGGCAAAACATAACTAACAACTCGCTCTATACACTCTCAAATGAGAGAAAATTTCATTAGCAACTCACTTCACACTCTCAAATGAGCGAAAGACCTTAAACAACTCACTATGTACTCTAGAAGAAGTGAAACACTCTTAGCAATTCATCATGCACTCTTAAAGAAGTGAAACATTATTAGTAATTCATCATGCACTCTCAAAGGAGTAAAACACCAGAAGCAACTCACCCTACACTAATAAAGGAGTGAAAACACCCTTAGCAGCTCACCCTGCTCTCACAAAGGAGTGAAATGCTATTATGAACTCACCCTGCACTCCCAAATTAGTGAAACTTCTCTATTAATTCACCATATACTCTTAATTGAGTGAAACAACGACACCAACTCATCGTCCACTCTCAATTGAGCTAAACATCTTTATCAACTCACCTTGTACTCCTAAAAGAGTAAAATATCGCCAACACCTCACATCACACTTTTAATGGAGTGAGACACTACTAACAACACACTGTACTCTTACAAGAGTAGAACATCACTAATAACTCATACGTCTCTCAAATAGACGACAAATCATCTTTAACAACTTATACGACATCATTCTAAAAGAGCGTAACACAACTAGCAGCTCACACTAGTTTCCTGACAATTCATAAAACAAATAAGAATGTACATAACATAGAAACATAACTACTTACCTCTAAGCCGAGGTAGGATGTACGCATCAACCAATGTCGAGCTTTGAGCTCTTAAAACCTGTAGATAATCATCCACTCATAAATGAAATTATTAACGTGAATCAAAAAGAAATGAAGAGCGAGACGACCTCGTTTTCTTTGGAAACGAAAGCTGTGCTGCTTAAACATGAGTCGACGAACACAAATCGCACCTACCAATGTAGTTTTGATCCTAACCAAAATGACGTCGATCGAATTTTGTCAACGTTTAACTTTGACCTTTCTTTTCTTTAGTTAGAGTATTGCATTAATTATAATTGAAACTAATAAACATTTATCTTAACTATTGCAAAATATTTCTAAAATTTAGTGAATTTAATTAAGATTGAGAAAATTTGTAAAGAATTGAATTTTTTTTTTTTAATGAGGAATAATTTTCTGAGGAAAATCCGATCGTCGTGCATGCCCTGTGAAATCCTCGCCCCATTCCCTGCAAAATATTTAACGTTCACGGGGATAAGAATTACAATGAGTAGTGGATATGTGGACGAAAAAAGTCCTCCTTGTCCTCACCCTACCTCATGGACATCTCTATTTGTCACTCTTAATGTGCTAGAAAATTTTCTTTCTTACAAAATAGCAACAAACTCTCTGATAAGAAGAAACTCTCTATTTTTACCTCACTCTCTCACTCACTTAGATATAGAATGTGTTGGAAGATTTTGAAATGATTTGACAATAATGAACACTAACTTATTATATGACCTTCATAAACATGGGCTTCAAGTAAAACTATATGGTCATAAATTGACTACATCTTACTTTGATAATCAAGTCAATCATGCGATAATCATAATTTTGCTACAGCTTCACTTTGGTTAATGTGTATAATCTAGAATTCTCTTAATTAATCTTGAATCTATGTGTATGATCTAGAATTTTTCTTAACTATCTAGAATAAAAATGAATGATCTTAACCAATATTATTTAGCAAAATTAAACCCTTTAACTATTTAAGTTGCAATAATATAAGTAAAGATTTCTTTAATTTGGCATCAAGCTAAACCATAAAATAATTTATAAATAATGAAAAGAAGTTCAAATAATGACGAAAACCAAAACCTATACAAAACTTAAGGGCTAATTCTTAAAATGAGTTACTTTTTAAAACTTTTTTTTAATCAAAATGGGTTGTTTTTTAAATATATTAAGATAATGAGTATTTTTTATCTTTATACGGTAATGACTTTATACTAAATACGCCACCCCTATTTTGATGAATAGAAGAGAAAAAGTGGGTAATTTTTTTTTTTTTTTTTTTTTTCCGTTTATTAGATTTTTGTAACCAAACATTGCAACCAAGTAATTCATAAATAATCATTTTTTAATTATTATGGTCTAAATAATTTGATTTAATACATTATTTTTCATCTTAATTATTTCTTATTATTAAATTGCAATGTATTTTATCAAACAAATACTTTCATCTTAATCGGATTAAATTTTTTTAATCCAACACAAAATGTTATTAATAATTTTTAATTATAATTCGAAACTAGATCATTTATACTAACCATAGAGACGACTTGAAATTTGAATAGACATGATATATATATATTAGACACTACGCGAATTTTAAGAAAAGATGATTGGCGTTGCTCATGATCTATAAGGAAGCATGGCGAGCGCGTGCCCACCATCTATATGAGCGACATAAAGTTTGTTAAATAATATTGGAGAAGTCTAGATAATTCCCCTTTATTCTAGATGTTCAAAGAAAATTCTAGATCATACATGTATATTCAAGATTGATGTAGAGAACTCTAGAATACTCTTTATCTAAGATTGGTGTAGAATTATCTAGAGCATGCACTTTGTCCAAAGTTAAATTGTGGCAAAATTGTGACCACATGATTGTCTTGATTACCAAGGCAAGATGTGACTAATTTATGGCTATAGGATTAAACTTGGAGCCCAAGTTTGGAAATGCTATAAATAGGTGATGCCCATTGTTGGCAAACCATCCCAAAATCTCCAAAGACATCCCACATCTAAGAGAGTGAGGATGTGAGATAAAAATAGAGAGAGTTTCTCCTTATAAGAGAGTTAAGAGAGTTTGGTGCTACTTTGTAAGAGAGAAAGTTTGTAATTCCTATTTTTATAGTGAAGTTCTTCTATCCTTGCCCGTGGTTTTTACCCTAATTTGTTTAGGGGTTTTCCACGTTAAATCATTGTGTCATTCTTTCTCTTCTTCCTTCTTCATTGTTGTTATTGTGTTCTCAATCTATTTTAGCTGCGACCCTGCTCTATTCGATTAAACAATCAAAACAAAGTTTAGATAGTGGTTTGTGCCTGCTATCTATTCTGCCACCCATATATTGTGTCCCATCTATTCTACCTGCCATCTATAATACAAATTTTTGAAAAATAGTTTTGTCTCGGCCCGATCATGAAATGTTTTCAATGACGTCATTTATTTTATGTCTAACAACAGAATATTGTGATTCAACAACATAACAACTAAATATTGTGATTCCTAAAACTTGTAAATATGTATAGATCAATTCTCATATATATCATGAGCTAAATCAGAACAACAATAATCACAATAGGACTTCGTCCTGTCCAGAATCTACTCTAATGTACATTATCTTATCTTTTTACACAATCATATCAATTAATTAGCAATGAACTAAAATAATAAATGAACCACTCCGATCTTAGAATGTCGATATATTCTTGTTTGTAGTTATTTAGGATGTTGAATTATAAATATTGAGATAGGAACATAAAGTTAATATAAAATAGAGTTAATAATTTATACATTACATTGAAATATATATATATATATATATATATAGAGAAAAAAAAAACCAATTTCTTGATGTGTGTATTAGTATTGGTGATAATCTCTCGTATGTACAACTGTACATAGAATCCACACTCTAACGATCCTAATTGAGGAGAGTAACACAAGTATAATTTTGATATTAATTCGTCCAACAAGTTCTCACTTATGAAACAAATGTTAAACCAAACATAGGGATTTGACTTTCACACATTTCCATATCAGTGAAGTGCGAGTGTTTTATTTTCCACATTCGATATGCACTAACAAAGTGTACGAGTTTACACATTAGGATAATAAAACAATACTCATTGAATATTATATGATAACTTTTGATATTAAAACTTACGTATTTACAAGTTTTTACAAATCTTTATTTATCTTCTTATGATTTAGAGAATTTAGGACATACACAGTATTCTCCGACGATAGTGTGACTACCAAAATTCAATGTCGCATAAGATAATTAAACAATTATTTTTATCAACCATTTATGTAAACTAGTCAACAAATTTCAAAAAAGACGAATTATTAACTAAAGTTAGGGAAAAAGTACATTAACCAAACATAACTATGCAAACCTCAACCAACTTAGCTTTGTTGAAGAGAATGCCGAAAAATGGAAATGGGCGAAAATTGCTGAAAGTTAATTTGGAACAACAATGAAATTCAATCCGTAAAAACAATCAAAATTCAATGACAAAATGAGAAAACTCACTTTAGAGAATGAAGTTGAGAAAACTCACTTTGGAGAATGAAGTTCAAACTTGGAGTTTACTTTGAGCAAAGACCTTGCCTAAAACAAAAAATGCCACTAAAATGGAGCTCAAACTATCAAAGAACCAAAATAGCAACAAAAATGAAGCTTAAATGGAGATTTGGTCGGAGCCAAAGAAAAAAAAAGGGTGAAGAAATGGCCGGAGTTTTTGGCTAAAATGAGTTTTGGTAAGTATAGTCGAAGCTCAAAGCTCGAAGATGGCCGAAGGCGAAGTTGGACGAGGATGGCCAAACTAGCTAATTGCGAAAACTAATAAAATCTACAATAAGTGCATTTAAACTAGCTATTACTAAAACTCAAATTTCTAATCACTCAAAATAACCCTCATTTATATTCACTTGAAATAACTACTCTACCATTTCACATCCAAATACCTTCTTTGAAAATGCTATCATCCAAAAGATTTCAACCATTCAAACAAAACTAAAACTTCAAGAAAATTCTATCACTTGATCCATGAAAATGAAATCTTGACATATCAAATATATAAACAAAGAAAGATTATTAAAAAAATAGAAACAAGAAACAAAGTGTAACTATACAATACCTTATTAACTTTAGCTTTGATGAAGAGAGGTTGAAGAAAATGCTTAAAAAGGAAAATCGCCGAAAATGAAGCTTGAAGCTTGAAAAATATATGGTTGAAGCTCGAAGAATGGCCGAAAACGAAGCTTGAACTCGAAGCTCGATAGCGAAATGGCCAAGGCTCGCGCACGTGTTTTACAAGGAGAGGAGAAAGTGGAAGAGAAGAAATGAGGCTCTCGGGGTGTGTTGGATGGAGAAAACAAAGCAAAGAGTGGCACTCTCGAGTGTTTGCAGCGCGAAAATGAAAAGAAAATATGGCTGACACTTTAGATGTCGGGCGGTGCTCGTCATCTTAAATTCAAAAAAAAAAAAGAAAAAGCGAGCACCTTAGATATTGAGCGTTGCTTGACACCTTAAGTTCCAAAAATTTAAAAAAATGGCCGGCAACTTTAGATGTCGGGTGCCACTCGACATCTAAACCTCCTTGTTATGATTTTTTTTTTTCTAGCCTGACATGTATACCATATATTGTTATAGTAAGAGTAGAAAACAAATGAAAAGAAAATATAATTGAAATTTAATGGTAAATCTTATTTTAGATGATTATTATTATTAATATTTTTAACTTTGTATTATTTAAAGTAGTTTAAATTTTAGTTATATATAAGGTTCGTTAAAAATATAATTTGTAGATATAACACCGTGGAAATATATTGTTTTAAAATTTGATTTTTAAAACACTATGAATTTTCTTTTTAACTCTATATCGGAAAAAATAAACCATATTCATACTATTTAAATAACAAACACTAATTAATCCCTAAAATTACTCGAATGCATAACTTATGAAAATATTTAAAAATTTATATGTTGTGATTTATTTATTCGTAAAATAATATTACATCTTTTGAAAATAATTATACTAATATCAAATAAATTTATTTGCTAATATTTTTAAAAGTTCTTAAATTTAGAAGTGTTTCCTAAAAACAAATATCTATAACAAACATCATATTATTAGTGAAAAATATATTTCAACTAAAAATATATACAACATACATTATAATAACGGTAAATATTAAAAAAAAAGAAAGAGAATATGATCAAGAATTATAGCATAAGTATAATTACTTTAAATAATCTTTGAACAACTATTCTAAACACATAATAAAATCTAAATATGCATTTCTATATTAAAAGAAAACACTTAAGATCATAACGAAACAAAAATTTAGCACAAAACAACATAGATGTACATATAAAATAAGCATTTATTTAAACTAATCACAAATCCAGCTGCAAGTATATTCTTACATGAGGATGACTTTCCTATAGTCACACCACTAGTGGTTTAAGATGAAGACGGCTAATTTCCTTTAGTCATCACAACTCTAAGACAAAAAAATAAGACATTAACGAGGGTTAACAGACGTTAATAGTCAACAATTAATGAAAAATTTGATGCTAGTGTCTTTTGTATAGTCACCACCTTATAAAGACAAAAAAAAATAGACACATTTTGACAATATGTTTAAAAAATGACTGTGTTAACTGAGAAATTTTGGCCATGAGAGAATATTTCTCAAAATTAAATTGGATTAAAAAGTTGTTTTATTTTGAAACTGGGCCAAAATTAAATATCCAAGTTCAATTAATGAACCAAACATGAAACTCTAAATCACGACAGATAGCCTCAAGTTCAGGTAGACAAGTCCAGTGGGCCAGGACCTAAGCGCAAGCCGAAAGACACACTAGGGTCCAAGCCTAGAGTTCATAGAAGCTCTATAAATAGAGAAGTTCTCATTCATTTTGAAAGATCCATAAATTTGAAGTTGAGAGAGAATTCACAAAGACAGAAGACTATCTAAATTTCTAAGGATCAATCACACTTTGAAAACTAAAAGACACTTCGAAAGTAAAGCAGTTTCATAAATAAGTCGTTCAAACATAAAGAACACTCATCGTGTTCTTCAAGTGAACCATATATGAAGATCAACAAGTCAGCGACCGATCTCACGATCAACAAGTCAAAGAACGATCAACCAAGAAGATCAACAAGTCAAAGACTGATATCATGATCAACAAGTTGAAAGACCGATCATCCAAGCAGATCAAAAAGTCAGAGATCGATCCAAAAATCAACAAGTCAATGACCAATCATTCAAGAAGATCAACAAGTCAAAGACCGATCAAACAACAACAAACCAAATCTTAAGAACAAGTTGTGAAGCCCTCAAGACAAAATCAACATCAAGAACAAAGCTGCAAACCCCTTGAACAAATTCAAGCTACAAAGCCCTTAATTCTATATTTGAGAACATGCTGCAAAGCCCTTGAGATATTTGTATATGAGAGAGAAAGAATCAAAGGAACATATTAGAGATTGTATTCCACATCGCACATATTGAAATTAATATAATATATATTCTTCCATAAACACGTTCATATTTATAGGTAGAGGGAGGACCAATGTCGAACTTCCATTAATGTAAGTTTTAACTTTTCATCAAAGTTAACTTAAGAAATCATAAATTTTAGTGAAGTGAAACTCATACATCTCATAAATAAAGAGAAGTAAAACTCAACATCTCATAAACATTTCTCATAACTTAAAGATAAGTTAGAATTCATTTAGAGAAGTGAAACTCATATCTCATAAACTTAAGAGAAGTTAGAACTCATATAGAGAAGTGAAACTCACATCTCATAAACATGTCAATAGGAAAACATGTTTTTCTAAGACCATATTAATGAAGATAAGATGCTTAATTCTTATTTTCCAATAGTAACTTCATGAGTTTGTTATCATAAGTGTCTTAACTAATTTTAGTTGTCAATAGGAGTCATGGCGTGTGCACATTATTTCACAACATGCTTACTTCCATGTACTACAACATTAATAACTTTCATAGCCATCCATAAATGAGATTAACTTGATGGTCTTATAATGTCTTGAAGTAAAGTTTGTTCCTATTTTTCACATCTTTACATAAAGGTAGACACATTAGCAAACAAAAAATTGAAAGAAGATTAAAAATATTAAGATCCCAATAACTAGTATATGTAAGGGCAAAATTAAATGACATAAAAAAATATTCATGAGCTATTTGCAAGACTCATACTTTCAGTATGTTCCTGAAAAGTCTTTGGAGATAGCCTTTTCATAAATATGTCAGCCACTTGTAAGTCTGTATGTATCGACTCTACCACAATTTTCTTTAGTTTAACATCTTGCTTCAATAATAGGTATTTTAGGTCCATGTACGGTTTTGAACCCTTTGTTATCCTATCATGCTTCGAGAAAAATGTTGCAACTTCATTATCGCAGTAGACAGTTAATGGCTTAGAGATAAAGTTTAAAGCGCCAAACTGTTAGACAAAATTACGCTGCCATATATCTTGAATTAAAGCCTCATAACATGCTACATATTCAGCCATCATGTTGGATTCAAACAACATCTCGAATTTTTGGCTTCTTCATGATATTGCACCTCCACATAAGAGATACATATAACCAAGAGTGCAAATCCTAGTGTCAGGACATCCAGCGAGGTCTGAGTCAGAATAGCCAGTCACATGTAGGTAACTTGATTTTCTGTTGGTAAGCATATAATTCCTTGTTCCTTTTAGGTATCTCAGTACTTTCTTTGCAGCTTTCCAATGAGCCATTCTTCGGTTACTTTGAAATCTACCTAACATACCAATTACATGACTGATATCAGGCCTTGTACAGATCTGTGAATACATCAACCCAACCCAACAAGTTTGTCTTCTTTATGCAGTGGGACAGGTATATGTTTTTTGAGACAATCCTATGAGTCCTTGTGATCTATCACGAAATATTTATATTCCTATCACATAGGAAGCCTCACCCATATCTTTCATTTCAAAGTTTGTTGAGAGATAATCCTTAGTTTCTCGTAGTAGACCAAGATCACTAGTAGCTAATAATATATCATCAACATACAAAACCAAAATTATGAACTTGCTCCCACTGAACTTGAGATATATACAAAGGTCAACTAAGTTTTCTGTGAAATCAAAAGTAGTAATAATTTCATTAAATTTAAGATACCATTGCACTTTGACACACTTGTGATGAACAAATATGTTCATATTTATAGGTAAAGGGAGAATCAATGTTGAACTTCCATTAACGTAAGTTTTAACTTTTCATCAAAGTTAACTTAAGAAATTATAAATTTTAGTAAGTGAAACTCTTATACATCTCATAAACATTTCTCATAACTTAAAAAGAAGTTAGAATTCGTTTAGAAAAGTGAAACTCATATCTCATAAACTTAAGAGAAATTCAAACTCATATAGAGAAGTACTGAAACTCACATGTCATAAACATGTTTTTCTATGACCATATTAATGTAGATAAGATACTTAATTATTATTTTCCAACATTCAAAGCATAATAAATCAACCTTATCAACCGGTCATAACATTTGTAGATTCCTTTTCTAATATCACCTCATTTCAAGTAAAGCATCTCATGACAAAATGAAAAAAAAATGCACATCATAACACACCTCATAATTTCTTAAGTTTCTTTTTACACATCGTAAACAATCACTTATTCATAGACAACAAAAACTCACAAAACGTCTGCATATAATAAAATAAATATATTCTGAATAATTTAAAACATGTACACATATGAAATAAAAATCAAAAGTAAATAAGAAAATATGGCGACGTTTAACTTTAAGAAACAACAAAATAATTACAATAATCATTCTTATAATATCTTCAATTTTGTAAAATTTCAAAACTGCATTTAGACTTTAACAGAAGTTTACAAATATTTTTATCCTTAAATTTGGATGAAAAGTTTGGTTTAAAAAATACTCGTGAATATTTATAATCTGAAAAAAAAAAAAAAAAAATTTTGATCATAAGAGCATAAAAAAAAAAAAAAAGAAATCTTAGATTTAAATTTTAACGAAAATATTTAAATTTTGTTTCCATACATTATAAATAATTAGTTGCATTTGTAAAAGCAATATTTTCATTTATATTTCTAATTGATGAATTATTTCTATGTTAATATTAACTGTTTAATTACTTGAATTGGGTTGAGAATCCATATTGAAAATGTCATGATATCTTATCGACATATATAAGATTAATAGGCTACTTTGCTATTAAAGTTTTCAAAGATTCAAAGACAAAAAGGTTTAAAGACATTTTTCTACAATTTAGCATTTCATTTTCTAATTATTTTTTACCTTCTTTAGAATCAATATAAAAGTAATAGTTTGTTTTATTTATTTTACAAAAGAAATATCATATCTTTGAAATTTTGATATTCATATTTTTTTATTTTAATGCAAAACCAAACCAAAATGTAACTCTTACAATCTTCAAAGATGTTTTCATGTTATCTAAACAATCAAAATTATAATCTTCACGAAGTTATAATTTAAATAAAATTAAGCTTAAAAAAGATAATTTGAAAGTTAATCATAAAAAAAAAAAATGTAGGCTCAGGAATAATTAAACACAAAATAACCGAGAAATTAAAAGGAAAAATAACAAAATAGAACACAAGAATTTACGTGGAAAAACTCCAAAACTAACACTCTCCTCACACCATTTGCCCCACTCTTCACAAGATAATACAAAAGGAATTTAACTAGAGTTAGTACACAAAGCTTAAAGTGTTTCTAACTTTTTGACTTGGGATATTTTAAAACCAAAGCAACATGGTGCTTTTTATAGTGCTTGGAACACGCCACTTCCTTGTTTTTTTTCGATGTGGGACAAATCTGATCTTCTAATATATATTTTGCCAAAAATCCAACAAGAGGTGATCGACTATTTGATTGGTGAACAAACTATTAGAAATGTCAAAATTGAAAGTAACAGTAAAATTAAATAATAATTTGTCACATCTTCAATTCATCATTTTTTAAATATATATTTTTTGAAAATATTTTTACTTATTTATATTATTTCGACACATTATTATCTATGCAAATAATGAAAAATATGCATGAGATGCTATTGAGAAAGTTGACAAGGTTTGCAAGTAAAACAATTCAAACAACCTCAAAATCTTGTAAAAAAAAAGCTTTGATGCTTTCCCAACAATTTTTAATAGCACTTTAATTATGTAGGACAACTATTTTATTTACCCTACAAAAATTACATAGGATGATTGATTTGGCATCATAAATTTGTGACAGTTTAATTTGATGGTTTGTATTGTTTTTAGAATAAATAGTTATATATATTAGTTGGAAATTTGGAATTGGGTTATGACCTTTCAAGTTTTATCCACTTGAAGATGGGAAGAAGACTTGACTTTGAGACAAGAAAATAATAGTGACAAAACTTTAATGTTTCAGTTTACCTTCCATTGATTTTTGGATTCATTAAATAAACAAGTAGGTCCTTGGTTGGTACAACAAAAAATAAAAAATAACGTCCCGTTTGTTAATTATTTGATTTTTTTTGTTTTTAATTTTTGAAATGTAAGCTTGTATTTACCTAAATTCTTTACCTATGTTTCATCTTCTCTCAAGTAACTATGCGAATTCTAACCAAGTTCCAAAAATTAAAACAAGTATTTTAATGATAACTATTCTTTTTTTAGCTTTTAAATTTTAGTTTTGTTTTTAAAAACACAAGTAAAATGTAGATATCAAAATTATGAAAATTACGTGTTGGAGTAGTAGTTGTAGACTAAAATTTCACAAACCATAACAAAAAACAAAAAATAGTATGATCATCAAACCAAAACTACATTTTTCTATCTGTTTTCATTTTTTTAATTAGTTTTTAGATTGTTTAATCATCTTTCTTTGTTCATGTTTATTTACTAATTTTTAAGTTTCTTTAGTGATAAAAAATAATAATATTTGAGGGAGGGATAATTTTGATTTTTGAAAGCCTATATGATCAAGACCAAGATTACGCAAACAATTTTCACCAATTTTCTTGTGCCAAGCTTCGTAATCCGACACCTCAACCCTAACCCTTGAAATAAATCGGCTCAACTTTCATTGTTCACAATTATTCACCATTTTGTTTCTCCACCATTTGCGATGAGCGAAGCTCTAGCTATAACAATCTTGAAATTCATTCCCTATAAGTAAAGTTAGGTTTTAGACTTATGGAAACTCGCAAGAATTATTTTTAATTTATTTTGGGTTTGGAAGACTTGACTGAGTCATTTACTGGGAGTGGTAAAGTTGAAATTTGGAAAAGAATGGTAAAATTGTTATTTTTATCTTCAGAGGCATTTTGTTAACTTTTTAAGCTTATTTGGGCGTATATAAATAAATATAAATCTTTTAGTTCATTATCAAGCAATCATGTTGGCAACTTTTTCCTTCTTTTTACAGGAAAACACAGAGCACAATGCGCCATTTTCAAAGCTGCTGGACCGTGTACTCAGCACAGCCGCCAGCCATCGAAAGCCAACCAAAACATGCCGCGTGTCACATCTCTAGCCATCTCCACATCACCGAAGCATGAACTAATCAACGATCGTCGTTTGCTGTGTGTGTAGCATGATGTTTCATGTGTGCTGCCGTGCACATCCATTATTTCGCGCTAACAGCTGCCTATTTGTCTTTGCAATTGTCACTTCATTGTTAGAGTCAGCGTGTCATGTAGCTTTTGATTTGGAAACCTTCACCGAATCTGTCAGTACATCTCAAGCCTAACACCAATGCCTTTTGAACCTGACTTTGCCAACTCCCAGCGCACCACATTGACTTGAGCCTATTACTTTATCCCCCTACACATTCATTTCACATTTTGTCGTAGTTCCTTCATGAAATGGCGAGTCTTCGTCATGCGCCAACACCTTTTCCTCGTAGATATTTTCAAGTAGCCTATTTTTGGTATTTTCAACGTTCTGAGTATGGTATTTATAGTCTGAGGTGTTAACTTTTAGTGGGAAAACTCCTTAGAGTTGCAGTTGGGTTTTCATTAAGTAAACTTAGTGGAATTCAACCAAGGTAAAAGACCTATTATCCTAGCATAGGTCCAATGGTTAATTATAAGCATGAATATGGGTTAATTAGCCTGCTTTGCAATGCTCATTCTTGATGAACTATTTATGAACGATGTATACTTTACATATTGTTTGATGTCAATGTTGTTTGACTCATATGTTTACTGAGTTCTTCTATAATTTCTTGTTAGGTAAGCATGTTAGTTGATACACATGATGTTTAATTTATGAAAGTATGATATAATATCATGCACTGTTAGCATGTTGTATTACATGCTCTGTTATGTCATAAGACTTGATAGGTAATTACATTACATCTGATACCCAAACGTTCATCATCATTCACTTTAAAACCTAACAGGTAATCATTCTTATATAATACCCAAACATACTATGTATTATCATTATAAGACCCGGTAGGTTATCACATTACATATGCTACCCAAGCATGTCATCTACTACATTATAAGACTTGATAGGTAATCTCGTTATCGATGATACTCAGGCATACAACATTATCATTATAAAACCTGTCATATTTATGAGTCAAACAACATTGACATCATTTCATTTGATTTGATCCTATACAACATTGTCAGGCATACAACATTGTCAGGCATACAACATTATCATTATACAACATTGTCAGGCATACAACATTTCATTTGATCCTATTTATACACATTGATGCGCTCTTATTATTGTTTATCATATTTATGCTTATACTGATCTCGAGCTAGAAATCATGAACTATGGTACGCACACAGTTTATAAGGATGGCTGATCAGGAGCTTGATGAACCATGAACAAGTAATGCCTTTTGATTTTTATCGATTATTCTTTATATTGCATTTTTTAACTTGTTGATACATGATTCCTAGATTTATGTGTTCTTTTATGTTTTAAAATGGGTACATTATTTGGAAGACACTGAACTGTTTCTTGTATTATTCAATGAAATTATATATTCAGCATGTCTCAATTATTAGGGATAGTTTACTAATGCATCTAGGGTAGATACCTAAATGATCTCTAGTCTGGGTCGAGTCTTTACACTAGTGATTTCACCAAGTGATTTGTCTCTAATCTCCTCTTCAACCTATAAAGGTACGTTTTACACTCTTTCTTCTCTTTTTTTTTTTTCTTTTTTGTTCTTGAATCAAGGATGAATCTCCGATTCTTTGATTTTCTTTGCTTTCTCATCTGATCTTTCTCTATTTCTTTGTGAGTTAAAACAAAATAAACAAAGCAAGATAAATGAGTGAAGAAATAGAGAGAAAGAACTCAATGAAATATATGGTTCGACTAAAAGTGCCTACATCTAAGAGAGAAACACATGTCAGTCCTCTTTTATTTCAATAGAGTTTTCGCTAAAAATACACCTTACACAAGCATACACTTTCACAGTTTTAACTCTCTTTTTCATCAAGTATCTCACATATACTAATTTCTATAAATACATGGGTTAAGTAGAGCTTAGATGGTTAGTGCTAAGGTTTAGAATGAGCTTGTTGAACAACTACTTTTAAAAGTGAAATCTTCTTAAAGAGTTAACTGTCTTAGCTGGATTAGTTGATTGAATGTTGGTGTACAAAGACCTCACTCTTGGTGATAGGTATTGTGAATTGGCATTCAACGTATAATAATTCTCCACCTTGAATTCATTGTCATCTGTTCTCCATTGTTGCTTGCTTAGTTAATACGAGAGTTTAACTCTCTGTAGACTTAAGCAATGTTCACATTTACTTTTTGTCACTACTTTAGTTTGCATACCTACAACATTGTCCTCCGTCTTGACCCTCAAGATTGAGACTGTTCATTTTCTACCACATCTCTTACAAAATGTAGTTTAACATCAATATGTTTTGACCTTCAATGAAATTGTTGATTCTTAGTTAAGTAAATAGCACTTTGGTTGTCATAGCTAGAACAATTCTACTATTCATTGTTCATAGATTAATTCTTAGAGGATCCATTTTATCCACATAGCCTTCTTAATCGCTTATGAATCAGCTATGAATTTTGCTTCAATTATTGTTAAGGTTACCACATTTAAACGTTAGACTTCTAGCTTATGAGGTTGTCTAAAAAAAGGAAGACGAAACACGATAGTGACCTCTTCTTGTCTAGGTCTCCAGTAAAGTCTGAGTCTACAAAGCCTTTGATTTCTGGTTGGTTCAAAATAGGAATTTTATAGAGTAAGTCTCTATCTGTATAACATTTTACAACCTTTTATATAGTAACACATAGTGGTGTTGTATCTACAATCTGAGTTTACATTTAACCCATGTTTGTTTTTACATTTTACTAGAAGGTTATGACCTCTTTAGTGTGATAGCTTGTTCTTGAATCACTTGTCGAATGTCTTGGATAATGTGCTAATTGATTTACCAAAAAAAAAAAAGATTAACATGGAAATGACAATTTTATAGAAGATGAAATCAACAAATTAATTTATAATAATCTAGCAAACGAAGAATTATATTGAATTGGATTTAATAAAATGATTCAAATAATTTAAATGAAATAAAATATTTTTTTATTAATAGTTATAAGGGAATTTAGTATGAATATTCAAATTTAATAAAATTTCTATATTTGTATTCAAATCTAAATTTTGCATTTTTATTTTTTTCATTTTCTAATCAGTTTTTCCCTTTTCTATTAATACTCTATTGTCCTTCATTAACACAAAAGGAAGTTTTTTTCTTCCATGATTTGATATACAATATTCAATTCACATCCCTTATTTAGATAGTTTCCGTACTTATTTTTCATGTTTGACCATTTATTATATTTGTTTCATTTATTTCCATATCTTTCTTACATTTTTTTTTTATTTTTTTTTTTACATTTTTTCATTTTTTTGGTTGCATTTTTTTTTTTGTGTTAAAAAATTTCTAACAAAAGCTTTTCTCACGGTGTTATGTTATGTAATTTATGTAATTATCCCATTAACAAAAGCTTTTCAAGTTTTTCCTAAGTAGGCATTTTTGCACCTTAGATGATATCACAATCATTATCGCTTTAATATGAGTAAGTTTTCAAATATTTACAATGTAATTATTTATTCATTTGCATATTGAACCTTTGATATTACAATCTGAAGTAGTTATGGTAAGTGGTAATGTTCTGAATATGCTATACTAGATGGTATTATATTGTTAACATATTATTCATATTACTAAATGTTCCAAATATTCTTAGTATATTATATTGAATTAGATAATCTGTATTGATTTCATATTACTCTTGTATTATGAAACCAAAAATTTGCACATTACTAACTTGCTATGAACAATTGTTTTAACTACATAATATTGTATTTAACATGTTGTTTCAACTCCATCCCCATTCGAATTGTTCACAATGGCAGATGGGATGAACATGACATTACGTCAATTATAGGGTGTCTGATATAACTTTCGAGTCAAAGATATGACATACATTGCATTATTGCAACGAATAATAATATGTTTAGGTATTCAAGATTCTATACACATACTAACAACATATGCTAGTATTGGGTCATCAACATTTCTTCACATGGGTATCAAATTAGAAAATGATAAGGACATTGAATGGTTATACCATGGGACATACATTGACATCAAAATTCTGCCACTGACTACTCGACGTCCAATTGGTAAATCCAAGAAATCACGTTGGAAGTCTAGTGTTAAAATGAAGACTAAAGTTAGATGTAGACGACGTGGAGGGTTGAGGCACACTATACATTACACAGCTTTGCATCCCTAGCCAAATATAGTAGTAGTCTAATTAGAATGATGTCCAATTTTTAAACTATTAACAATAAAATTCAAACATTAAAGAAATAGAAAATACATATATTATGAAAAGACAATTATATCCTACATTAAAAATAAGAAATTCTAGAAAAAAAAATATAGTTGTAGAAGTCGACCTTCATACTCCATCTTTGCCATTGCCAACCTCTATCAGCGCTAGTGTAACCTTCACCATCGGCAAGCTCCAACATCAAACTAGAAACCTTCACCATCATCCCATCGACCTCGATCTTGACCATCGTCGCCGTTGAATTCAACCTCGCCTTTCACAGCCGCTGTCGAACTCACCCTTCATCACCCATTTCAATCTCAACTCTCACCATAGACGCCGACGAAGGATAACAGTAAAGAGGCCATTTGAAAGTTTACAACTGCAGAGAAAATGCTACCCAACTGTATTTAAAAAAAAAAAAAAATCTTAAGTTGAAGATCATGACTTTAATAACTTGCCATTAATGATGTACTATTAGGTATTATATTAATAAGGTATTATATATATATATTTTTTTATTAATATTGTATTCATTAATCACAAACTAGTATTATATTATACTACCATAATATATTAGAAACTTCGACAAATTTAATTATTAAAGCCCCACTAATGTATTATAACATTTACAAACCAATTTGAGTTGTATTACTATTATATTTATGTGGATCCACGTATTATTATGATACAATCATCCAAGTAGTAGTATTGTTAGCATGTCACTCGTTTATAACATTTAGAGTATTAAATTGATATTTTTTTTATTATAAATGATAATTATTGTGATATAAATATGAATAACATATTAATAATAATACAAAAATATTGAATATAACTTTGGTTTGGTATAACATAATACATATTGGGTATTATAATACAAACCACATAATATGTAATACAATAACAATACCATATAATATAGTATTATAGAAGTAACACAAAAATATATTATCTTGGCTTTTTGGCTATTATCTCAAATTAATTAATTTTAATTAATTAATATTTTGATGATAACAAACTCGAATTTTTTTTACTGATATTTTTGGAGTTTTGAAGGGTTTAATATGTAGAGAATGAAGAGACGATTCCAACGCCTTGAATCGTTCAAATTGAAGCTAAAATGAGGAAGATATGGACATTTGAAGTTTGTAAGGAAAATTCGTCAAATGGAAAAACGAGACTTTCCTTCTCTTATTGTTTCCTTTCCCACCAAATCTATTTCCATCTCATCCCTACTCAATCTTATTCATCCATTACATTTACCTAAATCTAAAGGCCATAATTTATCACATATTCATAAAATCTCAACCGTTGATCATTTTGCCCTAAATCCAACGGTCGCCTTTTATCTTCTTCTTCCATAAATCACTTGTCTCAAATTTTGAATTTAGAGACAGCAACATATTCATTCTAAATAAACCCTAAAAGTTTGATTACTTCACATATTCTTGAATCGGCGTATTACAAATTCGTGAAGAAGCTGTCAACGCTAAACTTGTGTATCTTGCGTTCCAGAGGTATTTTGTAAAGTTTGTTTCCAATATTTATTTTGGGATTTGTATTAAGGTGTGTGGGCACACCTGGTTGTGAGAAAACTAAATTGGTTTAATCCTGAACGAGTAAAAGGATTTGAGTTTCTCTTTCGCCTGAAAAAAGAGAGTAGTAGTGGTTTAATCCTGAACCCCTGAAAAGGATTTAGGTTTCTCTTTAGCCTAGGAAAAAGATTGTCGTGGAGGTTTGGTTCTCACCCGTAAGAGGATCACCAATAGAATCCCCAAAACTCCTAGAAGGAGTCTTGGGGTGGAGCAGGGATATTCCGAACCACTTTAAAAACTTTGGTGTCTCTCTTTCTTATAACTTTTATACTATGCTACTTCATTAATATTGCATATCATATTTAATTTATTGAGTGTTTTTAGTTAACAAAGTTTAAATCATAAAATTATTTTTAAAGAACAAAAAAGTTAGCAAACACTATTCACCCCATCTAGTGTTGCCTTTCGATCCTACCTATTATATAATACAAAAATGTATTATTAAGAAAGTGAGACGCTATAAGTATTATACTACACGATTATCAAATATGAGTATTACAATAATGCTATGCATATTGTAACATTTTTAATAATTTCAAGGATGATCATTATACCGTGGTATATAATACAGTTTTATAATATGATATGTTTTCTAATAATATGTTTTATTTATATCTGCTAATTTACACAAATCTTAGAATTTAAAAATTAGGCTTTCGTGGTGTCGTTGTCGTCATCAACCATATGGACCAAAAATTGCAACAACAAAAAATCAAAGAAAAAAAATGGTACGTTGTCGTTTGTCACATCGTGTGTCTTCGATTAATCGTTTTGGCCAAAAATCATAGAGAAAAATAAGGAAAAAAATAAATGAAAAAAGTGTGTTGTGCAGATCTACTCCGGCCATTGTCTGCGTAAAAAAAGAGGTTGATATGAGATTACGACGAAGAACGAGAAGCTGGAAAAAAGAGGAAAATTGTGACAAAGTTGATGTATGTAGTAACGATGAAGTTGCCGATCGACCAAGTTGATGGATGCAATAGCGACAAAGTTGATGGTTGATATGAGATTCCGACAACCGACTCTGAAACTCTGGCCAATATAGATGGAGACGACGTTAAGGTTCGTTGGCGCCGATTAACCTTCACCGTCGATGCCGATGAAGCTTTTGACGTTAAAAAAAAAAAAAAGAAAAAAGAAAGAGAGGAAACAAAAATAGGGTTAGAGGTTGATGAATGATATAGACAAAAACATTTAAGAGATTATTAAAAAGTAAAATAAGTATTAAATAAATAAATAAATAAATAAATAAATAAATCTATAATTTAAATTAATTTTGGATATATGCGTAAAATTTATACTCACGTTGAATATTTATAACAAATTTCCTATTTTCAAAATATGATGTAGCATGGTAATTATAAAATTTAAAGAATTTTATTACCATCTAGAATTTGAGGAAATTGATATTTGAAAAATTTTGAATTCTAAAATGACCAACTAAACGCCCCTATATGCATTATTTGATCAAGAAAAGTTGTGTTACAAGATAACTTTTTATTTTTGAGCTTATGGTGATGAATAATTTAAAAATTAATGGGATAATTAAAAAGATAAGTAACATGCATGTGTTGATGGGTCTAAAATGGAGTCTAGACACTTTGATTTAATGTCATACCAATAATTGAATGTCCTCAAATCAAACCAAATCATAGAAGAACATAAATTTGGTCCATGTAGGAAAGCTTCTTAGTCTTGTCCACTCCATTTTTGCCCCCACTTTTATGATATTTCCCATTTTAACAATGTGATTTATATTGTGGGTTTTTCATTACAATAATTGGGCGGAGATTTAAACCCGTGACTTCATAGTCTTTCGATGTTCATTAATATCGTTGAATTACTACTCTTTTAACTTTTCATCAATAAAATTGATAGCTTCAATCAAATAAAATCGAAAACCTTAAATCAAATTATACTGTAATAGAAAATAATGAAAATTAAAATATTGTTTATGTATTAATTCTTAAAAAAAGTTACAATAATTAAAATAAAGAGGGTAGAATTTGTTATCTATAACAATTTCTTTTATAAAATGTTTTAATATTTTCCCTGCATATTATTTTTATTTTTCCCATCTCATAAAAGTCAAGTAATTTGCTACGGATGGGAGATTGTTGGTTTGTTTTTAATACATCACTATCTCTCATTAACTCATTCTCAATCTCTCTTCAACTTTTTTTTCAACCGGCTATCAAACTGTAAATCAAATTTTATATCATATCTTATATAAAATAACTTTCTTCTCTCTTAAACAAAAAAAACTATCTCTGATTTCTAAAACATTAATTCATAAACAAGTAATTTATATCCTGAAGTTACTTTATTTTCTTTTATTTGTCTCCTTTTTCTTCTCATCCCAAAATCCAATCGCTCGGTAGCAATAGGCTGGCATGTTTCGTTGGGTAAGAGAACGAAAAACTAACGACATGACTCTCCTGCGCGAGTTAACGAAATTCATGAATCTTGTCTACTTTCCAATCCTGTCTGTTTGATAATAAATTCATAATAAATGAATAAATATTATTTTTTAACATTACTTGTGTTCTTTTTGTTATTATTTTTTATTAAGATCAAAGGTTCACAATCCCATTGCTATATCATTTTCTAAAAAAATTGGTTGAAAGTTAAGAGTAAAATTTGTACATACACCCCACACATACATTTTGCTCACGTCCCTATTTTAGTGAATTCTTGTTACACAATTAAAATGCGAGGAGTTCTAATTAACTTTATAAAAATTAAATGTGGACTATTCTCTTTATTATTTATTGGTATCCAAACATAATCTCATATATATGTGTTATCGTTTATAAGGTATTAGATCTCATTAAATTCAAGTTGGTAAACCCTAGAAAGAAACTATCGCAAGAAGGTATATTAGAGATGCTCATCACACCTTGTCGAAAGATGAAGAGTTTTCACCACATTTATTTATATATATATATATATATATATATATATATATAAATAAATGTGGTGAAAACTCTTCATCTTTCGACAAGGTGTGATGAGCATCTCTAATATACCTTCTTGCGATAGTTTCTTTCTAGGGTTTACCAACTTGAATTTAATGAGATCTAATACCTTATAAACGATAACACATATATATGAGATTATGTTTGGATACCAATAAATAATAAAGAGAATAGTCCACATTTAATTTTTATAAAGTTAATTAGAACTCCTCGCATTTTAATTGTGTAACAAGAATTCACTAAAATAGGGACGTGAGCAAAATGTATGTGTGGGGTGTATGTACAAATTTTACTCTTAACTTTCAACCAATTTTTTTAGAAAATGATATAGCAATGGGATTGTGAACCTTTGATCTTAATAAAAAATAATAACAAAAAGAACACAAGTAATGTTAAAAAATAATATTTATTCATTTATTATGAATTTATTATCAAACAGACAGGATTGGAAAGTAGACAAGATTCATGAATTTCGTTAACTCGCGCAGGAGAGTCATGTCGTTAGTTTTTCGTTCTCTTACCCAACGAAACATGCCAGCCTATTGCTACCGAGCGATTGGATTTTGGGATGAGAAGAAAAAGGAGACAAATAAAAGAAAATAAAGTAACTTCAGGATATAAATTACTTGTTTATGAATTAATGTTTTAGAAATCAGAGATAGTTTTTTTTGTTTAAGAGAGAAGAAAGTTATTTTATATAAGATATGATATAAAATTTGATTTACAGTTTGATAGCCGGTTGAAAAAAAAGTTGAAGAGAGATTGAGAATGAGTTAATGAGAGATAGTGATGTATTAAAAACAAACCAACAATCTCCCATCCGTAGCAAATTACTTGACTTTTATGAGATGGGAAAAATAAAAATAATATGCAGGGAAAATATTAAAACATTTTATAAAAGAAATTGTTATAGATAACAAATTCTACCCTCTTTATTTTAATTATTGTAACTTTTTTTAAGAATTAATACATAAACAATATTTTAATTTTCATTATTTTCTATTACAGTATAATTTGATTTAAGGTTTTCGATTTTATTTGATTGAAGCTATCAATTTTATTGATGAAAAGTTAAAAGAGTAGTAATTCAACGATATTAATGAACATCGAAAGACTATGAAGTCACGGGTTTAAATCTCCGCCCAATTATTGTAATGAAAAACCCACAATATAAATCACATTGTTAAAATGGGAAATATCATAAAAGTGGGGGCAAAAATGGAGTGGACAAGACTAAGAAGCTTTCCTACATGGACCAAATTTATGTTCTTCTATGATTTGGTTTGATTTGAGGACATTCAATTATTGGTATGACATTAAATCAAAGTGTCTAGACTCCATTTTAGACCCATCAACACATGCATGTTACTTATCTTTTTAATTATCCCATTAATTTTTAAATTATTCATCACCATAAGCTCAAAAATAAAAAGTTATCTTGTAACACAACTTTTCTTGATCAAATAATGCATATAGGGGCGTTTAGTTGGTCATTTTAGAATTCAAAATTTTTCAAATATCAATTTCCTCAAATTCTAGATGGTAATAAAATTCTTTAAATTTTATAATTACCATGCTACATCATATTTTGAAAATAGGAAATTTGTTATAAATATTCAACGTGAGTATAAATTTTACGCATATATCCAAAATTAATTTAAATTATAGATTTATTTATTTATTTATTTATTTATTTATTTAATACTTATTTTACTTTTTAATAATCTCTTAAATGTTTTTGTCTATATCATTCATCAACCTCTAACCCTATTTTTGTTTCCTCTCTTTCTTTTTTCTTTTTTTTTTTTTTAACGTCAAAAGCTTCATCGGCATCGACGGTGAAGGTTAATCGGCGCCAACGAACCTTAACGTCGTCTCCATCTATATTGGCCAGAGTTTCAGAGTCGGTTGTCGGAATCTCATATCAACCATCAACTTTGTCGCTATTGCATCCATCAACTTGGTCGATCGGCAACTTCATCGTTACTACATACATCAACTTTGTCACAATTTTCCTCTTTTTTCCAGCTTCTCGTTCTTCGTCGTAATCTCATATCAACCTCTTTTTTTACGCAGACAATGGCCGGAGTAGATCTGCACAACACACTTTTTTCATTTATTTTTTTCCTTATTTTTCTCTATGATTTTTGGCCAAAACGATTAATCGAAGACACACGATGTGACAAACGACAACGTACCATTTTTTTTCTTTGATTTTTTGTTGTTGCAATTTTTGGTCCATATGGTTGATGACGACAACGACACCACGAAAGCCTAATTTTTAAATTCTAAGATTTGTGTAAATTAGCAGATATAAATAAAACATATTATTAGAAAACATATCATATTATAAAACTGTATTATATACCACGGTATAATGATCATCCTTGAAATTATTAAAAATGTTACAATATGCATAGCATTATTGTAATACTCATATTTGATAATCGTGTAGTATAATACTTATAGCGTCTCACTTTCTTAATAATACATTTTTGTATTATATAATAGGTAGGATCGAAAGGCAACACTAGATGGGGTGAATAGTGTTTGCTAACTTTTTTGTTCTTTAAAAATAATTTTATGATTTAAACTTTGTTAACTAAAAACACTCAATAAATTAAATATGATATGCAATATTAATGAAGTAGCATAGTATAAAAGTTATAAGAAAGAGAGACACCAAAGTTTTTAAAGTGGTTCGGAATATCCCTGCTCCACCCCAAGACTCCTTCTAGGAGTTTTGGGGATTCTATTGGTGATCCTCTTACGGGTGAGAACCAAACCTCCACGACAATCTTTTTCCTAGGCTAAAGAGAAACCTAAATCCTTTTCAGGGGTTCAGGATTAAACCACTACTACTCTCTTTTTTCAGGCGAAAGAGAAACTCAAATCCTTTTACTCGTTCAGGATTAAACCAATTTAGTTTTCTCACAACCAGGTGTGCCCACACACCTTAATACAAATCCCAAAATAAATATTGGAAACAAACTTTACAAAATACCTCTGGAACGCAAGATACACAAGTTTAGCGTTGACAGCTTCTTCACGAATTTGTAATACGCCGATTCAAGAATATGTGAAGTAATCAAACTTTTAGGGTTTATTTAGAATGAATATGTTGCTGTCTCTAAATTCAAAATTTGAGACAAGTGATTTATGGAAGAAGAAGATAAAAGGCGACCGTTGGATTTAGGGCAAAATGATCAACGGTTGAGATTTTATGAATATGTGATAAATTATGGCCTTTAGATTTAGGTAAATGTAATGGATGAATAAGATTGAGTAGGGATGAGATGGAAATAGATTTGGTGGGAAAGGAAACAATAAGAGAAGGAAAGTCTCGTTTTTCCATTTGACGAATTTTCCTTACAAACTTCAAATGTCCATATCTTCCTCATTTTAGCTTCAATTTGAACGATTCAAGGCGTTGGAATCGTCTCTTCATTCTCTACATATTAAACCCTTCAAAACTCCAAAAATATCAGTAAAAAAAATTCGAGTTTGTTATCATCAAAATATTAATTAATTAAAATTAATTAATTTGAGATAATAGCCAAAAAGCCAAGATAATATATTTTTGTGTTACTTCTATAATACTATATTATATGGTATTGTTATTGTATTACATATTATGTGGTTTGTATTATAATACCCAATATGTATTATGTTATACCAAACCAAAGTTATATTCAATATTTTTGTATTATTATTAATATGTTATTCATATTTATATCACAATAATTATCATTTATAATAAAAAAAATATCAATTTAATACTCTAAATGTTATAAACGAGTGACATGCTAACAATACTACTACTTGGATGATTGTATCATAATAATACGTGGATCCACATAAATATAATAGTAATACAACTCAAATTGGTTTGTAAATGTTATAATACATTAGTGGGGCTTTAATAATTAAATTTGTCGAAGTTTCTAATATATTATGGTAGTATAATATAATACTAGTTTGTGATTAATGAATACAATATTAATAAAAAAATATATATATATAATACCTTATTAATATAATACCTAATAGTACATCATTAATGGCAAGTTATTAAAGTCATGATCTTCAACTTAAGATTTTTTTTTTTTTTTAAATACAGTTGGGTAGCATTTTCTCTGCAGTTGTAAACTTTCAAATGGCCTCTTTACTGTTATCCTTCGTCGGCGTCTATGGTGAGAGTTGAGATTGAAATGGGTGATGAAGGGTGAGTTCGACAGCGGCTGTGAAAGGCGAGGTTGAATTCAACGGCGACGATGGTCAAGATCGAGGTCGATGGGATGATGGTGAAGGTTTCTAGTTTGATGTTGGAGCTTGCCGATGGTGAAGGTTACACTAGCGCTGATAGAGGTTGGCAATGGCAAAGATGGAGTATGAAGGTCGACTTCTACAACTATATTTTTTTTTCTAGAATTTCTTATTTTTAATGTAGGATATAATTGTCTTTTCATAATATATGTATTTTCTATTTCTTTAATGTTTGAATTTTATTGTTAATAGTTTAAAAATTGGACATCATTCTAATTAGACTACTACTATATTTGGCTAGGGATGCAAAGCTGTGTAATGTATAGTGTGCCTCAACCCTCCACGTCGTCTACATCTAACTTTAGTCTTCATTTTAACACTAGACTTCCAACGTGATTTCTTGGATTTACCAATTGGACGTCGAGTAGTCAGTGGCAGAATTTTGATGTCAATGTATGTCCCATGGTATAACCATTCAATGTCCTTATCATTTTCTAATTTGATACCCATGTGAAGAAATGTTGATGACCCAATACTAGCATATGTTGTTAGTATGTGTATAGAATCTTGAATACCTAAACATATTATTATTCGTTGCAATAATGCAATGTATGTCATATCTTTGACTCGAAAGTTATATCAGACACCCTATAATTGACGTAATGTCATGTTCATCCCATCTGCCATTGTGAACAATTCGAATGGGGATGGAGTTGAAACAACATGTTAAATACAATATTATGTAGTTAAAACAATTGTTCATAGCAAGTTAGTAATGTGCAAATTTTTGGTTTCATAATACAAGAGTAATATGAAATCAATACAGATTATCTAATTCAATATAATATACTAAGAATATTTGGAACATTTAGTAATATGAATAATATGTTAACAATATAATACCATCTAGTATAGCATATTCAGAACATTACCACTTACCATAACTACTTCAGATTGTAATATCAAAGGTTCAATATGCAAATGAATAAATAATTACATTGTAAATATTTGAAAACTTACTCATATTAAAGCGATAATGATTGTGATATCATCTAAGGTGCAAAAATGCCTACTTAGGAAAAACTTGAAAAGCTTTTGTTAATGGGATAATTACATAAATTACATAACATAACACCGTGAGAAAAGCTTTTGTTAGAAATTTTTTAACACAAAAAAAAAAATGCAACCAAAAAAATGAAAAAATGTAAAAAAAAAAATAAAAAAAAAATGTAAGAAAGATATGGAAATAAATGAAACAAATATAATAAATGGTCAAACATGAAAAATAAGTACGGAAACTATCTAAATAAGGGATGTGAATTGAATATTGTATATCAAATCATGGAAGAAAAAAACTTCCTTTTGTGTTAATGAAGGACAATAGAGTATTAATAGAAAAGGGAAAAACTGATTAGAAAATGAAAAAAATAAAAATGCAAAATTTAGATTTGAATACAAATATAGAAATTTTATTAAATTTGAATATTCATACTAAATTCCCTTATAACTATTAATAAAAAAATATTTTATTTCATTTAAATTATTTGAATCATTTTATTAAATCCAATTCAATATAATTCTTCGTTTGCTAGATTATTATAAATTAATTTGTTGATTTCATCTTCTATAAAATTGTCATTTCCATGTTAATCTTTTTTTTTTTTGGTAAATCAATTAGCACATTATCCAAGACATTCGACAAGTGATTCAAGAACAAGCTATCACACTAAAGAGGTCATAACCTTCTAGTAAAATGTAAAAACAAACATGGGTTAAATGTAAACTCAGATTGTAGATACAACACCACTATGTGTTACTATATAAAAGGTTGTAAAATGTTATACAGATAGAGACTTACTCTATAAAATTCCTATTTTGAACCAACCAGAAATCAAAGGCTTTGTAGACTCAGACTTTACTGGAGACCTAGACAAGAAGAGGTCACTATCGTGTTTCGTCTTCCTTTTTTTAGACAACCTCATAAGCTAGAAGTCTAACGTTTAAATGTGGTAACCTTAACAATAATTGAAGCAAAATTCATAGCTGATTCATAAGCGATTAAGAAGGCTATGTGGATAAAATGGATCCTCTAAGAATTAATCTATGAACAATGAATAGTAGAATTGTTCTAGCTATGACAACCAAAGTGCTATTTACTTAACTAAGAATCAACAATTTCATTGAAGGTCAAAACATATTGATGTTAAACTACATTTTGTAAGAGATGTGGTAGAAAATGAACAGTCTCAATCTTGAGGGTCAAGACGGAGGACAATGTTGTAGGTATGCAAACTAAAGTAGTGACAAAAAGTAAATGTGAACATTGCTTAAGTCTACAGAGAGTTAAACTCTCGTATTAACTAAGCAAGCAACAATGGAGAACAGATGACAATGAATTCAAGGTGGAGAATTATTATACGTTGAATGCCAATTCACAATACCTATCACCAAGAGTGAGGTCTTTGTACACCAACATTCAATCAACTAATCCAGCTAAGACAGTTAACTCTTTAAGAAGATTTCACTTTTAAAAGTAGTTGTTCAACAAGCTCATTCTAAACCTTAGCACTAACCATCTAAGCTCTACTTAACCCATGTATTTATAGAAATTAGTATATGTGAGATACTTGATGAAAAAGAGAGTTAAAACTGTGAAAGTGTATGCTTGTGTAAGGTGTATTTTTAGCGAAAACTCTATTGAAATAAAAGAGGACTGACATGTGTTTCTCTCTTAGATGTAGGCACTTTTAGTCGAACCATATATTTCATTGAGTTCTTTCTCTCTATTTCTTCACTCATTTATCTTGCTTTGTTTATTTTGTTTTAACTCACAAAGAAATAGAGAAAGATCAGATGAGAAAGCAAAGAAAATCAAAGAATCGGAGATTCATCCTTGATTCAAGAACAAAAAAGAAAAAAAAAAAAGAGAAGAAAGAGTGTAAAACGTACCTTTATAGGTTGAAGAGGAGATTAGAGACAAATCACTTGGTGAAATCACTAGTGTAAAGACTCGACCCAGACTAGAGATCATTTAGGTATCTACCCTAGATGCATTAGTAAACTATCCCTAATAATTGAGACATGCTGAATATATAATTTCATTGAATAATACAAGAAACAGTTCAGTGTCTTCCAAATAATGTACCCATTTTAAAACATAAAAGAACACATAAATCTAGGAATCATGTATCAACAAGTTAAAAAATGCAATATAAAGAATAATCGATAAAAATCAAAAGGCATTACTTGTTCATGGTTCATCAAGCTCCTGATCAGCCATCCTTATAAACTGTGTGCGTACCATAGTTCATGATTTCTAGCTCGAGATCAGTATAAGCATAAATATGATAAACAATAATAAGAGCGCATCAATGTGTATAAATAGGATCAAATGAAATGTTGTATGCCTGACAATGTTGTATAATGATAATGTTGTATGCCTGACAATGTTGTATGCCTGACAATGTTGTATAGGATCAAATCAAATGAAATGATGTCAATGTTGTTTGACTCATAAATATGACAGGTTTTATAATGATAATGTTGTATGCCTGAGTATCATCGATAACGAGATTACCTATCAAGTCTTATAATGTAGTAGATGACATGCTTGGGTAGCATATGTAATGTGATAACCTACCGGGTCTTATAATGATAATACATAGTATGTTTGGGTATTATATAAGAATGATTACCTGTTAGGTTTTAAAGTGAATGATGATGAACGTTTGGGTATCAGATGTAATGTAATTACCTATCAAGTCTTATGACATAACAGAGCATGTAATACAACATGCTAACAGTGCATGATATTATATCATACTTTCATAAATTAAACATCATGTGTATCAACTAACATGCTTACCTAACAAGAAATTATAGAAGAACTCAGTAAACATATGAGTCAAACAACATTGACATCAAACAATATGTAAAGTATACATCGTTCATAAATAGTTCATCAAGAATGAGCATTGCAAAGCAGGCTAATTAACCCATATTCATGCTTATAATTAACCATTGGACCTATGCTAGGATAATAGGTCTTTTACCTTGGTTGAATTCCACTAAGTTTACTTAATGAAAACCCAACTGCAACTCTAAGGAGTTTTCCCACTAAAAGTTAACACCTCAGACTATAAATACCATACTCAGAACGTTGAAAATACCAAAAATAGGCTACTTGAAAATATCTACGAGGAAAAGGTGTTGGCGCATGACGAAGACTCGCCATTTCATGAAGGAACTACGACAAAATGTGAAATGAATGTGTAGGGGGATAAAGTAATAGGCTCAAGTCAATGTGGTGCGCTGGGAGTTGGCAAAGTCAGGTTCAAAAGGCATTGGTGTTAGGCTTGAGATGTACTGACAGATTCGGTGAAGGTTTCCAAATCAAAAGCTACATGACACGCTGACTCTAACAATGAAGTGACAATTGCAAAGACAAATAGGCAGCTGTTAGCGCGAAATAATGGATGTGCACGGCAGCACACATGAAACATCATGCTACACACACAGCAAACGACGATCGTTGATTAGTTCATGCTTCGGTGATGTGGAGATGGCTAGAGATGTGACACGCGGCATGTTTTGGTTGGCTTTCGATGGCTGGCGGCTGTGCTGAGTACACGGTCCAGCAGCTTTGAAAATGGCGCATTGTGCTCTGTGTTTTCCTGTAAAAAGAAGGAAAAAGTTGCCAACATGATTGCTTGATAATGAACTAAAAGATTTATATTTATTTATATACGCCCAAATAAGCTTAAAAAGTTAACAAAATGCCTCTGAAGATAAAAATAACAATTTTACCATTCTTTTCCAAATTTCAACTTTACCACTCCCAGTAAATGACTCAGTCAAGTCTTCCAAACCCAAAATAAATTAAAAATAATTCTTGCGAGTTTCCATAAGTCTAAAACCTAACTTTACTTATAGGGAATGAATTTCAAGATTGTTATAGCTAGAGCTTCGCTCATCGCAAATGGTGGAGAAACAAAATGGTGAATAATTGTGAACAATGAAAGTTGAGCCGATTTATTTCAAGGGTTAGGGTTGAGGTGTCGGATTACGAAGCTTGGCACAAGAAAATTGGTGAAAATTGTTTGCGTAATCTTGGTCTTGATCATATAGGCTTTCAAAAATCAAAATTATCCCTCCCTCAAATATTATTATTTTTTATCACTAAAGAAACTTAAAAATTAGTAAATAAACATGAACAAAGAAAGATGATTAAACAATCTAAAAACTAATTAAAAAAATGAAAACAGATAGAAAAATGTAGTTTTGGTTTGATGATCATACTATTTTTTGTTTTTTGTTATGGTTTGTGAAATTTTAGTCTACAACTACTACTCCAACACGTAATTTTCATAATTTTGATATCTACATTTTACTTGTGTTTTTAAAAACAAAACTAAAATTTAAAAGCTAAAAAAAGAATAGTTATCATTAAAATACTTGTTTTAATTTTTGGAACTTGGTTAGAATTCGCATAGTTACTTGAGAGAAGATGAAACATAGGTAAAGAATTTAGGTAAATACAAGCTTACATTTCAAAAATTAAAAACAAAAAAAATCAAATAATTAACAAACGGGACGTTATTTTTTATTTTTTGTTGTACCAACCAAGGACCTACTTGTTTATTTAATGAATCCAAAAATCAATGGAAGGTAAACTGAAACATTAAAGTTTTGTCACTATTATTTTCTTGTCTCAAAGTCAAGTCTTCTTCCCATCTTCAAGTGGATAAAACTTGAAAGGTCATAACCCAATTCCAAATTTCCAACTAATATATATAACTATTTATTCTAAAAACAATACAAACCATCAAATTAAACTGTCACAAATTTATGATGCCAAATCAATCATCCTATGTAATTTTTGTAGGGTAAATAAAATAGTTGTCCTACATAATTAAAGTGCTATTAAAAATTGTTGGGAAAGCATCAAAGCTTTTTTTTTACAAGATTTTGAGGTTGTTTGAATTGTTTTACTTGCAAACCTTGTCAACTTTCTCAATAGCATCTCATGCATATTTTTCATTATTTGCATAGATAATAATGTGTCGAAATAATATAAATAAGTAAAAATATTTTCAAAAAATATATATTTAAAAAATGATGAATTGAAGATGTGACAAATTATTATTTAATTTTACTGTTACTTTCAATTTTGACATTTCTAATAGTTTGTTCACCAATCAAATAGTCGATCACCTCTTGTTGGATTTTTGGCAAAATATATATTAGAAGATCAGATTTGTCCCACATCGAAAAAAAACAAGGAAGTGGCGTGTTCCAAGCACTATAAAAAGCACCATGTTGCTTTGGTTTTAAAATATCCCAAGTCAAAAAGTTAGAAACACTTTAAGCTTTGTGTACTAACTCTAGTTAAATTCCTTTTGTATTATCTTGTGAAGAGTGGGGCAAATGGTGTGAGGAGAGTGTTAGTTTTGGAGTTTTTCCACGTAAATTCTTGTGTTCTATTTTGTTATTTTTCCTTTTAATTTCTCGGTTATTTTGTGTTTAATTATTCCTGAGCCTACATTTTTTTTTTTTATGATTAACTTTCAAATTATCTTTTTTAAGCTTAATTTTATTTAAATTATAACTTCGTGAAGATTATAATTTTGATTGTTTAGATAACATGAAAACATCTTTGAAGATTGTAAGAGTTACATTTTGGTTTGGTTTTGCATTAAAATAAAAAAATATGAATATCAAAATTTCAAAGATATGATATTTCTTTTGTAAAATAAATAAAACAAACTATTACTTTTATATTGATTCTAAAGAAGGTAAAAAATAATTAGAAAATGAAATGCTAAATTGTAGAAAAATGTCTTTAAACCTTTTTGTCTTTGAATCTTTGAAAACTTTAATAGCAAAGTAGCCTATTAATCTTATATATGTCGATAAGATATCATGACATTTTCAATATGGATTCTCAACCCAATTCAAGTAATTAAACAGTTAATATTAACATAGAAATAATTCATCAATTAGAAATATAAATGAAAATATTGCTTTTACAAATGCAACTAATTATTTATAATGTATGGAAACAAAATTTAAATATTTTCGTTAAAATTTAAATCTAAGATTTCTTTTTTTTTTTTTTTATGCTCTTATGATCAAAATTTTTTTTTTTTTTTTTTCAGATTATAAATATTCACGAGTATTTTTTAAACCAAACTTTTCATCCAAATTTAAGGATAAAAATATTTGTAAACTTCTGTTAAAGTCTAAATGCAGTTTTGAAATTTTACAAAATTGAAGATATTATAAGAATGATTATTGTAATTATTTTGTTGTTTCTTAAAGTTAAACGTCGCCATATTTTCTTATTTACTTTTGATTTTTATTTCATATGTGTACATGTTTTAAATTATTCAGAATATATTTATTTTATTATATGCAGACGTTTTGTGAGTTTTTGTTGTCTATGAATAAGTGATTGTTTACGATGTGTAAAAAGAAACTTAAGAAATTATGAGGTGTGTTATGATGTGCATTTTTTTTTCATTTTGTCATGAGATGCTTTACTTGAAATGAGGTGATATTAGAAAAGGAATCTACAAATGTTATGACCGGTTGATAAGGTTGATTTATTATGCTTTGAATGTTGGAAAATAATAATTAAGTATCTTATCTACATTAATATGGTCATAGAAAAACATGTTTATGACATGTGAGTTTCAGTACTTCTCTATATGAGTTTGAATTTCTCTTAAGTTTATGAGATATGAGTTTCACTTTTCTAAACGAATTCTAACTTCTTTTTAAGTTATGAGAAATGTTTATGAGATGTATAAGAGTTTCACTTACTAAAATTTATAATTTCTTAAGTTAACTTTGATGAAAAGTTAAAACTTACGTTAATGGAAGTTCAACATTGATTCTCCCTTTACCTATAAATATGAACATATTTGTTCATCACAAGTGTGTCAAAGTGCAATGGTATCTTAAATTTAATGAAATTATTACTACTTTTGATTTCACAGAAAACTTAGTTGACCTTTGTATATATCTCAAGTTCAGTGGGAGCAAGTTCATAATTTTGGTTTTGTATGTTGATGATATATTATTAGCTACTAGTGATCTTGGTCTACTACGAGAAACTAAGGATTATCTCTCAACAAACTTTGAAATGAAAGATATGGGTGAGGCTTCCTATGTGATAGGAATATAAATATTTCGTGATAGATCACAAGGACTCATAGGATTGTCTCAAAAAACATATACCTGTCCCACTGCATAAAGAAGACAAACTTGTTGGGTTGGGTTGATGTATTCACAGATCTGTACAAGGCCTGATATCAGTCATGTAATTGGTATGTTAGGTAGATTTCAAAGTAACCGAAGAATGGCTCATTGGAAAGCTGCAAAGAAAGTACTGAGATACCTAAAAGGAACAAGGAATTATATGCTTACCAACAGAAAATCAAGTTACCTACATGTGACTGGCTATTCTGACTCAGACCTCGCTGGATGTCCTGACACTAGGATTTGCACTCTTGGTTATATGTATCTCTTATGTGGAGGTGCAATATCATGAAGAAGCCAAAAATTCGAGATGTTGTTTGAATCCAACATGATGGCTGAATATGTAGCATGTTATGAGGCTTTAATTCAAGATATATGGCAGCGTAATTTTGTCTAACAGTTTGGCGCTTTAAACTTTATCTCTAAGCCATTAACTGTCTACTGCGATAATGAAGTTGCAACATTTTTCTCGAAGCATGATAGGATAACAAAGGGTTCAAAACCGTACATGGACCTAAAATACCTATTATTGAAGCAAGATGTTAAACTAAAGAAAATTGTGGTAGAGTCGATACATACAGACTTACAAGTGGCTGACATATTTATGAAAAGGCTATCTCCAAAGACTTTTCAGGAACATACTGAAAGTATGAGTCTTGCAAATAGCTCATGAATATTTTTTTATGTCATTTAATTTTGCCCTTACATATACTAGTTATTGGGATCTTAATATTTTTAATCTTCTTTCAATTTTTTGTTTGCTAATGTGTCTACCTTTATGTAAAGATGTGAAAAATAGGAACAAACTTTACTTCAAGACATTATAAGACCATCAAGTTAATCTCATTTATGGATGGCTATGAAAGTTATTAATGTTGTAGTACATGGAAGTAAGCATGTTGTGAAATAATGTGCACACGCCATGACTCCTATTGACAACTAAAATTAGTTAAGACACTTATGATAACAAACTCATGAAGTTACTATTGGAAAATAAGAATTAAGCATCTTATCTTCATTAATATGGTCTTAGAAAAACATGTTTTCCTATTGACATGTTTATGAGATGTGAGTTTCACTTCTCTATATGAGTTCTAACTTCTCTTAAGTTTATGAGATATGAGTTTCACTTCTCTAAATGAATTCTAACTTATCTTTAAGTTATGAGAAATGTTTATGAGATGTTGAGTTTTACTTCTCTTTATTTATGAGATGTATGAGTTTCACTTCACTAAAATTTATGATTTCTTAAGTTAACTTTGATGAAAAGTTAAAACTTACATTAATGGAAGTTCGACATTGGTCCTCCCTCTACCTATAAATATGAACGTGTTTATGGAAGAATATATATTATATTAATTTCAATATGTGCGATGTGGAATACAATCTCTAATATGTTCCTTTGATTCTTTCTCTCTCATATACAAATATCTCAAGGGCTTTGCAGCATGTTCTCAAATATAGAATTAAGGGCTTTGTAGCTTGAATTTGTTCAAGGGGTTTGCAGCTTTGTTCTTGATGTTGATTTTGTCTTGAGGGCTTCACAACTTGTTCTTAAGATTTGGTTTGTTGTTGTTTGATCGGTCTTTGACTTGTTGATCTTCTTGAATGATTGGTCATTGACTTGTTGATTTTTGGATCGATCTCTGACTTTTTGATCTGCTTGGATGATCGGTCTTTCAACTTGTTGATCATGATATCAGTCTTTGACTTGTTGATCTTCTTGGTTGATCGTTCTTTGACTTGTTGATCGTGAGATCGGTCGCTGACTTGTTGATCTTCATATATGGTTCACTTGAAGAACACGATGAGTGTTCTTTATGTTTGAACGACTTATTTATGAAACTGCTTTACTTTCGAAGTGTCTTTTAGTTTTCAAAGTGTGATTGATCCTTAGAAATTTAGATAGTCTTCTGTCTTTGTGAATTCTCTCTCAACTTCAAATTTATGGATCTTTCAAAATGAATGAGAACTTCTCTATTTATAGAGCTTCTATGAACTCTAGGCTTGGACCCTAGTGTGTCTTTCGGCTTGCGCTTAGGTCCTGGCCCACTGGACTTGTCTACCTGAACTTGAGGCTATCTGTCGTGATTTAGAGTTTCATGTTTGGTTCATTAATTGAACTTGGATATTTAATTTTGGCCCAGTTTCAAAATAAAACAACTTTTTAATCCAATTTAATTTTGAGAAATATTCTCTCATGGCCAAAATTTCTCAGTTAACACAGTCATTTTTTAAACATATTGTCAAAATGTGTCTATTTTTTTTTGTCTTTATAAGGTGGTGACTATACAAAAGACACTAGCATCAAATTTTTCATTAATTGTTGACTATTAACGTCTGTTAACCCTCGTTAATGTCTTATTTTTTTGTCTTAGAGTTGTGATGACTAAAGGAAATT
Organism: Cyclanthera cordifolia; assembly: GCA_037832605.1. Taxonomy (NCBI): domain Eukaryota; kingdom Viridiplantae; phylum Streptophyta; class Magnoliopsida; order Cucurbitales; family Cucurbitaceae; genus Cyclanthera; species Cyclanthera cordifolia. The sequence continues at coordinate 11,018,280 of JBBMEG010000018.1, forward strand.
AGCCGTCTTCATCTTAAACCACTAGTGGTGTGACTATAGGAAAGTCATCCTCATGTAAGAATATACTTGCAGCTGGATTTGTGATTAGTTTAAATAAATGCTTATTTTATATGTACATCTATGTTGTTTTGTGCTAAATTTTTGTTTCGTTATGATCTTAAGTGTTTTCTTTTAATATAGAAATGCATATTTAGATTTTATTATGTGTTTAGAATAGTTGTTCAAAGATTATTTAAAGTAATTATACTTATGCTATAATTCTTGATCATATTCTCTTTCTTTTTTTTTAATATTTACCGTTATTATAATGTATGTTGTATATATTTTTAGTTGAAATATATTTTTCACTAATAATATGATGTTTGTTATAGATATTTGTTTTTAGGAAACACTTCTAAATTTAAGAACTTTTAAAAATATTAGCAAATAAATTTATTTGATATTAGTATAATTATTTTCAAAAGATGTAATATTATTTTACGAATAAATAAATCACAACATATAAATTTTTAAATATTTTCATAAGTTATGCATTCGAGTAATTTTAGGGATTAATTAGTGTTTGTTATTTAAATAGTATGAATATGGTTTATTTTTTCCGATATAGAGTTAAAAAGAAAATTCATAGTGTTTTAAAAATCAAATTTTAAAACAATATATTTCCACGGTGTTATATCTACAAATTATATTTTTAACGAACCTTATATATAACTAAAATTTAAACTACTTTAAATAATACAAAGTTAAAAATATTAATAATAATAATCATCTAAAATAAGATTTACCATTAAATTTCAATTATATTTTCTTTTCATTTGTTTTCTACTCTTACTATAACAATATATGGTATACATGTCAGGCTAGAAAAAAAAAAATCATAACAAGGAGGTTTAGATGTCGAGTGGCACCCGACATCTAAAGTTGCCGGCCATTTTTTTAAATTTTTGGAACTTAAGGTGTCAAGCAACGCTCAATATCTAAGGTGCTCGCTTTTTCTTTTTTTTTTTTGAATTTAAGATGACGAGCACCGCCCGACATCTAAAGTGTCAGCCATATTTTCTTTTCATTTTCGCGCTGCAAACACTCGAGAGTGCCACTCTTTGCTTTGTTTTCTCCATCCAACACACCCCGAGAGCCTCATTTCTTCTCTTCCACTTTCTCCTCTCCTTGTAAAACACGTGCGCGAGCCTTGGCCATTTCGCTATCGAGCTTCGAGTTCAAGCTTCGTTTTCGGCCATTCTTCGAGCTTCAACCATATATTTTTCAAGCTTCAAGCTTCATTTTCGGCGATTTTCCTTTTTAAGCATTTTCTTCAACCTCTCTTCATCAAAGCTAAAGTTAATAAGGTATTGTATAGTTACACTTTGTTTCTTGTTTCTATTTTTTTAATAATCTTTCTTTGTTTATATATTTGATATGTCAAGATTTCATTTTCATGGATCAAGTGATAGAATTTTCTTGAAGTTTTAGTTTTGTTTGAATGGTTGAAATCTTTTGGATGATAGCATTTTCAAAGAAGGTATTTGGATGTGAAATGGTAGAGTAGTTATTTCAAGTGAATATAAATGAGGGTTATTTTGAGTGATTAGAAATTTGAGTTTTAGTAATAGCTAGTTTAAATGCACTTATTGTAGATTTTATTAGTTTTCGCAATTAGCTAGTTTGGCCATCCTCGTCCAACTTCGCCTTCGGCCATCTTCGAGCTTTGAGCTTCGACTATACTTACCAAAACTCATTTTAGCCAAAAACTCCGGCCATTTCTTCACCCTTTTTTTTTCTTTGGCTCCGACCAAATCTCCATTTAAGCTTCATTTTTGTTGCTATTTTGGTTCTTTGATAGTTTGAGCTCCATTTTAGTGGCATTTTTTGTTTTAGGCAAGGTCTTTGCTCAAAGTAAACTCCAAGTTTGAACTTCATTCTCCAAAGTGAGTTTTCTCAACTTCATTCTCTAAAGTGAGTTTTCTCATTTTGTCATTGAATTTTGATTGTTTTTACGGATTGAATTTCATTGTTGTTCCAAATTAACTTTCAGCAATTTTCGCCCATTTCCATTTTTCGGCATTCTCTTCAACAAAGCTAAGTTGGTTGAGGTTTGCATAGTTATGTTTGGTTAATGTACTTTTTCCCTAACTTTAGTTAATAATTCGTCTTTTTTGAAATTTGTTGACTAGTTTACATAAATGGTTGATAAAAATAATTGTTTAATTATCTTATGCGACATTGAATTTTGGTAGTCACACTATCGTCGGAGAATACTGTGTATGTCCTAAATTCTCTAAATCATAAGAAGATAAATAAAGATTTGTAAAAACTTGTAAATACGTAAGTTTTAATATCAAAAGTTATCATATAATATTCAATGAGTATTGTTTTATTATCCTAATGTGTAAACTCGTACACTTTGTTAGTGCATATCGAATGTGGAAAATAAAACACTCGCACTTCACTGATATGGAAATGTGTGAAAGTCAAATCCCTATGTTTGGTTTAACATTTGTTTCATAAGTGAGAACTTGTTGGACGAATTAATATCAAAATTATACTTGTGTTACTCTCCTCAATTAGGATCGTTAGAGTGTGGATTCTATGTACAGTTGTACATACGAGAGATTATCACCAATACTAATACACACATCAAGAAATTGGTTTTTTTTTTCTCTATATATATATATATATATATATATTTCAATGTAATGTATAAATTATTAACTCTATTTTATATTAACTTTATGTTCCTATCTCAATATTTATAATTCAACATCCTAAATAACTACAAACAAGAATATATCGACATTCTAAGATCGGAGTGGTTCATTTATTATTTTAGTTCATTGCTAATTAATTGATATGATTGTGTAAAAAGATAAGATAATGTACATTAGAGTAGATTCTGGACAGGACGAAGTCCTATTGTGATTATTGTTGTTCTGATTTAGCTCATGATATATATGAGAATTGATCTATACATATTTACAAGTTTTAGGAATCACAATATTTAGTTGTTATGTTGTTGAATCACAATATTCTGTTGTTAGACATAAAATAAATGACGTCATTGAAAACATTTCATGATCGGGCCGAGACAAAACTATTTTTCAAAAATTTGTATTATAGATGGCAGGTAGAATAGATGGGACACAATATATGGGTGGCAGAATAGATAGCAGGCACAAACCACTATCTAAACTTTGTTTTGATTGTTTAATCGAATAGAGCAGGGTCGCAGCTAAAATAGATTGAGAACACAATAACAACAATGAAGAAGGAAGAAGAGAAAGAATGACACAATGATTTAACGTGGAAAACCCCTAAACAAATTAGGGTAAAAACCACGGGCAAGGATAGAAGAACTTCACTATAAAAATAGGAATTACAAACTTTCTCTCTTACAAAGTAGCACCAAACTCTCTTAACTCTCTTATAAGGAGAAACTCTCTCTATTTTTATCTCACATCCTCACTCTCTTAGATGTGGGATGTCTTTGGAGATTTTGGGATGGTTTGCCAACAATGGGCATCACCTATTTATAGCATTTCCAAACTTGGGCTCCAAGTTTAATCCTATAGCCATAAATTAGTCACATCTTGCCTTGGTAATCAAGACAATCATGTGGTCACAATTTTGCCACAATTTAACTTTGGACAAAGTGCATGCTCTAGATAATTCTACACCAATCTTAGATAAAGAGTATTCTAGAGTTCTCTACATCAATCTTGAATATACATGTATGATCTAGAATTTTCTTTGAACATCTAGAATAAAGGGGAATTATCTAGACTTCTCCAATATTATTTAACAAACTTTATGTCGCTCATATAGATGGTGGGCACGCGCTCGCCATGCTTCCTTATAGATCATGAGCAACGCCAATCATCTTTTCTTAAAATTCGCGTAGTGTCTAATATATATATATCATGTCTATTCAAATTTCAAGTCGTCTCTATGGTTAGTATAAATGATCTAGTTTCGAATTATAATTAAAAATTATTAATAACATTTTGTGTTGGATTAAAAAAATTTAATCCGATTAAGATGAAAGTATTTGTTTGATAAAATACATTGCAATTTAATAATAAGAAATAATTAAGATGAAAAATAATGTATTAAATCAAATTATTTAGACCATAATAATTAAAAAATGATTATTTATGAATTACTTGGTTGCAATGTTTGGTTACAAAAATCTAATAAACGGAAAAAAAAAAAAAAAAAAAAAATTACCCACTTTTTCTCTTCTATTCATCAAAATAGGGGTGGCGTATTTAGTATAAAGTCATTACCGTATAAAGATAAAAAATACTCATTATCTTAATATATTTAAAAAACAACCCATTTTGATTAAAAAAAAGTTTTAAAAAGTAACTCATTTTAAGAATTAGCCCTTAAGTTTTGTATAGGTTTTGGTTTTCGTCATTATTTGAACTTCTTTTCATTATTTATAAATTATTTTATGGTTTAGCTTGATGCCAAATTAAAGAAATCTTTACTTATATTATTGCAACTTAAATAGTTAAAGGGTTTAATTTTGCTAAATAATATTGGTTAAGATCATTCATTTTTATTCTAGATAGTTAAGAAAAATTCTAGATCATACACATAGATTCAAGATTAATTAAGAGAATTCTAGATTATACACATTAACCAAAGTGAAGCTGTAGCAAAATTATGATTATCGCATGATTGACTTGATTATCAAAGTAAGATGTAGTCAATTTATGACCATATAGTTTTACTTGAAGCCCATGTTTATGAAGGTCATATAATAAGTTAGTGTTCATTATTGTCAAATCATTTCAAAATCTTCCAACACATTCTATATCTAAGTGAGTGAGAGAGTGAGGTAAAAATAGAGAGTTTCTTCTTATCAGAGAGTTTGTTGCTATTTTGTAAGAAAGAAAATTTTCTAGCACATTAAGAGTGACAAATAGAGATGTCCATGAGGTAGGGTGAGGACAAGGAGGACTTTTTTCGTCCACATATCCACTACTCATTGTAATTCTTATCCCCGTGAACGTTAAATATTTTGCAGGGAATGGGGCGAGGATTTCACAGGGCATGCACGACGATCGGATTTTCCTCAGAAAATTATTCCTCATTAAAAAAAAAAAATTCAATTCTTTACAAATTTTCTCAATCTTAATTAAATTCACTAAATTTTAGAAATATTTTGCAATAGTTAAGATAAATGTTTATTAGTTTCAATTATAATTAATGCAATACTCTAACTAAAGAAAAGAAAGGTCAAAGTTAAACGTTGACAAAATTCGATCGACGTCATTTTGGTTAGGATCAAAACTACATTGGTAGGTGCGATTTGTGTTCGTCGACTCATGTTTAAGCAGCACAGCTTTCGTTTCCAAAGAAAACGAGGTCGTCTCGCTCTTCATTTCTTTTTGATTCACGTTAATAATTTCATTTATGAGTGGATGATTATCTACAGGTTTTAAGAGCTCAAAGCTCGACATTGGTTGATGCGTACATCCTACCTCGGCTTAGAGGTAAGTAGTTATGTTTCTATGTTATGTACATTCTTATTTGTTTTATGAATTGTCAGGAAACTAGTGTGAGCTGCTAGTTGTGTTACGCTCTTTTAGAATGATGTCGTATAAGTTGTTAAAGATGATTTGTCGTCTATTTGAGAGACGTATGAGTTATTAGTGATGTTCTACTCTTGTAAGAGTACAGTGTGTTGTTAGTAGTGTCTCACTCCATTAAAAGTGTGATGTGAGGTGTTGGCGATATTTTACTCTTTTAGGAGTACAAGGTGAGTTGATAAAGATGTTTAGCTCAATTGAGAGTGGACGATGAGTTGGTGTCGTTGTTTCACTCAATTAAGAGTATATGGTGAATTAATAGAGAAGTTTCACTAATTTGGGAGTGCAGGGTGAGTTCATAATAGCATTTCACTCCTTTGTGAGAGCAGGGTGAGCTGCTAAGGGTGTTTTCACTCCTTTATTAGTGTAGGGTGAGTTGCTTCTGGTGTTTTACTCCTTTGAGAGTGCATGATGAATTACTAATAATGTTTCACTTCTTTAAGAGTGCATGATGAATTGCTAAGAGTGTTTCACTTCTTCTAGAGTACATAGTGAGTTGTTTAAGGTCTTTCGCTCATTTGAGAGTGTGAAGTGAGTTGCTAATGAAATTTTCTCTCATTTGAGAGTGTATAGAGCGAGTTGTTAGTTATGTTTTGCCTGTTTAAGCATATTGTTGTACTTGCATGTTGAAGACATTAAATCGCACATGTGCAATACACGTTTGTTCATGTGTCAATTAATACATGTTTGGATGATATGTTATGAGTCAACACATGAATGAATACGAATACGTGATTTGTATTGTTGAATGATGAAGTGTGATAAATTTTTTGAGTTAATGGATAATCGGTAATAAGGGGTTGTACATAGTTGGGTTAGGGTGTATGACTCTTGGGCGGTTATCTCATATGCTAGCTAGTTTTCATATTCCTCAATGATAGTTGGAAGAGTGGGGAATCGAGCTTGGTTCTCGAGGTTGAGATTGAGTGTTGAACAGTTAGGAGGGTCGTAGTGCGACTAATACAACTACCAGTGTGAGATCGGTCATTCAAGTAGTTAAAAGATGTGTTGGGACGTACACTCTTAAGTGAGTACCTCTTGATATATAGGTTATGGTAACAACGGATGTATGATAATAATCAAGGTCGAGAGAGTGGTCAAGCGTGGGTGATGTTGTACCGGTTTGCTCTTATTGGCAAAGGTTAATTGTGAAATACCTTTGAATGGTGTGTAGTTAGCAGGATCACCATGGTTTTGTTTGGGGCACTCATCTAGTCGTAAGTTGTGTTGCTAGCTAGTTATCAGTTGAAGCACGAGTGATGTTTTTCTAAGTAGCATGTGTAGATGAATTTCACATACAGTGAGAGAGTTTAGTGAAGAGAGAGTTGTACTCTAGATGGAGTACAGAGGTGCATGTCAGATGAGTGGTACAGTGTTAGAGGTTGACAACCTTTAGATCTCGAGTACGATGTACATGGTCAATCCGTGTACAGGAGTTACTATTATGATCTTTTAGCTTCTGTTAATGAATTATAGTTTACTGCATAGAAAAACTACTACTTAGTATGTATATAAGCACTATGTGCTACTATATCTTATGAAAGGTTTCTATATGTTTATGGTGGCAAAAGTTGTTTGAGATTGGTGGGCTATGCAAGGTTGTAGTTGGATTAGAGATCCAAATTTGAAATTCAGGTTGTTAATTATACTGTTGTAGTTATTTATAGAATGTTACCATGTAAATTTTGGAATGTTGCAATTAATTATGTATGAAAAAAAATGTTCATTGAAATAAAAATTACTAGAACTTTATGTATATACATGCATTAAATAAAATATAATTAATATTATAATATATAGACGGGACGGAACGAGGAACAAGGAATTAGGGATGGGAACGTATTTTCCATCCTCATCCTCGTTTAACTCGTGGAGAATTTTTCATCTTCTACTCACTCCCACATTCACCGTCTAATTGAAAATTCACCGTCTCAATAGAGACGAGTATCCCCTGGGAAAAATAGACATTTCTAGTCAAATAAAAGTATTTAAAAAGAAATAATTTGTGTAACTCCAAATTTGTAGGGAGGTTTTTCTCTTTTGTAAGAAAGAAAATTTGTAACTCTTATTTTTATAATGAAGTTCTTCGATTCTTACCTATGATTTTTATCATAATTTGTTTAAGAGTTTTCCACATTAAATTATTAGGTGTTATTCTTCTTTTCGATATTATTATTGTTCTCAATCTATTAAACTGCAACCGGTATTGTTCTCAATCTGTTGAGCTGCAACGATGCTCTATTTGTTTAAACAATGTTAATAAATTTTACTTTCCTATAGACTAATAAGATTTAGACAATTATGATCATTATGGATAATTATTATTAAAAGAGTAAGAAGTATATATAATGTGGCAAAAATCTTTTTTTTTTTTTCTTCTTCTTCTTTTGACAATATATAGATAGAGTCCAAAACTTTTTTTTTTTTTTAGTACAAGTTTGGGGGGAGAGACAACAAATCTTACATAAATAGAATTACGGGAATTCGAATCATTGATAAACTAGATGTTAATGGTCAATAACTAGTGCCAAACATTGGCGTAGTTAGTATGAGATGTCTATTTTTCATTTTGACAAAACAATCTAAATTTTTAGTCAAAATGCAAGAATGCAACCGAAATTATGAGAACGTGTATGGCAAAATCAACGTACAAAATATTACAGAAAATATGTAGAAAATGCTGTACAAATTTAAAATAAAAATTGCATGCATATTTAGCCTTAATATTTTGTAACAAGAGATTTTCTACCCAAATATGGAGTTAAAATTAGTTAATTTTAATTCAATTAAGCTTTAACTTGAATGAACTTTAAAGAACACTTTTCTTAGAACAGAACTAAATAAATTGAAGGATAAAAGGTCAATTTTGATCCTTAAACATTCTTTTTTTATTTATTCTTATACTTTTAAAAATCTAATTTTAGTCTCTAAATTTTGAGTATTGTTAAATTTTAGTTCCTAAACTTTTAAAAAGTTTAATTTTAATTTCTAAATTTTTAAGTTTATTTCGTCTCAAACTCCGAACTTTAAAAAAAAACTTAAAATTGATCCTAATTATGTTTTGTAAGAAAATTATTATTTTTCTCAGTAAATTTTAAAAATGATTTCGCATTTTATCATCTAATCAATTTTAGTTAATATTGACTTCAAATTTAGTATAGGATCAATCTTAAGTTTTTTTTAAAGATTAGAAACTAAAATTAGACTTTAAAAATTCACAAACCAAAATGAAAAAAATTCAAAGTTTAAAAGATTAAAATTAGATTTTTGAAAATTCAAAAACCAAAATGAAACGAATGTGAACGTTTAAAGACCAAAATGGTATATAAAGAGGTGTGCAGCCCAGATTTGAAGCATCTCTCAACTTCATCCCGCCTTTCGTCGACTCCAGATATCTGATGGTATCCACTCCGATCGATTGGAATTGTTGAAATTGAATGTGGATGTTGTTGTCGATTACTCGGGATATGGCGTTGGGATGATTTTGCGGAATAGCGAGGGTGAGGTTCATGATACCGCAACTTTATTTTTCCAAGGACGTTTATACCCAATGGAAGCAGAAGCTCAATCTCGTTTGTGCGGTGCCCGCCAAGTGTCACGGTCGCTCTCTATGACTCGTGCTCAAAGGTAGGCGAATCATGTTGCCCACGAATTAGCGTCTCATGCGTTGCGTTCAAAATCAAACAGTATTTGGTCTTTTTTATTCCAGATTGGTTAATCCAATTTTGATTTAATTTCGTGTAGCCCAATGGGCGTTTCTCAAAATTAATATCTCATTTTAATTTCAAAAAAAAAAACCAAAATGGTATTTTATTATCTAACTGATAAATTGCTTTCTACATTAAACCAATAATACGAAGGGACTTATGTTTAAGGAAATCCAACCACAAAATAAAAAATCAAGCAAGAAAATAAGTGAACCCCATGCCAAATTGCCCCAACCCAAACCAAACAAACACCAAGCATGGCCACCAAGAATCAACGCTTGCAAAAGCAGTCTCCAAATCAAAGAAAAAAAAAAGTTAGTACATGTAAAAAATAAATGTGAGATGTTAGAATTTCATAACAGAAATCTGTTTATATTTTTAAATTCTAAAATTAATTAATTCACAATTTTAAATATAAGAACTGTAAACTAAATTTTGAAATAATATTAATATCCAAACACAAATAGTAACTGGGGTGATTTTAGTTCAATTTTTATCAGTTTTGTGTCAAACTGATAATCGAATCAATATGTTTGGTTTGTCAATAATTGGGTCTGAACTGATATCCAATAAACACAAAATTATTGGTTTGGTTTTCCTTTGTTTAGGTCGGTTTTAGTTCGATTTTCAGTTTTTATTTCAATAAAAATTTTGGTTTATTTTTCAAATTTTGTCTCATTTACCGTTCAAATTTTAATTTGATTTTAAAGACTATTATTTTACTAACAAAAAAATAATACTTTTCATAAGTTTCATAATATTTACCATGCTTTTACTTTATATTTCACATTTAAATTTTGGAAAACTTGCAAGAATATGTCACTTAAGATAAAATATTACAAATCTATCTTTTTTTAGAAAATTTAACAAAACTAATTTTTCCTTAAAATAACTCATAAAGCGTATGTATATGAAATGACAAATGCGTCATCAATTACAAACCGTCCACATTATTACCATTTACATATTAATTTTGTAGCTCAAGTCTCGAACTTAAAATCTTGAGCGAGCACATTTTTAGAGCTCAAACCTCCAAAGGACATTTACAAATACTTTTTAAAATTAATAGATTTGTCATATTTTAACTAAACTACAATATCTATTACAATTTCCCTTAAATTTTTTCTTCCAACAAATTAAAATATCAATATATTTTTTTATTATTATTTATATATTCGATTTGGTTCGATTTTTATTGGTTCTCCCATCGAAAACCAAAATCGGAACAATATATTTCGATTTTCTAAAATATCAAACCGATTAATCCGACATTGTTCAAAAAAATCGAATCGCTCTGGTTGAGTTCGATTTTTTTGGTTTAAAAAAAAAAAATCTTTTACCCCTACTTAACAATATTAACATACAATTAATAACAAAAAAAAAAAAAAAAAAAAAGTTATAACTTGGAATATTTTCAAAAAAAAATTCTTTTACCCCTACTTAACAATATTAACATACAATTAACAAAAAAAAAAAAGTTATAACTTGGAATATTTTCACTCCCAAATTATTGTGAACTCAAAACATTGTGTATTAGTTAAAATTTAAACTAATACTTTTATCCACTAATCCTTTAGGGAAAAAAACGTTTACATGGCTATAATAAGTAGTTGTAGGATATAAATTGATTTTCTTTTTTTTTTTGAAGTCATGTTGTCTCGAACTTTATCGCAGTGCTACAACAAAACCAAAATACAATTATTGATTCCAAAATAATATTTAAAAATACTTTATCATTTATTCTCTTTTATTGACATTTTGTTTAGAAGTGTCATTTAAAATCCTTTATAATCCTTTCATATGATTATTGTATCAAATTATTCTACGATATACCATCTATTCTTTTGATGATACTTTTTATCATTAAAATCTTTTAGATGGCACTTTTATGCAATGGTTGGGCTAATGACACTTTTTTAAAAATATCAACAAAATTATTTAGATGATGTTGATATCGAAAAATGATCAACCGGATTAATGGTAAAGATTTATTTTATCGGGAACGTAAAGCTTACAAAAAAATAAAATTAGGCACACCGATATGGTGTGAGCCACAGGGCCTTTGATGCTAAGTTAGAAAGGTATTTTAGAGAGTAATTTAGAGAGATAGCTTTGGAACTTAGAACAACTTACAAGGGTTGTTAGCCTAGTTCAGTCTGGATTCAAATAGAGAATGACTTGACATTTTATAGCAGCCAGACTTGTAATCGTTGTAGCTCACTTAATGATGGCTTAAGCTGGGAATGAATACCAGTGTAAGTCCTGACCGAGGTGTAACAGTCTTATCTCGGAAGTTACTTGAACTCGACCAACCTTTACAAGTTCTTACCTCTACGGCCGACTCTTTGAAGGTGTGGGCCTTCTCGGTGTAACTCCAAGATGTTATGCCTAATGGGTGCAATGATCTTAATCTTTCTTGGACTTGGTTGACTCGTCCACATGAGAGTCCTAACCTCCATGGCTGATCCTCTTGGGGTTGACCCACTCGACCTATCTCCTTGAAGGTCAGTTTTGGTTCAGTCAACCCTTACGGGTCCTCACCTCTATGGCTCACCCCTAACAGAGAGTTCTGGCCCTCTCGAAGTAACTTTCGACTGTTATCAGCAGATTTAGTTGACATTTTAGACTCGGTCGACTCTTAGAAGATATTCTTAACCTCCACGTTTAACCCTAAATGCGGTCTAGGCCTTCTCGTTATAACTCCCGATCACGGCTACCTTACGGCGCAATGGTCTTAGGCGTTACTTAGACTTGGCTGACTTGTTCACAAGAGAGTCCTAACCTTCATTACCAACCCTAAAAGAGTTTTTGCCTATCTACTGAGCTCCTTAGAGGCCAGTCTTTGTCTCGGCCAACCCTTATGGGTTCTCACCTCCACTGCTCACCCTAGGGGTCTTGGCCCTCTAGACGTAACTCTTGGCCATTATTAGTGGATTCAGTCCCCACTTGGACTCGATCGAATCTTGGAGGAGAGCCCTAACCTCCACAATCGACCTCATAGGATCAAAGCCTTCTTCAGCCAACCCCCGAGAGGGCTGAACTTGGTTTGGCTGAACCTCAAGAAGTCGAGACCTTCCTGACCGAACCTTACGGTGTCCTAGCCTCTTTAAGTCCATCTCTAGGTGGTCAAAGTCTCTATGATCAGCCCCTAGGGGGTCTTGGCCTACTTTAGCTGACCCCTAGGAGGGTGAATTGTGTTTGACCGACCCCTAGAGGCTCAAAATCTCCTTTTGTCGACTCCTAGGAGGTTCTGGCCTCCTTTGGCCGACCCCTGAGGGTTCCTAGCCTTCTTTGGCCAACCCTCGGTGGGTCTTGGCCTTCTTTAACCGACCTTCGAAGGGGGCGAATTGTATTTGGCCGATCCTAGATGAGCCAAATTGGACTTGGCCCACCCCTTAGAATGGACTTGGCAGGCCCCTAAGGGATTCGAGGCCTCCATGGCCGACACCTAAAAGGTCTTGACCTCTTTTGACCGTCCCTCAAAGCTTAAAAGGGATGGGTCTCTACAAAGAGAGCCTACTTAGCTTAAAAATCGAAAAGGTGCTTAAAAAGAAGTGACCTCCTTTGGCTGGCCTACTTTATAGAGACTCACTTTTTTTAAGCACTTTTATATTTTTTAAGCTAAGTAGACTCTCTTTGCAGAGACTCACCCCTTTTAGCACGCTTTTGGAATTTTGGCTAAGTAGGCTCCTTATTTAAAGACTCGCCACCCTTTATCATTTTTTTTAAATTTTGGCTAAGTAGGCTCTCTTTTCAGAGACTCGCCAGCTTTTATCACTTCTTTGAAAATTTTCTTTTTTATAGGGGCCTTCTTGAATTTTGCTCAGGGACCCGTTTTCTGATTAGAAGATGAAGTGTGCCCTATCTTAGCCTCCTCTTATCAAAAGAGGACTCAGCATAGGACGTTGGTGGTTGGATCTGGATTTGAGCCAGTTGCTTCAGCCTTAACTCGAGGTAACTTGGATAAGCTTAGGGCGGAGTACCGCATTCCACCCAGTATGACCCTTAGGCTTTTAATGGATCAAGAAGAATATAACAAACATGCACTGGCAATGTGGCACTTTACGCAACCATATTTTAGGGGGAGTTCAGCTGTCTCTTATTCATCTACTTCATGAGTTTTTGTCCATGCCTGAGTTGACTTCTGAGCAGGTAGCTCCCAACACTTGAAACGTGTTTTTTGGAGTTCACAATCTTTTGAGGTACACCAACTTTGAAGGTTCCTTTAGTGCCTAGGATCTCATTTCCTTGTTTTCAGGTCTTCCACCAATGAGACAATGGACCTTACTTTTTGGGGTCACTCTTCTATTAGCAAGGATGATGACCTTTCTTCCTCATATCTTCCAATGCACTTAGACATTGGGGCGAACTTAAACTATGGTGGAACAGGGTCTGCCTCTGACGATGCCCTATCTCCTACCCGACTTAATCCACACGCTTCTTAGAAATCTTCGTTTAGTTCTTCGCCTTGTTTGTCTCTTATCTTCTATTTTTTATATGGTGGAGGAGAAGACTTTGGCTGTTGGCCTATGGTCTAAGGTCGAGACCTCTTCTACGTCATTTCCTGTTGGGGGCGCCTCCCAAGAAATAAAGACTCGTACTACTTGATGCATGAGCTAGATTTGTTGGATTTTCCTCTTGTTACGTGTTTAATTTTTTAGACTAGCTTTATATTTTCTTCTTTGCAGGCCTTTATGCACTTTGCTGCAACCTCCCAGCATCTATCAGAGAACTTGCACGATACACACGCTCCTCTTGGTCTACTAACTCTACCCAGTTCAAGTAGGATCTGACCTCCTTGGGCCAACCCTTAGGGGGGGATAGATGGGTTTAGCCGACCCTTAGAGGCTCAATGCCTCCATGGCTGACCTTCAAGGGGTGAAGACCTTTGTGGCCGACCACTAGGGGGTCAATGCTTTCTTTAGTCGACCCTTGGGAGTTTTTGCCTCTTTTGGTCGACCCACTGGGGAGTCGAGGCCTCCATGGGCGACCCCTGAGTGGTCCTAGCCTTCTTTGGCCGACCCCTAGGAGGTCATGGCCTCCTTTGGCTAAAGCCCGAGGATCGGTCGAATTGGACTTGACCGACCGCCTGAGGAGTCCTGGCCTCCTTCGACCGACCTCTGGGGGGGCCAAAGTGGGTTTGGTCGATTTGTAAAGGGCAAGGCCTCCATGGCTGACCTCTAGGGGGTCAAGCCTTACTTTGATCGACCCTTGGAGGTCGAAGCATACACTGACCGATCCTTGAAAGGGTTAAAGGGGTCCTAGCCAATCTTTGGGCGAGGTCAAAGTGGTTTTGGCTCCCTCTGAGAGGATCTTGGCCTTATCCGAGTATTCTAGAAAATATTTTACCTATAAACGATGATATTTTTATACAATTATAGTAATTTTATAAAGGGAGAAGGAGAAAATAAAAGTAAGTGCTACCAACAAAGCAATCATGTATTTTGTTTTAAAAAAAACAAAAGTAATTAAGAATCTTAGAATTCTTCTATTAGTTGAATAATTATAAATTATCAGACTGCTATATCCAAAATCCAAAGCCATTTATATTATATTTTGTAATAAAAGACAGTTAGACATGTACATGACATAGAACTTATCAAATTTTAGGGTAACAAATATATGGCAGTAAAAACAAAAATGTAAACAAAATATGTTTCATTCCATTTTAAATAATTATATATCAAAAGTGAAATAAAAACATAAGCACATATGTAAACAGCTAAATCAAATATTTTCTACCCTTTTAATAAATAAAATGCTTATATTTTCTCAAACTCACCGTAATTTTAAAGAAATTCTGGTAAATCTGTTATATATTCTGACGTAATAATTATAAATATAGTCAAATTCTAAAATATTATTACATATATAGTAATTAGTTCTATATTATAAGAAAATACATAATAATATTCATTAATACATTACATTTGCTAATGTTTTTGATAGTGAATTATATTTTTCTAAATTTGACTAGTTTAGTAAGTTTCCTTAATTTTAATCACAAGAATGAAAATTATTTTATCAATAAGAATGTGTGTTTAATTAGCATAATATATAACATAATCATTGAGAGAATTCAAAGATTGAATCTCCAATCTTAAATATTGTTAAATTAAAAAGAAAAATAAAGCAAATTTCAAAGTACATGATGGAAAGTAACATATGATTATGGTACATTTTAAATGGTAGGCTAATAGAGCCAATGAACTATTCCAACACAAACAGGTGTGCAAGTGTTTTTGTGCCAAACTTCTATGGGCAAAGAACATGGTTGGTTCTATAAGCTGCCAAAAAAAGTCTAGTTGGCTTTTTGGCTTCCCCTTTTCTTCATTTTTAATTAGGATAGGGATGTGACACCAAGGACCAAATTATGAAATTACTATTCTTTTATCTAATTCCTTTGTGAAAGTAAGCCATGCTTTGGTAGAGAGCAACATGTGAGATCTATGAGCATATCTTGTTTACAGGGAACAATGGGAATATTTTGGATTCTTTTCTTTTTGTTGTCTAGAATTTAGTAATCATCAATGTGCTTGATATAGATACAATATGTAATATAATATGTAGGGTAAATTATTAAACTTAGTCTTTGAATAAAGTTAAAATTTAGTTCTTATGAATTAAAATTTAGACTTTAGTCCTATATGGTCTGAAGAAATATAGAATTTAGTTTTTATGATTTGAAGAAACAAAATTTAGTCCCTATGGTTTGATAAAACTTAAAAAATAGTTTATGTAATTCGTAAATTGTAGGCGAATTAAGTATGTAGATGTGATGTATAAATTATGTGTTTTTTGTCCAATCAATTACTTATCTCACATCTTCATCATTAAACACAAAAATAACTAACTTCTATGTGTTTCATTAACAATAATTACGAATGAATACTATTTTTTTAGTTTTATCAAACCTTAGGGGCTAAATTCTAATTTTTCAAACCATATGGACTAAATTATAGATTTATCCAAACCATAGGGACTAAATTCTAACTTTCTTCAAATTATATGGACTAAATTTATAATTTACCTTAATATATATTATATAAAAGGGAGTTTCATCTTAAACTAATTATAATAAACGGGGTAGCTCACATCAATGAAGACTCGAATCACCAAAATATTTCTTTAAGATAGTGCTTCTTTTGTTCACTAATTTTAGATTAGATTCGAATTTTACTCCCTTCAAATAGATATGTTTTATGAATCAAATATACTGATTTGGATTCACTCGTTAGAATTTATGATTTCTAATATACCATATAAAATAACGTGAGATTTTATCTCGAAACTATTTAATAATAAAAGAGTAACTTGTTTGCTAAAGCGAACGTAGTGCAACTGGCATTAATGATGCATTACCATCCACTCGACCAGTGATTCGAGTCCCTTTAAAATATAGGTGGACTGTTTTTCTTATTGCCAATTAGTTTTGTCATGAATGTCAATAGTTTTTAATATTTTAATAAAATAAGTAGGTCATTCTTCTCATTGCCAATTGATTTTGAAATTAATATCGAATATTACCATCATAGAGGGGCAGTAACTTGAGAAATTAAGAAATGATGAGATCAATTCATGGTGGACATGTATCTAAGAATTAAATAATCAAATTTCAATAAATTTTATTGATATCCAAATATTTAAGGATTAGACAATATATTTTGTGAAAATAATTGAGGTGTCTCGTTATTCTTTACAAAAAAAAATTATATCATTGGATTAATTCCTTCGATGCTTGCTCGGGGTGGGGTATCTCATTATTCTTTACAAAAAAAAAATTTAGATATTTGATTTCCCCTTTTTGATTTATTCTTTATTAAATGATCAAACTTGAAATAAACAATAATTTACTAACAATTTTTTCACCATTCACACTACAATCCTTGAAAAGATTAGACATTTTTTCTTTAAATCAATCTATAATAATTAAGTTGCTAGAATGGATGAATGTAACAAGTCATAAACAAATTGTCACATTCAACTCATATGATTTCATAAACGGCCTACTCAACTAATTAATGTTCATTGCGTATATTGTCAGCAATTCCTAATCCCTTTTTACTTGCAATAAAATGGCCAACACATTACACCATTTCAAATTTAATTACCTTTCTAATCTCTATAGTTAATTGCTTCTCTAACCTAATCAAATTCAATTTGCTTCGTAACATTCATCAAATTATTATATTAGAAAGGTAAAGATCAAATTCAATTTCTAATCTTTTTTTAACTTTGAAATAATCATCAAGATTTTGCAGATACACATTCAAAATTATTATTTATATCGACAAAAGTGTACGTTTATAATCAAGAGATCGTTAGTTCAATCTCCTACAATCCTACTCTCATTTTTGTTTTACTAAAAATCCACCAACTATTAAATTAGAAACACTAAAAATACACAAACTATCCGTTAGAACAAACGGATTAACGCCAAAACTATTGTGTTTATTATTTCAAAAATTAAAAAGGATATTTGAATTTCTATTTGATAAATATTTAGTTTTGTTTACTTTTTAAGGTCAAGTTTATAAAAGCTGCTTACAATTAGGGTTTCTTGGTTTTGTTAACTACTTTCTACAAATATTTTTAAAATTCAAAGAATTTTGAAAACTTAAGATTTTTTTTTTTTTTTTTTTTTTTAAACACTTACAATTTAAGTGCACAACAACCATGATGAAAAATCATATAAATTCAAGCATAATTTTCATATACCTAGTATTATTAAACGAAGTTAAAAATCCTAGAGCAAAAGTATAAACACATGGTTTTCAAAAAACAAATACTTGCGGTGTAAGACGCAAAAATATAAAAGCATAATTTCAAAAATCAAATATAATTGTCTACTAAATTCGAACCTTGAGTTTTGAAGGTATACTTCCTCTAAATTCAAGACTCATTTGTAACATTAATTTGTAGATATCCTCAATAGTGTCTCCACTCTTCCAATATATCACAGTTTAAGAACGAAACAATAGTGTCTCGTGTTTAGAGGAGCGAAACTTCAAATTCTTGAGTTATCAAAAAAAAAAACCATAACCTTAAAAGTTTAAGGAAAAAAAAAAAAAAGAGAATACAACCTGTATAAGTAAGGAATTATGAATCAAAATCTAAGGTTAAAGAAAAAAGGTATAAAAGTCTAAACCAAACTTTGTTGTTGGAATACTCACCTTGTGGTAAATGTCCCACATTGGTAAGGTGGAGGTTCTTCAACATATATATAAGATAGAGTGAGCTACTCCTCTCATTGCTAATTGGTTTTGAGATAGATGTCTACACTTTCAACTTAATGACCCACGAAATTTCGAGGACCCCACTCAAGCGGACAAAATACTTAGGCGGGCATCTCATGATCCTATAGGGTAGGATCTGGGCTACTCCTCTCTTTACTAATTGATTATGAGATGGATGCTCACACTATTTAGTTTCTAATATCTATCAATAAAATCTTCTTTTTCCTTCTAATTTCTGGTAAACCTACCAATAAAATCTTCAAATTAATCAATCAAACAAAATACAAATTCTTTAAATTGCATCATTTAAAATAACTTAGAAATGAAGTCAATGTCTTCCTTTAGCTTGACATGATTCAGATCCTAATCTGCTTCCTTAATCTCCAATGGAACTTCCCATTTGTTAAACAGGGGGCACATACATATATTTGCATTTCTAAAGAGTGGTACTGGCATCCAATTTCAATTAGATATTCAAGAAAAGAAACAATAGTAACCAAACTTTGTGTTCATTTTCATATTCCAGAAGAGGCATAAGAAGCAGTAGATGATAAGATATTAAATGTAGATAAGAACAGCAGGCATAGGCTTATTATAAGGTATGAGAATGCTTATTTCAATCATAATTTAAGAGTTCACCTTAACCTGGGGGCCAGTTCATCTGTCGCCCCCCAATAACATGAACATGAAGATGATAAACCGATTGACCTGCAACAAGTTCCCCATGCAATTGTCAGTGTAGGAAAAAAGATGCAGAAGCAAATACTTCATAATTTAGGCCTCAATAACGATATTGTTTTTAATTTTTTATTGGGTAAAATACCAATTTGGTCCCAAAACTTTAAGATTTGTTCCATTTTGATCCCTGAACTTTTAAGAGTCTTGTTTTAGTCCATTTTAGTTCTGAATTTTCAAAACTCCAATTTTAGTTAAGGTACGTTACAAAAAACCTAAAATTGAACAAAATGTGAACCTATTATAAAAATTTATAAGATGGTGTAATTTTTTTTAAATAAAATAAATTATAAGGACTAGCTTTAAGTTTTTTTTTTTTTAGTTAAGAGATAGAAACAGAACAAACCTCAAAATAGAGTTGAAAGAAAAAATGAAAAATCAACAAGACCGAACCAAATCAAACCGATTTAATAGATCGGATCAGTTCGGTTTGGTAAAACAATATTGAATCATTCAGTTTCATATTTTAGAAAACTGAAATATATTGATTCGATTTTGATTCATGATAGAAGAACCAAAATAAAACCAAACTGATCGAATATATAAACACTAATGGAAAATAAAAATATATATTGATATTTAGATTTGAAGAAAGAACGAATTTAGATCATAAATAGAAAGCAAAAGCATTACAAAAATTATGTTATTTCTAAAGGATGTTGGTTTTAGTTAGTAAAATAAAAAATTTTAAAATCAAATTGAAAATGAGATAAAAATTGAAAAACAAAACAGATTCTAATTGAAATCAAAATTGAAAACCGAACCAAACCAAATGAAAACATAACAAATAATTTTGTTCCTTATTGGACATCATTTTGGACCCAATTGTTGAAAAAACCAAGGATATTAGCTTGGTTGTCGGTTTGGCACACAACCGACAAAAACTGAACAAAAATCACCCAATCTCAAAGTTTATAGACTAAAATTATATTTTTAAAAGTTCATGGACTAAAATAGAACAAATGTCAAAGTTTAGACACCAAAATAGTATTTTATCCTTTTTTATATACAAGGAAAATGTGTCAGATTCCTTACAGTTTCGTAATTATAACTTCCATCTCTTACAGAAATATGTGAATTCTTGGTCAAAATCCAAAAACAAAGACAAGCTTGGAAAAACAACTGATTGTGAAGTTCAAATTTGGCTTGGTTTTAAAAACTAGATAGCAAAACAACCAGAAGGTCATGGGTGAAAATAGTATTTAAGTTAGTTATCAAATGTTCAGCATGAAGTGTAAAAGGTGAAGATATGAGAGTACTGACATCCACTTGGTCCATCGTTAATTACAATTCTAAAGCCATCGTCCAGCCCTTCTTGCTTGGCAACGACCTTGGCAGTGTAAAGGAGATGGCCCAGAATATCCGTGTGCCTTTCCTCAGCCTGTGAGTCACATTATGTATTCAAAATATAGTAACGTTACATAAGATAGATAGCCAAATATTTGCAATGGTATTACATGTTTAATTAAATGATGGGAATGGTGCTAAATAAAAGGATATACAACTAGGCAATCTAAGAAATCAGCACATGTCAAAGGGAGCCAAACAAGAGCAGAGGAAAAAAAAAACAAGACAAAATGAAAGGGCTCCAGCTGTCAAAAGGACATGCTTGACTACGGCGGAAAGAGAAGAGAAGGAACGTGAGAGTAAATTAGAGTTTAGTGGGATGGCCAAAGTAACATAACCTTGTGGACCAAATGGTAAGGACAAGATCTCTTCCCTTCCTACCCTAACCAAGCCTCTATACTAAGACGCCAAACTTCCCCTTATATTTCCTGCCGCTTAAAAAAGCCTCCTCTAAGAGCTAAATTCTACAAAATATTTAGAAAGGTAGTCCTCCAAAAAGCACCTCCCTTAAATAGAAATCCTTTATAGGAATCAAGGATTGAACAATACAGAGCTCCTTAACCGGTAATACTCATATCATCATCTTATACAAAGTATATATTTGTTCAAATAATATCGTATACCGTTGATGCAAAACTTTGGAGCTCACATGAGCAAAAAAATGGAACATGCCACTAAGTCAGCAAGCCCCATTCACCATCTTGTCTACAAACAATTATCACAGACATAGATCTTCGGGAGGACCTGCTCATTGATTTGATTATCTACTTGGTCATAACAATGGGCTCATACTATACTGCTTTGTTAATTTCATTAATCATTGGAAAAGTTTTTTGTAACTCAATAGTATCTCTCTAAATAGGTGTTGTACTTATTTCATTCATCAATAAAAGTTACTGTTTCCTAAAAAAAAAAAAGGAAAATACTTGCCTTACAAACGGAAATTCCAATTGAACACTATCGTAACTTAATAGAGAAGCTATATGCTATATGGAATGGTCTGTTAAGATACCAGACAAGAGCAACAATTTCTACTGATTAATTTCTAGCCACAAAACATTAGAAAATTCATTCTAGAGGGTGATAGCTCTCCCTTAATTACCAAATTAATTATCAAAATACAACTTAACATGACCAAGCATAGCACAATTACATATAAATAACTTCAAAATAAACAACTTAATCCTGATCTCCAACGCCTGAAACGGTCAACTGTCAATCTCAAAAAAAAAAACCGGTCAACTGTCACGTCTATTCCTCCTTTGGTAGACGTGACGTATAGGTGGGTCTAACATGGTTCTAGTGTAATATCTTTTAGGGTGGGGTGGGCTATTCAAGTTTCTTGCATTCTTGACGCATACTCCAGACATGATGCCTAAAGACCATAATATCCCTTAGCCTCTGTGCATGTTTTTGAGTAGCATAAGTTTTTTTTGATAACCGTGAAATTGGAGTCACTCACTTTTACACAATCATTTGACCATTGTTTAATAAGAAAGAAACATTTTAGGTTTACCAATTACTTTATTCAAGATGAAGAAGGAATTGCTTCATATGGGAGCAATGGAAAGAGAAATCATATAATTTTTAAAAGGCTAAGAGATCTTCAACTGGTATTTTGGCCACTGTTAAACTTTACGTTTCGTTTTAGGTCTTAAGTTACTGAACATTTTTGTAATTATTTTATAGATGTAATTTCTCTTGACAGGAGACCATTTTTGTAGATGGTCTCCCTTGCTTTCTTGAACAATTTTTTTAACCCTTTTATATTTTTTTTGTTCTTTTCTCCATAAAAATTTGGATCATGAGGAAAAAATTTATATGGAGTGGCCGTAGTGAAGACAAAATATCTTTTCTCAATAGCTCTCTATCCTGGAACTTGTCCTTCAGAAGAGCCCTCCCGGATTCAGAAATTGAAGAATGGGCCTTTTCTTCTAGCAAACTAGACAATACATAGTTTATGATTTTATAACTTTTATTTGGTTATAAAACTAACAACCGAGTAATCCAAACTGCTCAACCCAAACCACAAATATATAGGTTATGATTTTATAACTTTTATTTGGTTTGGTTGGTTCTTGACGTGGCCAATTTTTTGCTCGTTCAATCTAACTCAATCCGAACTAAGAATAATATAATATATGAGTAAGATTAATTAAGAAGATAGATTATTGGCATATTGGTAAGGAACAATCACTAATAAGATAGGTATCTTAGACTTAAGTATAGTATCATGCATTTTTTTAAGTTTTTTACACATGAGTTGAGTCTTAGAGAGGAAAAAGAAGATTAACACAACCTGAAACTCAACCCAACCCAAGAATATATAGGCTGAATTAGATTGGATCGGGTTGCTCTAATATATAAAGTTGGACACCTACCAAAAAAAAGTCTCTGCCCAACCCGACCCATGTACACCCCAGTAGACACTCCTTTTTTTTTTCTCAAGTTAGATGACATATCTGCCACACAAAATCTTCACCATTCTAAAGATAAACTGAACTTTTCAATGATTATGTCAGTTTTTCAAATTACTGGATAAGTCAGATTAATATGAAATCAAAATGACTTCAAAAGGCAATGTCCAGAAAAACTAAGCCAATGGAAATTTAAAGCATAGTAAAATGCTCAACTAATACCTTAGATAATCCAGATAACCCATCCTTAAATTTTGGAATGATAAGAATATGTGTAGGAGCTTGTGGTGCTATGTCCCTAAAAGCAAGGACCTGCCATTATGATAGTAAAATTGAACTGAAAATCAATAAATATTAATAGAACATACAAAGACAGAGCTGAACTTTTCATTACAAGTGTTCGTCTCATGATAACATCTTAGAACTCAAGAACACTTGTACTCCTGTTCAATTAAGGAAGTAAGGTCGTTCGTCTCGTGATAACATCAAGGTCAGGTTTATAAAACAAAATGAGAGACCGTGATTATAATTAATAACTTATAAGAACAGGACCCATACAAACACATATATTATATCCTTTAGAAAGAGTTAAAAAATTAAGGAAATGATTTAAGGAAATAAACATATAAGTAAATAAACCTATAAAAGCAAGAAATATTTTCTAATCTCTAACATTCTTTTACATAATAATACAAATTATACAATAGAAACGTAAAGAACCTTGTCGTCCTCAAAGACCACAGTGGATGGAATTTCCTTATTAATGATTTTGTCAAATCTGCAAAAGTATCAAACCAACAACATTAGTTGCAATGCAACTTGAAATAGGTTTTCATGAAATGTTGTAGTTTTTTCACTATAAGGGAAATATTTTCTTTTTTACCCCTTTACTTAGGACTGTCAAAACCTTCTACTTTCAATTTCATCCCAGTAAATCCTAGGTTCCTAAACTTGAACATTTGGGGCAACTAATGCCTCTTCAAAAAATAGTATTCAAATCTAGACACAGATCTTCAAAAAATACCCAAACAAAGCAACCAACTTAAGTAGGTGAAATATTGCCAAGTTATAACTTATAATAAGAAAATGTTAAGATTGAGCTAAAGAGAATCTTGTCATGATCAGAATAATTATTGAGTCAAAAATTATATAGCGGCCAACGGCATACCCAAATCAAGCCACAGATCTTCAATATACACACACACATACATATATATATATATACACACATACACACACACACACACACACATATATATGTCTATGACTAAATTCATGATATTAGAACTTTAAGATCAAAATTGACAAATTGCGTAAAGTACTATGAGTATTTAAAAATTTTCCCTATCAATGATAATATAGAAAAGTCCAATACTCAACCTCGCGCATATTTTAAGATTCTTGCATAGCCAGATTGACAATCAATTGGTCACATTAGTTTCTGTGTCGTCCCTCTATTAGTGCATTAACAATTTGCTCTGCTGTAGGAAGCTTACATATGACTTTACAGTTATATATCTTGCTTCTCCTGAAGTGCTTGTTCATCAGAGTGCACTTCAAGTTTTTTGTCTCCTTGTCTAGTGTTCATTTTCTCTACTACTTCAATACATAATGTTGTCAATTAGCTTAGATATAGCCGTATGTACATTAACCATATTTCACTTTTATTATAATCCTACTTTTTGTTTCAGACTACACTAGAGCACCTGTATGCATTATTCTCATGAATGGAGAATAAACTTTGTCCTTCCCAATAAAAATATGCATCTGCTCTTATTCAAGGGTATCTAAGATTTTCTTTATGGTGAGATATCGACTTCGGAGTTCAGAGTTGTCAATTTGGAATTTGTAACAGTCCTCACTGCCCACACTATAATTGATGGAACGCCTCATCAAAAAAAAAAATTGCTCAATCTACACCATCTTTTCACATTCATTCTATATATGTGCTTAGTCTTGTCACCCTTTCACCCCAATAAACCACCAAACCAAGCTCAACAATCAACAAAGACCATTTTAGTGCAGCCGGTTTAGACATGTTTAAAATGAATAATTCTTCCCTTTTCCACCTTCTAGCAATAGAAAAACTAATGCTCTGATTATTCTAAAAACAAGCAGTCACGTTATTGAGATAAACATTATATTTTATCTCAAAATCAATCGGTATTAAGAAGAAGAATAACATATGATTTTACAAAGGTTGTGAAACTTCTTCACTTCTACAAGTGGGATCCTTAATATGCCTCTCGAGCTTCAATGAGTTCATCTAGATCTGATCCTAATTTTTTTTCTATTAGACTAAATAATTATCGAGGTTAATTAGTTTTGATATCATATTGAGATAAATATGAGTTTCATTTCAAAATCAGTAATCAGATTAACATATGAACTCATAAAGGTTGTAAGGCATACTTCCTTTCCAATGTGTGATAATCAACACGCATCTCTCATATTCATGTCATAGTTGGTTTCTAATAGCAACTTTAGCCCTCGAACATTGAACCCAACTGTAACAGCCCGAGTTTTTCGTCCTCGCTTACAAGGTCAGTTTCGTAATTTTTTGGCTTACCGGGGATCCCAGAAGTTGGTTTAGAATTTATTTTGAGTTAAAAATAGTTTTTAAAGTTAAACCTCGGAAGTTGCGAAGTCGGAAATTGAAAATTAGGGGTGAAATTGTCAATTTTAACCCTAGGGGTATTTTCGTAATTTTGTAGGGTATTTTTGTCCTTATATAAAAGGCCAAAAGAGACAACATCATTAGGTTTTGAGTGCTTTCACGAATTTCAGCGCCGTCAGTTTTTGTCCCCTCTCGTTTTTTGCGAAGTCCGACAGCCGCCGACACCACCTGACAGCCAATCATTGGCCTTCAGACAGCCGCCGACAGCCGCCAGACAGAGCCATAATCGCCTTCAGACAGCCGTCAGACAAGGCAATCATTGCCTCTGACAGCCGCCGACAGCCTCGACTTCAGCGCCGACAGCCAATCATTGGCACAGATTTCTGTGCCGCCGTCGGATCCCACCACTAGTGTACCGCCACGTGTCGACGCCGACAGCTCCTGCCGCCAATCATTGGCACGGCCTTCAGCGCCGACAACCGCTGCCACAGTCAGAAGAAGCAGCTTCGGATTCGCCCACATGTTCCCGAACCTGCAGCGTTGTCGGCCGAACCTGCCCAGCGACTCCGAGCCTGCCGCGTGTCGCATTTCTGCAGCGTTTCCACCCCGTGCGTCAGCTTCATGCGTCGGCGACCTTTACCACACGCGCCGCCGTCAACTCGCCGAAAAATTTCCGAGTAGGGTTTTTTGGGTAATTTCGATGCTCCGAGTCCAATTTTGATGTTTTCAAGGCCAATTTCTCACCGTATGACCCTGTTTTACTAGTTAAGCTTGAAAAAAGGCCCCTGATCGCGTAGTTCGAGTACCGAGGGACTTCTTGATTCTCCGGCCAAGGTAAAGGAATTTAAATTGCATTGTTGTGGGCTGTAAACTAGTAGACACATGCGTGGTTGGCCTAAAATAGGTTTTGTATTGTGAAATGCTTGATAGTTGAATTGTATTATTTTAGCTCCCTGTTACTTATGTTGTGCATGCTTTTGTCTGACTGCATTTGTGAAGTGATGGAATCTCGAGCTAGCGACTCAATGGAAGACCCGGGAGTGGCATTCCCTAATAGGGTAGCCCCGGTTG